>CAIGQV010016735.1:9099850-9123545 GCA_903798115.1 Danio jaintianensis | reverse complement strand
AATGTGCAACACTACAGCGTACAGGGCCTGCAATATAGATTTTAAACCCAAAAGACAAAGAAATACTTTGAAAAAGTTCATAATTAACAGTTTTCTCCAGCAAATAAAATAAACAAATGCTACCTCTGTTTTCTGACACAAGTATAGTGTTTCGTGACCCTTTACATATTTTTTTTCACACTTTAAAACTCTCCTTTTCTTCTACTTGCTTTAAAACAACGCCTTAAACAACACACACGCACACGCACACACACACGCACACGCGCACACACACTCGCTAAAGTGAAATATACTTTTTATTCGCTCTCATTCAGTCATAGTGACATCTCTACAGCAGACTTTATCTTTTCCTCCATATGTCAGAGTGAGGCAAAACATATTACAGCTGACACTCATGCAGACTATCATAGACCAGTGCAATACAAAAGAAATGACTTGGGAACTGCAGTGATGGTATTCGAGGGCTATATTGCAATATAGCTATGATTAGAAAGAGATGAGAAAAGTTTTTCAAAGGGCTTTAAGTATTGTAATAACGTAACACCCATAATTCCCATCCAAATCAAATGCAAATCAAGAAGTGTGTTTGTATTTCAGCATTGCTCTTGTAGTTCTATCACATTTTTCAATCACATTTCAGGAAGATTTACAGTGCTTCTGCTCATATAAGTCAATTCTTTCTGTTTTTTATTAAGAAACAATTATCTAATAATTTAGTTTAAGCTGTCATTACTATCATAAATACATTACTATGTATTTTTATATTAACCTCTATTTATACTGTGCATACACACCACCTGACAAAGGTCTTGTCATCGATCCCAGTTGTAAGAGCAACAAATAATAACTAGTTGATCATTCGGAAAAGTGGCAGAAGGTAGATTTTTCCGATGAATCATGCTGAACTGCATCTCAATCATCACAAATACTGCAGAAGATTGGAACTCGCATGGACCCAAGATTCTCAAAGAAATCAGTCAAGTTTGGTAAAGGAAAAATTATGGTTTGGGGTTACATCCAGTAAGGGGGCATGCGAGAGATCTGTAGAGTGGATCGCAACATCAACAGCCTGAGGCATAAAGACATTTGTGCTGCCCATTACATTACAAACCACAGGACAGGGCAAATTCGTCAGCAGGATAACGCTCCTTTTCATACTTCAGCCTCCACATCAAAGTTCCTGAAAGCAAAGAAGGTCAAGGTGCTCCAGGATTGGCCAGCCCAATCACCAGACATGAACATTATTGAGCATGTCTGGTGTAAGATGAAGGAGGAGGCATTGAAGATGAGTCTAAATAATCTTGATGAACTCCTGCAAGAACGCTTTTTTTGTCATTCCAGATGACTTTATTAATAAGTCATTTGAGTCATTGCAGAGATGTATGGATGAAGTCCTCCAAGCTCTTGGGAGTCATACACAATATTAATTCTTTTTCCACTGCACTATGACTTTATATTCTATACTGTACATTATTTCTGTTAAGTGACAAGACTTTTGTCTAAGCAAAGTCAGACCTTACTGTCCTAATTAAATAATTAAAAATCAAGGCATGATCATATTTTATTTCTGTGAAATAAGTGTAATCTAGGGGCCTTTGCCTGTCATGTAAGCCACTTCTGATACCAAATGATCAACTAGAAGTCAAGTTATTATTTCTTGTTCCTAAAATTTAATATACATGCAGTATATACTATATATACTCTATATATATTATTTACCTCTCTATATACTACATATATATCATTTTTTTCTTTCTTTCTTTTGGTTCTGCTCAAAAATAAAGCCATATACTAACAAGTACTGTTTTTTCTCCCATGTTTAGGAAGGCGAATCTTTGTTTACATGCTTTCTGGAGAAAAAAAGATTTGATTTTACAACATTAACAAGAACAGTATTATAATACTTTAACATTTATGTATCATAATAGTAACAAATGATGTATCAAAACCAATGCTTGTTCTCAAATCATGACTCAACTGGATCAAAAACTTATTTTTGCTCAATAAAAAAACACCATGTCCCCAGCCATTTAACATCATTACCCATTTACATTACCCATGTTAATCATTACAAACAAATATGGTCACCAAGGCTGCATTTATGTTCTCAAAACTATAGCGGAACATTAAGATTGTTAAATATTCTGACAATTTGAAAAAAAAGTTTTATATTCTAATATATATATATATATATATATATATATATATATATATATATATATATATATATATATATAAAATGTATTAATTAATTAATTACATTTATTTATGTCACATGAACCTTTAGAAAACATTGTACTATGCTGATGTGGTGCTAAAAAATGTAATTTTATAATTAATGCTAAAAAGGGTAATGGTACTTAATATTTATGCAAAAATCATATACAACCTTCTTCCAAAATAATAACCAATAATAATGGTAATTATGTATTCAATATTCATTCATTCATTCATTTTCCTTTACCTTAGTCCCTTTATTCATCAGGGGTCACCACAGCGGAATGAACCGCCAACTTATCCAGCATATGTTTTACACAGCGGATGCCCTTCCAGCTGTAAAACCCAGTACTGGGAAACACCCATACACTCTCACATGCACACACATACACTACGGCCAATTTAGTTTATTTAATTCACCTATAGCGCATGTCTTTGGACTGTGGGGGAAACCAGAGCACCCGAAGGAAACCTACGCCAACTGGTCCAGCCAGGACTCGAACCAGCGACCTTCTTGCTGTGAGGCGACAGTGCTAACCACTGAGCCACTGTGTCGCCTCTTATTCAAGATTACGTCCAAGAAATAAATAACATTTGACATAAACATTTAAAATACATTTTATATATTCAAATATAAGCGTGATTTCAAAATGTAATATTACTATTTTTACTGCATTTTTTGATCAAATAAAAGCCTCCTTGGTGAGCATAACAGACTTAAAATCATAACCTTTGAAAACTTTTGACAAGTATAGTTTATAGAAATTTCTCCTGGTCGAATGATAATGGATGGTCATTGTGATTTAGTTTTAGACTTAAACAGACAGTTATCAGTCAATGCCTCAGACCCCCGTCCTATTCTTTCATGTAGCTCATTCTCAATATGTTCCCTTGAATGATGGTGCATTGAAAATGACTAAGTCTTCAGTCTGAATGGGAATCCCTGCACTCATTCTTCTCTCCCTTTATCCGTTTACGCTCTACCCATCCGGGAGCCGCTCTCTCATGGGTGAAGAAGCCTGACAGCATCGTCCATCACACCAGCATTATTTACATTTAACCATGACTGATAAAGGGATGAGAGGGACAGCAGAGAGATGTAGACAGAAACATATATCTGCCTCTAAACATGTCCATTATTCCTTGTTTGCTTACTTACAGGATTGATTAGCTTGAAGAGATGATAAAGCACAAAACGGCACATTTGGCCCTCAGTTTTGTCTCGCAAACTGTCAATATCAACAATTTTTACCATTCAACTTCATTTCTGACCAGCCATTCAATTCAATCTACTTTCAATATTTACCTTTTATGCATGATTCTCTCTTTTATCTTGCATTCTCACTCCATCATGTTTTAATGCTGCCTCTATTTTCCACCAATAGATGGCACTGTGGTATCAGAAAGACGGACAGATTTCAACCATTCCAGCAACAGCAGAAGGTGGAGGAGTGCAGAGATGGAGACGAGGGAGAGGGATGAAGCAATGGAGAATTGAAATGAGGGGTGTAGGCTTTACCGAAAGGCATATTCAGTTACAGAGTTATTACATAAGACGACTAATACAAGACTGATCGGTAGAGATGCACCATTCCCTGCTGAAAAACAAAATACTACTTTAACCAGCCTAGGCTGCTTTGATGGTTTTCAACTCGGACTGGATGGTTAGTTGGGGCAAAAATATATATAAATAAATATATATATAGAGAGAGAGAGATGAAGGCAAACATGATTAGCCCTCCTGTAAATTTTTTTTCAAATCATTTCCAAGTGATGTTCACTATAACAGAGCAAGGACATTTCCACAGTATTTTCTATTGATTTTATTCTACTACAGAAAAGTCTTATTTCTGTTATTTTGACTGGAATAAAAGCAGTTTTACAGTTTTTTTTTTTGAAAAGTAAATAAAATAAAAAATAAGGTCAATATTTAAATATTTACGTCAATATTTAGTCCCCTATATATCAACATAGGCTCATTTTGAAAACGTAGTCCTATGTACATTTCTGGAGATTGCGAATTATGTAGCCAGAAGTAGGTATAGCTGCGTAAAGAACGGTTCCAGAAAGCGGGTAAGACATAAACAGAAGCCAAAAAAATTAAATAAACAAGTAAATAACAGGGTGAGAATGTGGCAAAATCTGAAAACGTGGTAAAAAATCAGGCAAGTGCTTTTCTTTTTCTGGACTGCTTTTAAACTGTCGGTTGGGTTTAGCGAAGTGGGTGGGCGGGTCAATCAGTGCTTTTGAAAACACTATTGGTTGGGTTTAGAGAAGGAGGAGGGTTGGTCAGTTGATCGGTCAGTCAGTCAGTCAGTCGACAGCGGCCTCTGTTGGACTTAGGCTAGAACAGCAGGTGCGAATAGCACTCGCGAGAGGAATTTGAGATCTTAAAAAGCATACACAGCAACCTCTGGTGGATTTGTGAAAACAAAAACTGCAAGAAAACATAGCTCCTGGGACGTATTTGGCACTCTCCAGAAATGTATATAGCATTTTCAGAATGAGCCTGGGTTGCTATATATTCAATTGGCTACAGAACAAACCACTGTTTTCCAATGACTTGCCAAATTAACCTAACTTAAGTTAACCTAATTACCTAGTTAATCCTTTAAAGTGGACCTATTATGCCCCTTTTTTACAAGATGTAAAATAAGTCTCTGACGTCCATAGACAGTGTATGTGAAGTTTCAGCTCAAAAACTCTTATGGCAGACGGCTGCTTCTCACTTAGGGCTGTCTATGCTAATGATAGAGAGATTGTCACTAATGGGCGGGACTTTCTCCATCTGATGACGTGTACAAATGGAGAATGTAAATAAATTTGTTTCTGCAGACTGTTTTTATGAAATGTTATTATAAAAAAATGAATTAATACATTTTTACCATTAGAGGCTGACTATATTCGCACATTGTTGCTACACAACTGTGTTTAAACCTGTGTTCTAAAAGTGATTTTCTTTTTTATAATAGGTCCCCTTCAAATTGCACTTTAAGCTGAATACTATCTTGCAAGAAACTTTTTATTATGTGTTAAATATTATGTAATATCAACCTGACAAAGACACAATAAATTTGAAATTAGATGCAAAACAGGTGATCTGTGCAAAAAAAAAAAAAAAAAAGGATTATTGTTTACAACATTATTACCTTTAATGCACA
Source organism: Danio jaintianensis (assembly GCA_903798115.1). NCBI lineage: Eukaryota > Metazoa > Chordata > Actinopteri > Cypriniformes > Danionidae > Danio > Danio jaintianensis. Next base: position 9,118,167 of record CAIGQV010016735.1, on the reverse strand, counting down.
GCTCCGAAAAACAGTCCTGACCTCATTTATGGCAGTCTGGAGCACAAGCTTCCTGTTGCATCATAACAATACAGATTGCACATGCAAAGGTAATCTTACTTACTGCGCAGTGTTGCTGTTTTTGAATGTGAATGGTCTGCAAGGTTTCTACAATTAACATGCATAATATACCCAAAATTCAGAAATGCCTGAAATGAATCGAATGGGTTGTAACAAATTTGGATATAACCAGTGAGTGGTCTTCATTGGCTGCCCACAAACAATTTCTGTTTTGACCCTCAAAAACTACAGTTGTAACTGAGGCCTGGAAGAGTTTGGTTATTGTTGTATTGAGAAACCACTTTGCATGCAGTTTCAAAGACTGAATACTTAAGTTTGAACTCATTCAGTGTGGTAAAACTGATGCCATCCTTACTGTTAATTTCCAGCCTGATCTTACAAGAATACATAATGATTTTACGTATTGTTAGAAAAGTGGCAAATTTGTACAAATTCATACGATTTCATTTGCATGAAAACATTACATTTTTTATAGGAGGTGTCCCAACCAATCATCACTGAGGAATGAGCAAAGTAAACCCTACTGATGCAATATGTATGAATGAGATAAATGAGAGTACAAACTCATAGAAATTAGCCACTAAATCATTGTTATTGCCATGAGATTGCGTTGTTATATAACAAGTGCTGCGGAAGCCCCTGGTACTGCAGTTTGTATATGGTACTGCAATAGCAATTGATTACTGCTATGAGCTGTAAGTGGTCAACAGGCTAGGCCATCTCACCAATCAGAACAAGTGTTTGTTTTTTTTTGATGATGATGAATGCAATGGAATGAATGCTAACATATTATAAAAGATCAATTTCATGCCAACCAAAAGAAATTTTATACCAACATCGTGTACTAACAACAGGATTCCAGCGAAAAGCTACTAATAATGCACTACTCAGTCTATGCATATGGTAAGGTTTATCATTTAATTAATGCATATTAAACCTCTTTAACATTATTAAAAGTACACGCTGCGTGACTGATATTGTTGGTTTGCACTGAGTCACAGACACAGTTGAAATGTTCATTTTCAAACTATATGTTTGCTTGATATTTTATTTTCAAGATCTGAGGTAATCTATCTGCTGCCGCTTTCAGTATGGTGCATAAAATGTTATTCGAACTCACACTGGTAACATTTAGCACTAAACATTGATGGATTTGCTCTTCAGTGTTTGGACTTTTAGCAGTGAAATTTAAACTACACTGAACTGAACTTCAACTCTGAAAACTGGACTGAAGCAGTTTCAATTTACCAGAACTTCTATGTTAAGCTGCTTTGACACAATCTCCATTGTAAAAGCACTATAGAAATAAAGATGAACTGAACTGAATTGAACAAAGGTTTAATTATCAGCGGTTGAGGTGATCATTGTCATAGTAGTTTATGCTGTTGTTCACCCGTGACGTCGCACAACTAGATTATTTTTTTTTTTTTTCAAATTGGCTAGTTTTTAGTCCAGCCGCTAGATAAAATAGCACAAAATATAGCACTGTTTTTAAATGTAAACCTAAACCCAGATGCTCGACCAAGTGTTTGGGTTGAAAAAAAACAACAAAACAATCCAGCATTTTGAGAGCCTAGCCACCATAAAAACAGCATAATAGGGACACTTGAAGAGTGCAGCTGAGCACAGACAATAAGCCCAGCAAAGCATCTCAAGCTGGTCTGTGCTGTTGCTTTTTGAAAACATTTCTATCTACAGATGTTGTGGAAAGCCTGAAACCCTTTCAAAGTCAGTCACAGGGGAAATCAGAAACAATTTGGACACCAAATAACAGTGTGAGTCTGTAAACAGTAGGTAAAAGGACACTGAAGTGTCTAAACTCAGCTGAAAGTCTTGACAGGACCTTTGATAGTCTGAAGTGTGTGAGCTGACAGATGATGTTGTGTTTTAGCTTTCGAGTGAGTTTCAGTCACTCCCTGTCGCTCTCATTCATGACCAGCCTTCTCATGACCTCTTATAACAAAATATTGACAGAGATCTCCCTCACCTGCCCACATCAGGTATCACTCAATTTATGAGTGGGCTTATGTTTGTGCGTGTGTGTGTATTGATGGTGTTCAGAGGAGGTCCCTTGTGAAATCTCTGTGCTGGGTCACTAAATGGGTTGCGCCAACTCACTGTGAACCCGCACGGCTCATATGCCTTTTCCATTAGTGCGCCGGGCACAGAGTCAAATTAACTTGTCCAGCTTGTTTTTTTTTCTGGTTTCCAGGTGAATTCTGATATGCTGCTAAATCTGGACCAAAACTAGCCACAGCTCACACTTAAGGGCATTCATATAGATAGTACATAGGATGATCTTCTGTCCTTAAAGAGATGGTTCCCTAAAAAATAATTATTTGTCATGGTTTTTTTTCTCCATTCACTCAAGTATGAGTCTTGTATTATGTCATTAAATGTTTGTTTTTCTATTATACCAAACAAATTTTTTTTTTTTTACTTTTTTTTTGTCTTTGACCCTCATAAAAATAAAACTTATAGCTGAAACCCTTTCATTTTCAATGTGTTGTTGTTGTTGTTGTTATTATTATTACATTTAGTTTCAGCGTTTCATTCCGCTGTGGCGAACACTGATAAAGCACAGAATATTAATAAGGAAAGTGAGTAAATTTAGTTTTATTACCATTCAAGTTTGGGTTCAGTAAGCTTTTATTATAATACAATTATATTTTTATATAATATAGGAAGGGCACCTAAAACAGATAAATAAATTCAGTTTTTATTACATAAAATAATGCATTATTATATTTAAATTACATATATATATATATATATATATATTTTACAAAGTGACAAATTATTATAATTTTTATATAACTGCTGTACTTTTGAACTTTCTATATTTCTGAGCTTTCAGGATTAAATTATTCATGATAATATATTATTATAATTATATTTTATACAAGGATTTCTAAAGGATCGTCTAACTGAAGACTAGAATAATGGCTGCTGCAAATAGCCATATATACATGTTATTGTTTTTTGTAAATGACACAGTATTTAACTGTAATATTAACTGTATTTTACAGTAGGACAGTTATGCAGTAAGTTACTGTATCTTAAAGCTGCATTGTGTAAATGACTGCATATTTTACAAAACAGATATACAATACTGTAAATAAATATACAGCAAGATAAAAGGTGCTGTACATGTCAATACAGTATTGCTGCTGTAATTGATTTACAGAAAATTGCTAACAGTGTAGAAAACAGTTATTTTACTACAGTACATTTTGTTTAAAGAAATCTAGACCAAAAGAGACTTCATTCAAAAGCTATAAATTATATTTTCTTCAAATAGTAGTATATTTTTCGATTTTTATGCAAATTTTTTCTTTAAATGTACTGTCTATCATTAAATCAAGTACAAACACATAGCTTCACACTCTTTTTATGCGCGTGTAAAAGTATCTGTCTGATACTTGCAGGTCCCAAGGTGCTCAGTACGCCTGTGTGTGTTAATTTACTGTTAACTACCCTCTTATTCACAAATTAAAACTCAGCTAATGAAGGGCCAGGCTATTACCGTTTTGTGAGAAATATCTTCCGAGCTGAAGCAGCCCTACCTTTCTCATTTATAAATTAAACCACAGGAGTGTGTATACATGTGTCTGCAATTTGCACTTTGAGTCATCAAACGCCTCTATATAATATGATGCCAAGAATAGCCCACGTCGCAACCATTTTCCTAATTGCTGATCCCTTCAAATGATCTAAAGTCAGTTTGCCAAGTGCTTTCTCTCTCTCGCGCGCGCTCTTCATGACTAAATTCTCCATCTGATGTTATTGACCGTGCCTCGAGGTCTTTGAGTTTTCAGACAGGCCTCCAGGGCTTCACAGTCAGTTAAGGGCGACTCAGAGGGGCCTAAACCCTAGACTGAGGTTAAAGATGGTTCAGAGCCTATACTGCATGACTAGTACTAATATTGATCCCCCTGCAGCCATGAGGAGAGGAGGCATGCATTTAACATCAGCAGTGCAGAAGAGAGAGACAGATCAGCCCATCAGTCAATCACACTGAGAAACTGAACATCATGCCTTCTGACAGGAACCAAACAGGCTTTGTTTTTTTGCAGTAAATTCCTGACGTGATGATACCAGTGGCGTATTGCATGACAATTAATGAAGCTTTTATCATAGTGTGTTTTACCGCTGTACTGAATTGAATTACGAACAATGTCAGTTATAACAACTAACTTGGTCACTTAATAATAAAATCTTTCCCCTTCCAAAAATAATGGAATACACAATAAATAATAATAAAACAACAATAATAATAGTAATAATAATAATAATAATAATAATAATAATAATAAATAACAATGTTTACATCTTAAATTCCATGCCATGTTATTAAATAAATGCAGTACTCATTTATTATTATTATTTCTTATGGCTTTTTTATTTAAACTACACTCTAAAAATATTTGGAATTTTACGGTGCACTCAAAAGAATATTTTTGCTGCTTGTTGAAACTACTTATTTAAAGGCGCTGTATGTAAGTTTTTGACTCTTCTAAAGCATAAAAATACCATAATATGTTTGCAGATTTTTAAGAAACTAAATGCTAAGTGAACATTCTTGTTTATCTGAAAAACAATGCTGAAGTCAGATATTCTGCTTTGAAAATATGTTTTCCGTGCCGGAACGCTGTTTTTGTTTTGGTTCTTTTAACCTGCCCAATGCCACTTTAGCCAATTATATTTCAGCACCCCGGGTTGCCTTGGTGGAGAACCTCGTATTTCATTCATTCAGTCAGAAATGCTCTCAAAGCATACGTCCGTGACCGAAATCCGACCTCCGGTGGACATTAGCAGACTCTGAAATGAGACGCAGACTCCACGTGAGGTTATTAATTAGCAAATAATATAAATATTACGAGCGTAAACATTAGGTGAGCAGGTTACATTGTAACCCCGTATCGTAACAACACGTTACGTGATGAGATTTGCAGTGATAAGCAATACGGCTGTTTGCACCAGACGAAACCTGACAGAAATTTTAATACAGCCATTCAGAAGCACTGAATATGCACTTACTCACGTAGTGGTAAGGTTTATAATCTAATTAATACATATTAAATCTCTTTAACATTATTAAATGTAGATGCTGAATCACTGATATGTGTTGGTTTGCATTACTTCACAGTTCTAAAGTTCAATTTCAAACGGTTTATTTTATTTTCAAGATCTGAGGTGAACTATCTGCTGCTGCTTTCAGTAGTATGGCAATAAATGTCATGTAAAAAGGCATTCAAACTCACATTATTAGCATTTAACACTGAATAAAGCACATGAGGTTTACCTGAGGTGATCACAGTTTATCTTGTTGTTCAGCTGCAAGAAGCAGAAGCCGTTTCTAATATATCAATTCCAGGTTTTGGTTAGGACAAAAACTCCTTTTAATATGGAGAATATTCCTTCTATTGCATACCGTTGCTTTAATTTAGAACACGACTTAAATCAGCCTTTAGGCTCGATCGTCAGACTCACTCCTCAATCTGGCAACCTGCACTTGCGTTTGTTTTGATGCAGGAATGTAATACCTAGTTCAACCACTGGGTGTCAAACTTACACACTGCACCTTTAAAATGAGCTGAAACAACACAATTTGTGGGCTTTTTTGGGACAACTTAATTGTTTTATGTTCAATTAACTTTAAAACAATAAAGTTAACTTAATCAATTTGTGTTGGGACAACATGAAGGAATTGTGTTGAACCCAGCATTTTTTACAGTGTGTACAAAATATGCGAGATTGAGGAAGAAAGGGGAAAAATGATATGTTTGTAACTAGAAATTGCAAGTAAATTATGTGGTAAATAATGCCCACAATATGATTAAAATAAAACAAGGGAACAGATTTATGGCCACAATTTGACTTAATGTAATGAATTCATAAAACATAAAATAAATTTTTTATTTGCCAAAAAAAAAAAACAAAAAAAAAAAACGGCAACATATAATTGTTAATATAAAATATAAACATATTATTGTCCTCATGTCATGTGAAGGGCTCAGTATACCAATTAAAAACTTACAAAAATAAATCAATATAATAATAAAATAAAAATAAAGCTACACAATTAATAAAATAATAAAAATAGCTACACAGTTGAAGGCTAAATGATTAGCCAACCTGTAAAATGTTAATGTTTTTTCAAATATGTCCCTATCTGAAGTTTAACTTTGCACCACTGTACTGTATACTTCACTTTTTATACTTTATTTATTTGCACAAGAATATAAAAAATATCAGAATATTGTGCAGGAAGAGGCAAAAAGCCCAAAAGGCTTATTTAGAGCATCTACCTAAATAACAACAATAATAAAAAGACAATGACAAAACAATTGCATTACAACAAATGCTAAATTACAGTTACGAGTGAATAATAATACACACAAATGAAATAACAAAGTCACATACACACACAACCATAAATTAAAATAAATCATACATACAATAGAATTCTTACAAAACTACAGAACAACATTAAAGTGATTCCTTATGCATCTCTTAAAACCTGTTAAGGAGGAACAATTTTTGCACCTCTGTAGCGCCATGTGTGCCTTATTTTTACTCCTTGGATATTTTGACCGGCAAATTTCGTATTGTATGAACCTCACATAATGAGTCCAGTCTCAAATCTGCTGTTCAAGAGGGCACTCAAGCACTGCTTTGTGGCATGCAATGTGGATTTTGGGTTTATGGTGGATCAGCTTGATAATGTGTGTCCATGGGCTTCAAGTCGTCTTAGGCAAAGCACAACATGAAAGAGGGACACTGAAATGATCTAAATAAATCCAATATGTAAATATCTGTGTGTTCACATTTGTTTTACAATAGGGTAAGATCACAAAAAAATGCCAGCCTCCTAATAATACTTTTATGTGTGTCTGCTCAACTATTGTGATGCATTTTTCTTTGATATCTTTCTGTTGTTGTGTCTTGTTAGCTTGTCTGTGTCAAATGAAAATCCGAGTTGACATTGTGCTATCGATTTCCTTACAGGCGGATAAAGGATTTCTCCGATAGATGATTGCAACAAATGAAGGAGGGGAGAAGACCACACACACATACACAAGTAATCTCACAAACACGCACTTAGACACACAGAATGTAGATTACAGTTATTAGTGTGCACCTGTGGCAAAATCAATAGGCACAAGACAGGAGTACAGAAACATCCTCTCATCTCAGACGCTTCCAACTAAAGCCTATTCACTCACATTTTGAAGATTAATCACAAGTAAGTAGGATCCAAAGCTTGTAAGAGGAATGTTAAGCCTGGAATGAGTGTGTAAAATGCATAAGTATGCTTGACATGAATACTGCGTTTCACTTATTTCAACACAATGCTATAGACCGACTGGTTTGCTGTTTTGCAAAATTGCCAGACAATTGAACATATGCACAAAACGTTCTTCAGAATATTTGCAATAATTTAGGCCATCTGGAAAACATGCTGGCAGTATATTATGCACTGAAAACAAAAACAAAAAAAAGTTATAAGGTTAAAAAGAATAGAATTAACTTGAAACAGAAATCATTTGTAACATACTGTACATGGCTTTACGGCAGAGTCCTGCATGGGTCCTTTTTGGGAAACCCGCACCCGGCCCGCACCCGCAATAATTAAAAGAACACCCGACCCGTCACCCGACAGCAGCACTAATATTAGGGGTGTGACGAGATGCCTACTCCACGAGACGAGACCAAATACGAGATTGGGTTCATGAGAACGAGACGAGATTTTTACACTATTTTTAAGAAATCCTCAATGATGAAATATATGAATGGAAAACAGTCTTTTATAAAAAAAAAAAAAAAAATCACAAATCGCTAAACTATTTTAGGTGCCTACAATGCTGCACACTGATTGACTACTGGACCCACATTCCGCCCACACCTTTTTATTACCGACCCGCACCCGAACCGCAAATGACACGTGAATAATTATTCCACCTGTTACATCAAATATTAGCGGTTCACCCGTCCTCGTGCAGGACTCTGCTTTACGGACACTTGTGAAAAAAATTGTGTTTTTAATATTGATATAAAAATCAATAAACTACTATTTTATACTGTTACACTGCATAACCAGTAAAAAAACTGCATACGTGGCAAATGTACGATGGCCAAGATAGCTCAAACACACTACAAGAAAAGGAAACACATGCAAATAGAAAAACAAAAAAACAAACAAAATATTTGACAATAAATATGCATGCAAATTCTCACAACACATGCAAATACAGAAACACCCTGCAAATGGGCCAAACCAAAATGGAAATTTGTTGTCACAGATCCGAGAGGCACATTTTTTTGTTCATTTTTACATCCTGATCATAAGATTCCTTGCTATTTGTATAATTTTAGCTTTAATAATTGGACGAATTAACTCACCTCTCAGAGTACTGCTGACTCTAAAGAGGATGCAGCCGGTTTCGTCACTTTTTTGTGTCCCCCAACACATTTCTGTTGTGGTCTGTGCTATTTGCAGCAAGTATTGTCATATTGATTAAGAGGATTTCTATAAATTTTTTCGTGTTTCTATTTGCATGCATTTTCTTAACTTGCAGCACATTTGAGCTCTCTCAGGCACCATACAAATAAGACATAACATTTCAAGAAAATAAATATATATTCTTAATTAAAATTTTTTATGGTAATATATATATATATTATATTATATATATATAATATATATATAAAAAATATATATATATATAAAAAAGGCCCAGATAATTACATTGCATGTCAGTTTTCATTCATTCATTCATTTTCTTTCCCTTTATTAATCAGGGGTCGCCACAGCGGAATGAACCGCCAACTTATCCAGCATATGTTTTAAGCAGCGGATGCCCTTCCAGCTGCAACCCATACACCCATACACTCTCATTCACACACATACACTACGGACAATTTAGCTTACCCAATTCACCTATACCGCATGTCTTTGGACTTGTGAGGGAAACCGGAGCACAATCCACGCAAACACGAATGTCTGTTTTGTGCTTTAAAAATAATCTAATTTGTATTTTGACATTTTGTTTTCTCAAAGTTATCAGAATTATTTTAAGTAGCACACAACATCACCCAGATACTTTTAGCAAGTTTACTCTAAGCTACATTTTATTGAAGGCAATAGGCAGTGATTGAAATAATACATACAGTATATGATTTGTATCATATACATATATATTTTATATCTACATTTAAATAAACAGCTTCTTAAATATATGAATGTATGTGTGTAATTATATATACATAATAAATATACACAGGACACACACATTATGTCAAAACAATCTTTTATTGTCGATGAAATTAATCGCGATTTATCTTTGACCAGCACACATTTGTTTTTACATAATCACTATGCTTTTTCTTTTTTGTCAGATTTGTCATTGTGTTTTCTGATTTTTTATTTTGCTTTCAAAACTGTTGTTTCCATTTTCCATTGCATTTGTATTTACTTTTGTGATTTGTCCTGTTGTTTTCAGACCTGTGATTTGCATTACACCTCTAGGCCACCATACTAAAAGCTTAAAAGCTGTTTTATAAGTACACAACATTGCACATTTCCAAACAAACACAAGGTTGCACTGAAAAAATAAAACCCTCTCATAGCAACAGACAAAACTGCACCGTTATCAGAAATGTGAGAGCAGCATGCTGGAAGTATGCTTGATTAGGCTCCATCAGCAGTAATAAGATATTCTCAGGAGTGAAAGAAAAAAGAACTAATTGGAAAGTAAAACACATGACACCGTCTGACATTTTGATAAACAAAAAAGCATCATTTTCCCATTCATTCGTTCGGTTACTAAGCTAAACTGCTCTTTGAAATGCTAGCGGCCTGTAAATAGCTCTCATCATTCTGTGATGTACGCAGAGCACTTGTTCTTACGTTAATAATGAAGCAGGGTAAGACCTTGTCCATCTGCAAATGCTCAGCCAGTACACAAGCTCCAAATTATTCATATTACAAATAACCTCGCCGTCCTGTTCCGCTCTTAAACACGTCTTCCGAATGAAATGCACGTCTCACATCAAGAAAAAAAATACAAAACAAAACATAAACGAGTCAATAAATGGACGCAGAGCTCAAAGAGGCATCTTTCAGTATGAATCTCCATTTGGCTCAATGCCCACAGCTCTTAGAGAAGGTGGGGATTTTTTTATTCATGCTATCAGGAAGTTTTCTTTCCCCACTCGCCATGCCCCAGCATTTGGCTTCTCAAATGGATGAACAAGATGAGGCTTTGAGAAGAAACACTCCAATTCCAACATTCTAATTTGACTTTTTTTGAGATGGTCTGCTCCTCTTCCCACTGCTGTGTATGCATGAGGCAGCGAGGCGTCTGTTCTGCTATTTTCAAAAAAGAGCCCTTGATATTCCTCTCCCTTTCTGTCTTTCTCATCCCGGCTTTCATTTTCATTTTCTATCTCTTTCTCACTTTCCTTCCCGCTACATGTCGCAGCCTGAGTTTTGGAATAGGGTTTTTCCAATCTTTCCAAAATAATTACACCACTTGGTCTCCATCTCTTCACTTTCTTCCCTTCCATCTGCTGCGTCTTTCTCAGTGGGGCTGAATATTGCTTTAGCAATCATGCAACCGGAGAGACCGGAGTCGTACATTGTTCTTTGATGGCTCTACCACAGCTGGAATGAGCGCAAGAGAGAGAAAAAGGGGGAAGCGAAGGAACCGTTGGCTTGTTCGGAGTAGCATACAACTTGTACTACTGCTGCAGTATGAACTGTATGTACTACATATTTTCTGCATGTATTAAATACAACTTACAACATGGCACACTGCATGTAGTTCTGCCTCCCTCAAATGACGGCCTACGGTCAACTTTATGAATGAACTAGAAGTAATATCAGAAATAATGGTCAGACTTTATTCCGTTCATGATATTAACAAATCATTAGCTGCTTATTATTAGTTAATAAGGTAGAAGTTGAGTTTAGGTTTTGGGTAGGATTCATAGGATTGGAATTAGATCATATTTCATAACTACAAATGAACGATTAATGTCATAATAATAGGCAGGTAATAAGCCATACATATATATATATAGGACAAGTAGAATGTTAGTATGCTTTATATAAAGTGCATTAAGCTAGTATGTGACAAATGTCAGAAAAATTGTATAAATGCGTACATGCCTTAAATATTATAGGCCAACATGCATATAGCAAGACAAGTATGTCAGTATGGAAAATGGCTGAAAATGTAATGTACTACTATACAGTGCCTTACCTGAAAATATTATTGAAATAGCAAGATTAGTACTGTATGATATTCCTTATACTGTATATCAAAATATGGCAGAAACAGTATGTCTTACATAAAAATAAGGTCAAATAAGACGTATATAAGACGAGTATATGGTGTGGATATTAAACATATCAGAGAAAAAAAGTATGGTAGTATGAATTAAATACAAATATAGCAGAAACAGGAAAAGCAGTAAGCTAGATGCCTTACTTAAATAAAGTACACCTGGACGTGACAGAGAGACAGTTGTGCGATAATATAATTTACTTTACTTCTCATGAAAACAAAGGCATCAATAATGTGAGTACTATAGTATGTCTGAATTTTATTGACACAGTCTCAAATCCAGTACCTAGAGGTTGCAGTTACTGTTTGGCCTGAGATAGATTGAGACAGATAGGATGATATGGGACGAGAGTTGACTATCTACCCCTCCTTACTCTGAATGGGGGTCACAGCCCGGGCAGGTGGTACTAATTATGGGTCTTTTCAACAAAATCCAATCCAATCAGTCTTAATGCAATCAGTGCTCAGTGCTGAGTGAGCCTTGCTCCTTCAGTCTCTCTCTCTCTCTTTTAATAATAATCACTCATACACTCTCTTAGCAGGATATACAGTATGGAGATCTGTAGGTAAACATAAGTCAACATGTTCTTGACTGAGTCATCTCAAATAATTCTGAGGCAAAAAGCACACTTCAAGAATCAAAGGGATTAAAGGTAATGCGCACAGTGATTGTGAATTTGACTGAAATTGTAATATTGACATGGCGGTGCATGAAGCACAGTGGGGGACAGTTATTCACTACAGTGCATGATTTCAAAAGGCTCCCATGATAAGCTTTTATGGCTATGAGTGTTTGGGAGAGACAGAATATGAAAGTGAGAGAATGTAGCATTTATCCATTTCACGTATACCTCTTGCTCTTTTTGTTGTTTTCTATGTTGTTTTTGGCCAGGATAATCTTGAAGTTGGCCTTGGAGAGCCAAGTATTGATAAAGATATATGTATATAGTTATATCTATAGTTGTGTAATATAGGTATCACATAAAATATAAATAACATATATACTGTTTAATAATTAATTAAATAAAAAGCCGTTTTAAACACTGTTATTTATGACTCAATACACACAATATTTATGAGCACAGACTAGCATGACAGAATGTAATGATTTTGAAAAACAAGCTGTAAAGAAATATCTGTAAATTATCAGTTTTACGTATATTTGTGATTTATGTTTTTATTTTGTCTCCATTTATTTATGCTTTTGTATTGCATTTAACCTTGAAAAGTTAGGAAAAAGTGACTTTTTGAACATTTTTAATAGTTTAAATGTATTATCTGGGTTGGTGTTGTATATTACGCTACAAAGACCTTGTAATAAACTGAAAGTACATTTTCTATTATTTTACAGACTTATTTCTCTAGATATTCTTTCTTATACATTATATTTGTTCTAACTACTAAAATAGCAATAAAAATCACTTTGTTAAACTATAGAGTTGAATTTTCAACATCAAAAGTCGACAGAGCAGAGATCAAGGTAGACACATGTATGGTTTACAACCGTAAATAAACAGAAAACACAAAATAAAGAAAAATCTTAATTAACAGATATGTATTTACACTGTATGACAGGTTTTCATTAATTCATTAATTTTCCTTCGGCTTAGTCCCTTTAGGGTTGCCACAGTGGAATGAATTGCCAACTTATTCAGCATATGTTTTACACAGCGGATGCCCTTCCAGCCGCAACCCAGTACTGGGAAACATCCATACACACTCATTCACATATACACTACGGCCAATTTCATTCATTCATTCATTCATTTTCTTTTCGGCTTAGTCCCTTTATTAATCTGGGGTCGCCACAGCGGGATGAACCGCCAACTTATCCAGCATATGTTTTACGCAGCGGATGCCCTTCCAGCTGCAACCCATCACTGGGAAACATTCATACACACTCATTCACATTCATACGATACGGACAATTTTAGCTTACCCAATTCACCTATACCGCATGTCTTTGGACTTGTGGGGGAAACCAGAGCACCCGGAGGAAACCCATGCGAACACGGGGAGAACATGCAAACTCCACACAGAAATGCCAACTGACCCAGCCGAGGCTCGAACCAGCGACCTTCTTGCTGTGAGGCGACAGCGCTACTCCCTGCGCCACCGCATGCAGGTTTTATTAGGCCAAAATAATTGATAAGCCCTTTAGTGTGAACAACAGTAAAATGTAAGGCTCACAGCAGCAAATCTGCAACATTCAAGAATTTGTTTATATTTTGGAATGTTGCCATTTTTCTGACTAAATATCTTTGAGCCACAGGTCAGCCGTGCACTCAGAAAATTACTAAATTTGAACCAAAACAATTCCGCAATGATGGTTAGACTTTGCATTTGGAAAGCTAAGAAATTGAAATATAGTTGAATACAGTGCCAATGTTGTTGATATAACATAGTTCAGAGTGTAATCAGCTGTTGGATAAGCAATATAATGTATAAAGTGTGGGTAAAACTAGAACATATTTGTGGATTGTGTATAGAAAGCTAGCCCCCCAAAAAGGATGTTTTTGGTTTGTAAATGTCTGTTTAATAATTGTTTAATTTATATTTAATTATTCGGCCAGAGCATGTATAGTATTTGTATACTTACAGCGATGGGATGAGTGTCCAGCAGGTGGCAGTAGAATCCCCAGGGGCAGACCTGAAAAAGAGAAAAAGAAGAGTTAGTTACACGATATTATGGCTGCGTCCGAAATTGCCTACTACTCAGTAGGTACTAATTTGAATTTACTACTCGACCATTCTATACTGTATGAATGTGAGCAGCATGAATGGAACTCGGACGTACTACATTCACCATTTTGTCATGATCACATGACCTACCCACATCAGTTACGTCGCTTCACTCCCATTCATGAACTCTCTTGCGAAGCATTATGGGATAGCGTAGCGTCCATCGGATGCACACTTCAGAATCTCGCCAGAAGTAGTAGGTCATCCGGGTACTTCTCGCATACTGTTTTTCAAATTCTATGAATTTGGACATACTACTCGGCTCACATACTGTTTTTAGCGTACTATATAATATGGAAGTATGCGATTTTGGACGCAGCCTATGTTTAGAAGAGTGGTACTGTTGTTAAATAGCAATATCTGTATCTGATAGCAAATATGCTGGAGGAATAAAAAGAACCCAAGTTCATCATAAACTTGAAGAAGACAGCAAGCGTGTTACAATAATCAACATTTGAAATTGTTTAAAAAAAAAAAGAGTAAGTTTTATAACAACATTGATGAACTGTTTTGAAAAAGCATATGGTGGGTATAGCTAAAAAAGCAGGCCCATAGCCAGCCTGGTGAAAGGGGTGGTTCTTTTTCTCAAAAAGTTTTTTATTTAATTACGAGATTTAAATGCTGCATTTTAGTGACATTTTAAGCATTATTTTTAGCTGGATTAGCTTGTCGAATGGTCATCATGACCACACTTTTTGATGTACCAAAAATATTTCCTAAGGATTTAGAAAAATGAAATATGAAAAAAAAATATTTATAATAACTTTATTACATCATATATCATTAGAAAAAAACAATAATAATGTAGAGTTTTTACGATTTTTCTAGCCTCTCTTGTAAAAAAGTACATTTGAACATTCATGGATAACAACACTAGCCAAATTAGTATTCAAATAAATTTTTATATGAGCCGCTTTTGGTGCTTCACACCTTTTTACTGGTCAATTTTTGTTTCAAGAATAAGCTCCAAGGTGTAGAATAAAAGTTACTTGTAAAATGTTTTCTCTATTTAACAACAATACAGTAGGTCAGTAGACGTCACTTACGTCAGATTGTGTGTTATCTTGCACAGCTGGATGTTGGCCTCATGAAAAATAATTGTTTGCATTGGCCAAAACTGATTAGCTGAAGTCTCACTGAAGCAACAGCCAAAAGAGGATTCTGCTTGGTTTCTTTTTCGATGGGTTATTTTCACAATTTATGATGGCATAGCAGTCAAAATAGGACAAATGAGCTCATGTATGGGACAAATTCTGGACCTTTGTCAGTGAGGGGTGGGTCTTTCGAACCACCCGAACCCCCTCCGGCTATACGGGCCTGAAAAGTGCACACTTTCATAACCAGATCCACATTTTTCAGAAACTGCTGGCTGAGAAATGAGTCTATAAAGGTCAGTTTCTTAAATAAAATATAACAAAAAAGCCGCTTTCAATATACCTTACAGATCAATCTACAACAATACAATTTGATATGTAATTTGAAGTGTACAATACAATACAATACAATACAATTTAAAGTGTAAGATTCCAAATTTCAGAGTTTCATAGAGAACATTTCTTCTCATTACTATCGCTTTAACCTCACAATCTGAACACGCATGATCAAAGCTGTGCTTAAACATGCTCCAAATATTTATTAGCGTTACATCAGATCACATAATTAGTGTGTTTCACGTATCAGGTCAGTGATCGTTAGATCTGTGTGCGTGTCTGTGAGGGAGAACTCCAAGCTCGCTTTCTCTAATAATGCGATGCTCCTTTCCTAATGTGGAATAATAGAATTATGCATGGTATTCGCATAACAAATCCCTACTCCACCAATTAGTTTAGCCATGCCATGTTTTTTTGGCTGCGGCTTTCTTGTGCATTATTATCATTTCCATTTCCTCTCCTCAGAAAAGCACTCCAGTGGCCCACGGCTAGCATTCTCCGCAGCTTCTCTGTTGGACCAGAAGAGTCCACACAATAATATAAACCCACTCTGCATAACAATGAAGTCAGAGTGCATACATTACATCCATGATGAAAACACTTCCTCAGAGTGTGTGTGTGTGTGTGTGTGTGTGTGTGTGTGTGTGCGTGTTTGTGCGTGTGTGTGTCTACTGAAATGCACTGTGTTAACCAGAATACACAGCTGCATTATTGGTTCTCCTCACTAAATGTCAACATTTAAAAGGAACTCAGGGTATTAAAGGGATAGTTCACCCAAAAATGAAAATTCCGTTATTAATTACTCATCCTCATGTCGTTTCAAACCCATGAGACCTTTATTCATCTTCGGAAAACAAATTATTATATTTTTGAAACAAAATTGGAGAGATGGCCCCTCCATAGACAGCAATGATTCTGAAACATTCAAAGCCTAGAATGTCTTCAGTGGTTCAATCGCAATTTTATAAAGCTATACAAAATGACTTATGTGCACATAAAAAAACAAACAAAATAATAACTTCATTCAACAGTTTCCTCTCTCTGCCATTTCTGCTGATATCTGGACGATTTAGACTACTTGTGGAAGAAAATCGTTGGTGCAGCATTTATTCAAGCCTACGATTATATATCTATCACCACCTGTAATATCTGTCAGAAGCTGTATTTTACTAAAAGCCTCAAAGTCAATCAAGATGAGTTTAATTTGCCCACTGGCATCTTTCATCCATTCTTATTGCTAGAAATATTAAAAACTTAATGGGGACCTACTATTGAGAGGTTTAAGCATAGTTGTGTGGCAACAGTGTGTGAATATAGCCAGCCTCTAATAGTAAACATTTATTAAATCAATTTTTTTATAATCACACTTTATAAAAATAGTCTGCAGAAACACTTTGATTGACATTCTCTCTTTGTACATGTCATTGAAGGGGGAAAGTCCCGTCCATTAGTGTCAATCTCTCCCTCATTAGCATAAACAGCCCTGAGTGAGAAGAAGCCATCTGCCACTCATAGTTTTGAGTCGTATCTGCCGAAGATAAGTGACTAAGAGGCATTATAAATGTGAAGTTTTAGGATGACCAAACAGCGTAATTTCCAAATATAACCTTCTTCTGAGCCACTTTTTTGACATTTTCAGTTTTCAATCTGCTGCTATGCTGAGACATTAGTGTTTGTAGTTCGACCCTCTTTTTAAAATATTCATTTAACTGTTTGCGTCTGGAAGGCGCGAGCACATCACGCCGCTTGCGTGCGCAAGCCTCGCACCTCCATTGGAAATAACAACTTGAGCGAATTCTAGAAAAGACGCGAACAACCCCTAAAAGGCTGCCATCATTTATGATCTCCAGCAGTTGATCTTCTTGCACAGACATGCTGGATTCAACTGATTTGTTGACAAATGGGTTGCGGATCCATTCCTTGGCGGTTCGCGGGTCCTTCACTGGGCCTTTTCCCCTTAGCAAAGAAACATTCCAAAGACGTCTGTTCCTTACTCATTTTGCTGCTTGTGGTTTAAATTTGTGACTGAGATGTAAGCGAGAGAATGCGGTAATTTTTCAAAATAAAATATTTTTTTTTCAAAATAAAAGATCGTTCAGACTCAGATAATAAATAAAATGGAAATAATTTATGATTTCTTGTGTGGCCCGGTACCAATTGATCCACGGACCAGTACCGGTGATTGAGGACCACTGACCAAAACGACACAAGATCAAAGCCTGAAAAGGTGCAGTTTTTTAAAGAGTTATAAAAAATATTTGTTGGGTAGTTTAAAACTTCACATACACACTCTAGGGACATTAGAGACTTATTTTACATATTGTAAAAAGGAGCATAATAGGTCCCCTTTAAGGCAGGAGTATACAGTGCAATATTTGCTCTTGTACAAGCTAGTACAATATTTTTTTCCCATCGGGAGAAGTCGTTTGGTAACTGTTGATTGTTGTATGGTCACAACTTAAAGCTTATGAGAGGAGCTTAAGGCATGCAAATTCTGATGTTCAGAAGATTGTATGTCCACAAACACATTACGAGTGAGTTTATGTTAAAATTGTTTGGATGCAGTAATATACGACATGATTTACGATCCTGTGTTTTACAAATTCCAAAGCAATCATCTGAAATTCAACTCCAAAAACACGGACAGAGTAAAATATTGCTTTCAGAGCCTCTCTCTCTTTCTTTCTCTCTCTCTCTCTCTCTCTCTCTCTCTCTCTCTCTCTCTCTCTCT
>CAIGQV010016735.1:9075124-9098309 GCA_903798115.1 Danio jaintianensis | reverse complement strand
ACACACACACACACACACACACACACACACACACACACACACACACAAACAAACAGACACACACTTCCATAATTCCTTGCAAGCGCCTTGTGAAAATGAACCACAGAGTGTGAGATACGCCGTCAGAGCAGAATGAGTAATTACTAGAGTGGGAAAAAGTACCTGTCTGAACGCCCACCTGCCTGCCCACTGCTGACAGAGTGAAAGAGAGAGAGAAAATGGGGAAAAAAACAAACAAGCTGGAGAGAATGTGGTTCAGAGTGTTGGAGTCAGCGACTGGAGCCGCTCAAATGAACGTGTGACAGGACAGCTGTCAACTCCTGATAAGCAAGGCATTGCGTTTTGGCAGGCAAAACATGATTGTTTCTTCAGCGTTTGATACAATGTGAAAATGACAAGCCAGAGTCTGGTTTGCACAGCACAGAAAACACTGAGAATTTCTGCGTGGGCACCCCTGTATTCCGTGTGTGTGTTTAGAAGTGTAATGAAGCTTAGGAGAGACAAAGCCCAGTGACTTTAATACAGACATAATGTCTGAGAAAACAGACAGAACAACGGTCCACTCAGCCTGCACTCTCGTTCTGCTTCCTTACACACACACACACACACACACACACGCACGCACGCACGCACGCACGCACGCACGCACGCACACGCACGCACACGCACGCACACACGTTTGTTTTTGTGAAAAGTGGGTACATTACATTTCCATTGATTTTATACAGCACAAACCGTATTTTGTATTGGCCTAATCCCCCCCTACCCCTAAACCCAACCATCACAGGAAACAGTGTACAGCTTTACTCTCTGATTAAACTCATTCTGTGTGATTTATAAGCGTTTTAAGAAATGAGGACATCAGCTGTGTCTTCATATTTCACCTCCTTTTTGTAATACCTGTGTCATACCTATGTCATTATACAGATTTGTGTCCTGACATGTCACAAAAACACGTACACGCACACGCACGCATAAATGAATCATTGCAAATATATTTTATAAATAATATATTATTATTACTTATTTGTCACGTTACTGGGAGGTATTGCAGACGGGACAAGAGGTAGGTAGGATCCATGTGCATTTAATGATGAGACATCGTGCAAAAACAGGACATAGTGCAAAAACAAAGTAACAAAATAACAAAACTTGAACTAAGACAAACATAAGCAAAACAAACTATACAATACCACTAGGAACCGGACTAGGACATCAAAAAGACATTTAACAAACGAGCAAAACAAGACGGGTGCAGGGTATATTTAAAGTCCAACAAATCAGTGGTGAACGGGATGCAGCTGTGTGTGTGATGAGTGGAAGTGATGACCGGGTGTGTGTGACGGAATGCTGGGAAATGCAGTTGTAATGATATGTAGTTCACCAGCGATCTCTAGAGTCCCAGATCGCTGGTGATCATGACATTATTATTACTGTTTTATCCTAAATTGTTGAATGTTGATTGTTAAATGTACAGTTTATTAATTATAATTATATTAATATATAATTTATTAATATTTTTTTACTACTACTATTTACTCTGTTTACTGTGTTTTTATATCTACTGTATGTATTCATTTTAATGTAAACTTTATAAATGGTTTGGCAATACATTTGTAACATTTGTCATGCCAATAAAGCAATTTTTGAATTATTTGGGAGAGAGAGAGAGAGAGAGAGAGAGAGGTCCTTGATTTAACTAAGTGATTCCAAAACAGCTGTACTAATACAAGCACATTTTTATTTCTGTAGAATATTATACTATAATGTATACTATATATACTACAATAAATTATAAAAAAATATAATAGTTTGGTTTTATAATAGTTTGGTTTAGGTACAATACGATCGTGCAGAGTAAGTACTTATAATTGCAAATAAACAGCCAATATCTTAATAATATGCAGGTAATAAACCACTAATTAATAGTGAGAACTGTTCCTTAACCTAAAGTGTAACCACACAAGCACACACACGCACACGCATGCACACACACACACACACACACACACACACACACACACACACACACGCACACACGCACACACGCACACACGCGCACACACACGCAAGCACACACCATCCTCTTATTTAGATGAGATCAGGATTTTATTAATATAAGTATGCAAATTGGCGGCACAGTGGCTCAGTGGCTAGCACTATCGCCTCACAAGAAGATCGCTGGTTCGAGTCCCGGCTGGGCCAGTTGGCATTTCTGTGTGGAGTTTACATGTTCTCCCCGTGTTGGCATGGGTTTCCTCCGGGTGCTCCGGTTTCCCCCACAGTCCAAAGACATGCGCTATAGGTGAATTGGGTAAACAAAATTGGCCATAGTGTATGTGTGAATGTGAGAGTGTATGGCTGGAAGGGCATCCACTGCGTAAAACATATGATGGAATAGTTGTTGGTTCATTCCGCTGTGGTGACCCCTGATAAATAAGGGACTAAGACAAAGGAAAATGAATGAATGAAGTGTGAAAATTAAGATGCAGCCCACGATTCTTCCATGTTTTTATGTGCAACTCCACTAATTCATACATAAATAACATGTTAAACAAAAACATGGTCAACGTCAGTTAACATGTCCTCTAAAACTGTAAAAGCGGAGTCAGAGTTTCCACGATTAACTGACAACAGAGGAAAAATCCTTCATCTGGCCCTTCTTCACATCAACGCTTGTCTCTTGATCCGACAACTGTATAGCACTAGTGTCCAATAATGTTCTCTCTGAATCATCCTCATTATTTCTCTGTGCTAGGCCAATTTCTCTGAAGTTTAATCAAGACGGATTGTCACTTAACTTAAAATCCCATTCTACGAATATAAATCATTTCAAACCAACACTGGCATCTAACTCTCTGCCAAACGTTATACTGAAAGACAAAGCTCTTCTATAAAATGAAAGATTTCACCAGGGACACTTCCATTGCATAAAGGAGCATTTAAAGATTACCAAATTTTGATAGTTTAGTAGAAATCTGAGAGCTCCCTTATCTATAGCCAGAAACGTTCCTGAGATGTTCAAAGTCCAGAAAATGAACAAAAAACATTGTCAAAACTATTTTTAAATGTGTAATTTTCTTTTCTTTTTTTTGGATCCAGACCCAATTAATCCAACACAGGCTCATTGGGAAAATGTGCCCAGGGATACATTTTTGAGAATGAAAAATATGAACTTTTGGGTACATATGGTTGCATTTTGTGTGCAAACCAGGTTCTCTCATGGACAGGCACGAGAAGGACGTTAAGATTTGCAGAAATGTACACAGCAGCCTCTGGTGGATTCATAAGAAATGGCACGTATGAATAAAACGTGCCCCAGTAACATATTTGAGATTGTCAAAAATTTACACAGTGCCCTCTAATGGATTTGTGAAAACAAAAATTGCACAAAGACGTAGACCCCGGTACATATTTCTCGATTTTCAAAAATGTAGTCCTGGGCACATATTTCCAATGAGCCAGGGTAGAATTAAAACTACAAGTGTAAACTTAAAGACCGAAAATTTCCTGATGATTTATCGACCTGCATGTCTTTATCAAAGGAATTAATTTCTTTTTTCCTTATTTCAAAAGAAAAAAAATCTGAATTTTTCTCATTATAATTACCCATTTTCCACCAGTAGGAACTGGGTGCTAGTTATAGAAGTGTCAAATAAAAATGCGGCATCAACAATTCATTGCTATTAATGTAAGTAACTTTGCAAATATTGGCATCCAAAACACTTCAGTGTGTTTGGATGCCAATATAGGTTTGCAAAGTTACTTAGTTTTGGAGTTTTGAGCTCCATTTTTGAAATTGCACCAGAGCAGAACATAATGCTGAATCCATTATCACTTTAACTTTTGTCTATTCAAATTACGACATGCTGCGTGAACACATTGGATTCAAAAATGGAGCTCAAAACTCCAAAACAGGTAATTTCTCTTTGTTTTGTGTATCGAAAGACTAAAAAACTATTTGGAACTAGACTTTTGCTTCAAATCAGCACTGGAACTGATTTTTGTGGAAAGGGGGGTAATAGTGGACTTCTTTGATGCTTGTATGCTGCATTTTGGAAGTTCAAACCGCAGAGATCCATAGAATAGCCAAAATGGCAATAGCCAAAAATACATTGTATGGGACAAAAATTATCGATTATTATTAAATTATTTGAAAAATCATTAGTATATTAAATAAAGATCATATTCCATGATTTTTTTTGTAAATTTCCTACTGTAAATATCTAAAAACTAAATTTTTTATTGGTAATGTGCATTGCTAAGCAGCTAATTTAGACAACTTTAGAAATGTTCTCAGTACTTTGATTTTTAAACCCTCAAATTCAATATTTGATAATATATACTAATATACATAATATAATATACAGTAGTTGTATATCAATGAAATGTTGACCCATCCTAGCAAAGTATACATCAATGGAAAGCTTAACTATTCAGCTTTCAGGTCAAAGTATGACTGATTTTGTGCATGGTCCTGGGTTACATATGAAGAAAAATCTTGGAAGATTTCTTTAAAAATCCTAATTTCATTTTGACTTAAGAAAGAACAGCCATATCACCCTGTAGCCCAAGAGCGGTTACTCACTGAAGCTAAGCAGGGCTGAGCCTGGTCAGTACTGGATGGGAGACCACATGGGAAAACTAGGTCGCTCTTGGAAGTGGCTTTAGTGAGGCTCAACTTGTGGTCTGTGTGAGTCCTAATGCCCCAGTATAGGGAAGGGGACACTATACTGAGTCCTGACTCTCTGTGGTCATTAAAATCCCATGGCACTTCTCGTAAAGAGTAGGGGTGTAACCCTGGTGTCCTGGCCAAATACTCTCCATCGGCCCTTACCCATCATAGTCTCCCAATCATTCCCATCCACTGAATTGGCTGTATAATAGCTGGTGAGTGGTGAGCGCACTGGCACCATTGTTCTGTGGCTGCCATCGCATCATCCAAGTGGATGCTGCACAGTGGTGGCAGTGTGGAGAGACCCCCCCCACCCCCCATTATTATGAAGAGCTTTGGGTGTATGGCTATACACGATCAATGCGCTATATAAATACACATTACATTACAAGAAACAAACAAACACATTGAATGACAAGCGGGTAAGTAAACTATTATTTCGTACGTGAACTAATCCTTTAAAGAACTGAAAGTCACACAAGTTTACACCAGCAATGACAATTCACACACTTTAGTTCACATCCAGTTGATATTCAGAATGGCATCACTCCTGCCCGTGTGATATTGCTTAAATAACAACTTTGGGCAGTCATTTGTTTCTGCTTGTTGTGTTTGCATGTCAACCAGACAGGTCTGATTAGTATTCAAGCCCAAAAAAAAGGAATGCACAATGAGTGTGTTAAAACCAAGCATTCTAATTCATGTCGACACATCAGTGAAAGAGCATCCCGGTCCTCTGAGAGTTTGAGGATGAGGCTGTGTTGCACTCATACTGACGAACACTTTGATAAATAAACAGACCAATTATTCCACTTTTACCTTATATCTATAAAGCAAGGAGCACAAAATTGGATCAGGATCTCATCCCGGCAGCTTCAGCGCAAGCCCTTAATGTTTAGTTTTTTTTTCTTGTTCTATCACTACCCCCCGAAATCTTTCATTTTTTCCCATGACTCCTTTAATATGTAGCGGCTGATGGATCGGTGCGGCTGAGAAAATGAGAGAGCAACAGCTATAAGCCTTTGCTTTTATTCCCAACATATGAAACAATGGGGGAGAAGCGAAGAGAAAGAAATCTAATAAAATGTCTTCAATTAAAGTGGAATCAGGGCAGTGTTGTCTGTCAGGTTTGGGCTGGATTAGACTAGAGCTGCGGCTCCTCTCTCACTGCTGAGCGGGTAATGGCATTATGTGAGCTGCATACTCATCTGCAGGCATCCCTTGGACCACTCTTTTGCTTTCGGTGAGGATCACGTTTAGGATTAGGAAGCTAAAACTCGCAAGGATCATTTTGCTGGAAATTAGGACAGATTCTGTTGATTGACCCCTTCTGGTTGCCTTGACTTCTGCTCTCTTCTGAAATTAGATGTCACAGGAAACTTACAAAGGAGCCTTTGCACACTTCCGGATCCACCACAGTAGCCCATTTCAACATATTGCATTTTTTCAAAGCAGGAATTTATTTATTTTATTTATTTATTTTTTCATAATTTATTTTCTTGTCGAATGCAAAAAAACAAACAAAAAAACATCCAAAATAAACTTTTAAGTATTCTCTTGTCACAATTTTTCAATTTGTTTCTGTAGTTTTCAATAACAAATCATTTTTGTAATACGATATAGTATATATATATATATGAAGATAACTGTAAAATTTATATATACTTGCTTACTCCCAGGGCCATTTATGTCGAAGTTGATATTTAGCCGCAACATATTGGTGTTTCGTAACATCTAGTTTTTATGAGGTGAGTTGTTAGTAAGTTGTGAGTTGTTATACATATACGGACAATTTAGCTTACCCAATTCACCTGCAGTACATGTCTTTGGACTGTGGGGGAAACCAGAGCACCCGGAGGAAACCCACGACAACACGGGGAGAATATGCAAACTCCACACAGAAATGCCAACTGACCCAGCCGGGGCTCGAACCAGCGACCTTCTTGCTGTGAGGCGACAGCGCTACCCACTGCACTACCTTGTTGCCCAAAATGAAGTTTTATTTTTTAAAGATGAATATGTTCATACATATCAAACATTTTTTTCTATAAAAATTTAAATTTTTCTCACCTATTTTCTGAATTATGGAGTAAAAACAGATTCCCTAAAATCAGTCCAATAAATGCAAATTAGTGCATGTTTAATTAAATAATGCTACATTTGAATTTTAAATTTGCAATATATAAATGTATTTAAACAAAACATTTTAGAAAATCTGTAATACTTTTTTTTTGCAATTCCCCCAATAATAGATCAACTGGAGAAGTACTGTAGTGATAATTCTATACATTTTCTTTTCTTTTTTTGTATATTCACCTACAGTATGTGGCTTGAAGAGTTACATTTACTAAACACAGCAAATTAGTTTGAGATGACAATCATATAAGAGTGCTGACGGGAATGAAATGTTCTGTGGGTGTTTTTACTAACAATGCACAAATTACACAAAATAGGTGTAGCAACTAATTAATGTAATTACCAATGCATTCCACCAAGAGCAAAGTAAATTAACAATATTCCATCCTGGTTATCAGTATCTTCAGATAACATCTAAATAAATGAACATGGGTTAAGGAGTTACTCATGAGCGTTTTTGTACTGCATGCTCTTATATTTTTGTAATCATTTTCATTATTATAATTTTTTTCATCTGAATGATAATAAAGGTTAAAGTTTTGCCACTTGCCAATTAATGGTATGTTCAAAAAAAAAAAAGATAATAATATTTTTAAATAAAAGTTATTTTTTTTATATTCACAAATAATATAAGAAACACACACATACACAGACACACACACACACACACACACGCACACGCACACACGCACACGCACACACGCACACGCACACGCACACGCACACACACGCACACGCACACACACACACACACATAGGAGAGAGTGAAGAGACTCAAAACACAAGTCAGAGCTCGAAGTTGGTTCACCAAAGGATATCTTAGGTCATGAGTCAACTGGCTTATAAACACCCATTTAATTTATTGATTCATGCCTAGACAGAGACAATTTCTAAATTACTCCAATTAGTAGTGCCATATTATGAATTTAAACTACAATTAAACATGTCTCAGCAAAAAAAAAAAAAAAACATAACACAGTTGCGATCACTGCATTCATTTTAGAAAAAGAATAGAAAATTCAGCCCATGCAATATTAAGTTTGACCCCCTGAAGATGATGATCAACATTTTATAAGGTTCAAGCACCCTTGTTTTCACTGCCTACTTGCTAAAAATATAAAAAAGAACATCCTGTGCTGAAAAATGAAGCAAACTGAGATCACAGACATACTCAAGGCAGTTATTTGTCCTAGTTACATCTAAATGATGGCTTCTGATAAACATGTTTAACGTTCAAATGGTATTTTTTAAATGATAATTTTGCCAGTTATGATTCAGTCTCTGTCATCCCATAGAAAGAAAGAAATCAAAAGCACAAATCCTTTCACAAAACCCACATATGCTCATTTTGAAGTCTTCATAATGTTCTTTCATTGAATAATTAGTGATAACATTCTTATATAGCTTTTAAAATGTAATTTCTTATATGCAAATAAATAATAACGATGCAGTTCAAAGGATTAATGTCTTCCCTATGCAGAAGGAAAGAGCATGTTGTGCAAGAGTGTTTAATGATTTAATCAGCCCCTAACATGAAACCAGAAAGGATTAGAGCTCACCTGCAGTGAGAAAGAGTGGCAGAAACAGCAGTGAAAGGTACACCCATCAGGGACTAAATACCAGCAATTAAGGCTACTTTGCTGGTACATAATTAACCCTTGAAACATTAATGCTCACTTGTCTTTGTATTATTTATCCCCAGACCTACTTCCTGCTTGAAAGATTCACTCTTTCAGCTTTAAACCTTATTCTAGCGTTCGCAATCTGAAGACAAAAACCCAGCTTGAGATGTGCGACACATTTTTGGTGTTGCAGGTTGTGTGAGGTTAATGGCTGTTGGCTCTGGGGCAGAGCGGTGTTAAATTAACAGAGACCCCTCTGACCCACTGCTGTTAATGCAGCTATAGCAGCCCAACATGCCATGCCGAAAGACAACAACTGTCCTTTCTTTTCACAAAAAGGTGATTTAAGTGACTTGAAAAGTGGAATAGTTGTTGGTGCCAGACAGGTTTGTCAGAGTGCTTCAGAATCTGCTGGGATTTCAATGCACAAACATTTCTAGGATTTACAGAAAGTGGTTAAAAAAAAGGGGACAATATACAGTGAGCAGTTGTCCTGTGAGTGAAATGCCTTGTTTGATGCAGGATATGTCAAAAAAGGATGGCCAAGCTTGTTTGAGTCGATATAAAATCAAAACTAACTCACAAAACAACATATTAACAACACATTAAACCTTGAAACAGATGATCTGCAGCCGAAGAACAGTTAAAGGTGATGTATGGAAGTTTTTGACTCTTCTAAAGGATAAAATACCCTTATATGTTTGCTGATATTTGAAAAACATGCTGAAAAACAATGCTAAAATCTGTTATTGTCCTTTGAAAATGTGTGTGTAACTCCACCCACTGGCAGTTCAACCGATTATATTTAAGCACTCTGGATTGCCTTGGCAGAAATCGCAGAAAACACAGGGCAATTCATTTCAGTCATGAAGGCTGCATCAATATATGCATGTGCGGCTGAAAATGTGACCTCCGTAAGACAGTAGTAGCCTCCGAAATGAGATCCAGACTCAGAGATTTAAAAATCCACATGAGATGTTTTTTCAATTAGCAAATGATAAAAATATTACAAATGTAAACATTAGCTGAGCAGCTTACATTGCAAGGTTCGATTTTCAGGCAGGGTCAACTCCCATTGGTGTCATAAATCTGGCAACCTGTGTTTGGTCATCGGAGAAGGGGTGGAATAAAAAAATTGTTTTCAATATTTTGAATTTAGGTTGCAATATCATACACACTGGACCTTTATAGGGACACTTCTGTCATCTAATTTAAGCAAAGCTGAGTTCATTTTATTCAAACGGCCTCCACAATCATCAGATCTAAATCAATATAGGACTTTTGCGAAGTGGTGGAATTGGAGATCATGGAAGTCCAGCCAACAAATCTACAGCAATTGTGTGTTGCTGTCATCTCAATATTGACCTAAATCTCCAAGGACTATTTTTAGCAACTTTCTGAATTGACATTTATTTGCTTTATTTATATTTAAGCAAATTTTGAAAGTATATATTTGGTATAATGCTATGGGCTTCTTTTGATTTAAAACTACAATGTTATGACTAATCTAGAGAGATCTAATAAATTGGAATCCATGGCCTTTCCATAACTTAGGAAGAGGGAGCTACATAATGAAAAATTAAGGCAGTTTTAATAGCAAAGAGGGGTACAACTCATTTCTAGTAAGGTGTACCTAATAAAGTGGCCAGTGAGAACGCATTTTGTTACTGAATGTATCTTACTGACCCCAAACTATTCAATAAAAAATGGCGGAAGTGTTTCGCTTGAGCAAACATCATGTTATGTGTATTTTATTATTTCTGTTTAGCATTGTTTTTTTCCCCCTGTTGTGACTATCATAACAGACCCACCAGTTGAGAACCTATGCCCTGGAGGGAACAAATGAACTCCACAGAGCAATTAAAATATCTGTATATGATCTATTTTTAAGACTGAAGACTGTCTTATTTCTTTTATTTAGAGAAATGCTTGCAATTAAATTGCCTCTGGCGTTCATGCTTATGAAACACCAATCTCTGTTATAAAAAGTGATGCTATTCAGTGTTTTCATGTGTTGGGTGAAAATCTGTTGGTAAAAGCAAGGCATAAATTTAAAAGAAAAGAAAAAAAGTAAGAACTTTTCTCAGCACAGCATTTGACTCATAAAGAGAAGTTTAAAGTTAGCTTCTGCTAAACACACTCTCAGATCTTATTGCAACGATACATGAAACAATGATCAATCATTTTCTTGGAGACAGAAATCACAATCAATATCATGTCTGGAAAAAAAAAGCTTATGTGGAAATCAGCTAGGTTTATGACTATGAGACACGCTTCATACAGACCATAGATCATAATTTATGAGAATTTTTATAAATGGTTACCTTCCACCATGCTCATATTTCATGCACAGCTGTACCTACGTGAATTACTGACATGTATTCTCAAATCAGTCAAAGTCAGAAGATGCTTTTGACAACCTTTCTAACTGTACAGCAGGAAATGGCACAGGTATACGAATGTAATCTCTCTTAAACAGCTGCCACACTGTCATCCATATCAGTACCTTCTAGATGCATACTATTGTGCATTTCTTATTGGGGACATCCTGAGCCGATCCCAAACATTGGCATTTTTTAAATGGTCGGTTTCAGATGTATTAAGCCTGATCATTTATTTTACGTCAGCTGTCACGCAGGTGTTAAACTAAGAGCACGGATTATGACAAGAATCCATGACTAAACTGGCTGCTGTGTGGAAAAAAGTCCAACAGAAATGTGTAATGCATGCAGTTCTAGCATTTTGCAAGGTGGTAGTAACAACTGATATGGCAAATAAAAGATTTACACTCGGCGGAATACCGTGTGAACGAAGTGCATGATAAATCACATGCAATTGTCATGTGCATTTGTCAGTAAAGCCGGTTGTGTAATCAGCAATAAATCTCCAGCATGTGTATTCTGATTAAGCATGTTTACTACACAGAGCCATAGTTCACTGATAAGCCACACAAAATACTGCATGTGATATAATGAGCAATGCCCGAGCAATGCTGGAGGTGAACTCCTGTCGGACAACATCTCCAGGATGCTTTGTTCTATCTGACTAGTAAGTGAAAATTCACATTTTAGCCATATAGACTCTTGCTCGTCCCGCTCAAATCACAGTAATCCATATCTGGCTAACCCCATAGAGACTGTGTCTGTTCCTCGTATTATTAGATCAGGAAATAAACCTACTGTGTGCTCTAGAAAAAATCTATTAAGAATCAAACCAGAAAAACTGCAAAAAAGTGAAAATACACATTTTTTAAAGCTTGGTCTCCTAAACATCAGGTCACTAGCACCTAAAGCACTTATCATAAATGAAATAATAACAGACAACAATCTTAATGCACTCTGTCTCACTGAAACCTGGTTGAAACAAAATGACTATATTAGTTTAAATGAAGCAACTCCTTCAGGATTCTTATATAAGCATGAGGCTCGTCAGACTGGTCGGGGTGGTGGAGTTGCATCAATCTTTAGTGATATTCTTAATGTTAATCAGAGAAACAGACTTCTGTTTAACTCTTTTGAAGTATTGGCGCTTAATTTTATGCTTCCGGATATTATGAAAAAACCTATATCATCTCTCGCTTTAATCACCATATATAGACCCCCAGGACCCTATGTCAATTTTCTAAAAGAGTTTTCTGATTTTATTTCTGACTTACTAGTTAAAACTGATCAAATACTAATTGTAGGAGACGTTAACATCCACGTAGGTGATGCTAACGATACATTAGGGCTCGTGTTTACAGATTTACTACAATCACTTGGGATAAAGCAAAATGTTGTTGGTCCAACCCATCGCTTAAAGCATACATTATATCTAATTTTGTCTCATGGAATTGTTCGTTCCTCGCCGCTGTCGCCACTGGCTTGCATGGTTCGGGACTTGCGATGGATTTGCTCTTCAGTGTGAAATTAAACCACACTGAACTGAACTGAACTTAAACTCTAAAAACTGAACTGACACCATTTCAATTCACTATAATCTTCTATGTGAAGCTGCTTTGACACAATCTACATTGTAAAAGCGCTATAGAAAAAAAGAATAATTGAATTGAATTGAATATTCAAGTTGTAGATAATAATTCTTTGATATTGAAAGCTGTTTGTTTATCGCTTCTAAGTGATAAACGCTGCTAATATTACACCTGAAAGCATCATATAATGAGGTTTATACTCCAAACTCACTTCATAAGTTGATTATTTGAGGTAAATCCTTCAGTCAGCTACAGTATGTGGTTTCTAACAAAGAATAAGTCACACAACATATTTTATAGTATTCTATTTAAGCGGTTGGGGTTTATTAATCATGTTGAATCAATGAAAGCAGCTAAATCTTCTGTTTATTCATCAATAGCTAGGGATTTTCTGGGTCGCCGCTATTGGCACAAAATTGCCACGAATCTAGATTTAAAATAATGAATTCAAGTATGCAAGAACTGTGATATGTGAATGGCCTGTACGGCATCTCCATTATGAAGTAAGAATGGCATCAATCGCAGCTGTCTGTCATACACCATGCCTATTAAGTAAGAGTATTGCTGGATGTTAGCCTGATCAAGGTAAACCTTAAGGCCCGGACACACCAAGCCAATGCCAAACAACTAGCACCAATGAAAACCAATGGTGTTTTCAACATGTGTTGGTTCGAGAGTGTGTGTCCTGCATGAGGGATGTCTTTCTGTAGTAATGTGGTAATAGGGTGGCAGTAATCTTGTTCAACAAAAGAAAACCAAACTTCCATCATGCACATGCAAAGAGTAAACAAAGCAGCATTTAGTACCATTATCACAGTAGCCTACTTGTCAGTCAACACGGAGAGATTCGCTCATGCAAATATGTCTGATAATCTATTTATCCATATCATTAGCAAATATTTGAAAGTTGTATCGAAATTACAGCTGGCCTCTTTGTATTCTTTTTTACTTTAATTGTTTACTTGCTACATCACTATAGTCTTTTTTCCCCGCGCTCTGATTTGTTGCTGAATAACCAATCAGAGTGCTGTTTTCAGCCGACGCCCAATGCAGATTCTACATGCTGAATTGGGCCAACAAGCTCTGATGTTAACCCAACAATAGGTGATGTGTGGAAACCCCACCAAACCAACCAGCCGTACCGCTTCTGACTGATGACCTGACAAAGCAAAACGGCTGACCATCGGCTTGGTGTGTCCCAACTGAATCGTACTTTATTGTATTGTTCTATTATGTACTTTACGCTCAGTGGAAACGAGGCATTATAGTCCATGTGAAATCTAAATTTACAGTATTTATTTTGCTAGTGCACATTTGCTAGTGTTATTCTTTAGGTGAATAATTAATCAGTAATCATAAATCAAAGTCTGACCATTTGCTTCTGCATTTGTAGTGGTAGTCCTTTTCTGTTCAGCCACATTATTCTTAACTACACCCCTCTTATTAGTTTGCTATAAAGGAATGATGTGCAAAAAGAAAGTCCCGCCCCTACTCAATTCCAGTTTCAGTTTGTACGTACATCAACACTGAAGTCTCAGCAACGTCCAGTTCTCACACAGACTTTAAAAAGGAAGTTTTCACAGTTATGCCATGAGACTATGTTTAGTTCCCAGATAACTTTTTAAGTAAAAAGTTGAAAGAACCTTTTGTTCATTGTGTGAAGAATTTGAATAATCTATATTTTTAATAATATTCTTTAGTTCATTTTGTAAAATAATAACTTAATGTAATAATTAAAGTTACAGAGCTATGTAGTGGACAGCAGATAAACCTAAAGTACATAAATGTGCACCTAGAACTAGAAAAATACAGTCTGCAGATACTCAATCCAAAAGCCTGATCATGATATGCCTTAATACACCACAAAACCCAATTCACTGAAATCCTCCAGTAAAATAAAGCAGTTCGGTTTTTCCTGAAAGCATCATGAAACAGTTCTGTCTGACAATCACCTGACGTCTTCTGTGGTTTATTCAAATAGGGAAATGGCACTTTTTTTTTAAATACTGAAAACAACAACCAAGACTGAAGTCAAATAAAAATACATGGGAAAGCCCCACAAACAGAACAATAGTTTCACAACAGTAGATTACAACATAATTTGTGCTCCATTCTCATCAAAAACGTCAACACCTTCCTCCGCAGCAAAGTAAATGTGATTACATAAAGCCAGTGGCTCTAAATGCCTGTCTGTTTCTCTGCTGGAGTAATCATATATCTCTCACAAATAACTGACAGCAGCAGGATCCGTGCGCAGAGATCTCCTGCTAGGCTCCGAAATACTCTAAAAGCTTTCTCATCTCGTTAGACGTCTGTAATGCATTCATTTATAGCCTGTTTCACTTTGCGTGCGTCTTTACAAGCTCACTCTTATGGAAAATTTAAAGCCTTTTCACTGCACTGATTATTCATAAACACATCTAGCCGACTGTAGATAAATGTTGTCTGTTTTATTTCCATGGAGGAACGAGCATTCATTTGCATCTCATCAATCTTCCTCTATTTCCTCGTGTTTAAGGAGTCATTGGCAGGGGTGCGAATTCCCCAGAAAGTCACAGATGGATTGGACCGCAAACAAGGCAGACGTATTGAGGTTGAAAGTCGTAATCGGTTTATGCTCAAAACACAGTCACAGTCACCTTGGAGGGATTGAAACCAAGTTTGATATGCACTTCGGTTTATGCTAACAATGTGAGTGGAACTTAATTTTTTATATCAAATTTCATCAGTCAGTTAGACACAGCTCATCCTGAGCCAGTTAGACTGGATCCGTTTGGGAAATAAAAGATATTTTTCAATCAAACGCTTGAGTTTATTTACAGTTTGCAGCCTTGAATTCTGACTGACCCTATGTGGGCGATGGGACACGTTTTTAAATGGTATCCTACTGTATGTACTGCTATGGTATACCACGGGCTGGATATGACTTTTGCAGCAAAGGAAGTATGTTTATATCACAGCGGCTCTTGAGACCCTCGGTCAATGAACAGATCTCCATCCACACAACCTGCAGGGTTTCTTTGGGAAGGAGGTATAGATGTGAACAAAGTGGTCTGGCTGGCAGACTGTAATAAGATCAATATCTAGCAGTGACTACCGAACACATGAAAAGTGCTATAGGCCTCCATTTTGATTTAGTACAATGGCCTGGGTCCAAAATACCACTAAAGGCAAAATGCTCTCTGGGGATCAGGGCTCCAGAGTGAGAAAAAAAACAAAACATAGAAGGATTAGGGAGCCATTGGCTTATAAATGGAAATTACTTTAGTTGCCAGATTTCTGTATTTCTAGCTTGAGTGCAGAGAATGGTTTACAGTAAGGAAGGTAAATGTTATGCTTATTGATGAAGGGATTCATTACTTTCACAATGTTTGAGTTCATGACTCATGATTTTAAAACTTTTAATTACAATAACTGATTAGTAATAAATACAAACATTCATACAAATATATTTCATTTAAAGTATGCAGTTATTCAAGAATTGAGTGTCACATTATCCTTCTATAATATATATATATTACAATTGTATGTATAATTATAATTAAGCAGTTTTGTTAATTTAATTATTGTTAATAATTATTTGTTAATTTAATCACATTTATTCTGTGATAGGATATTAAACTTAAAATGTGATAATATATATGAACACAATTTATAAGTAAAAATAACCTATACTGTATATTAGTATATATTAATAAAACAATACTGCCACACAATAGGTATCCACTATGTTAGATAATAATAAAGAATGAATAATAGTTGTAAAGCATTTATTAATCATAGTTCTGTATTTACTAATGCGCTATTAAAATCCAGCACTGTGCTTGTTAACATTAGTTGAACACAGACATATTAACAAAGATTACTAAATACTGTAATTACTGTATTGTTCATTATTTGTTCATGTTAGTAAATACGTTAACTAATGCAACTTTGTGATGAACCTAATGTGCCCAAAATTACAATAATATAATCTATTTGATATATACTTACTTTTTTTGACCTAGTAAATAAAGGCAAACTATTTTTAACAACAAAATTAGCATTAGTACTATTACTATTAGTTGTACTAGTCAGTCATAAGTCATTTGATGATGACTATCTCACAAACTTCACTGTACATAGAATAATAATAAAAAAACTCTTATTGACTCACTGAGCCTAATTTAAACTGAGCCTAGTTTGACTCACAGAACATTTGATTTTGAAACAGACATCATGGTTTTTGCAGTATAGGTACACTTTGTTTTGCAAGATGATGCGTAATAAGTCAGCAATTTCTTTTAAGAATAAAATGCAAAATGTTGCAATATTTGGTGCTTTTGTATTCCATTTGTTTATTCCATATTTTATTATAGATTTTTGGTATTATTTTTATTTCATTTGTGACCACTTTGGATGCATCCTGGAGTCCTGCGACTACGACTTTACTGCCAAACTGCTTTAAACAGCAACAACTGCACACCGGTTTGTTATGGTAATGGGCTTCTGACATCATTATGGAACTTGATGAACTCTCTTCTTGTTGAAATAGATCCTGGAGTGTTCCTGATCATTAACTTCGGTTAAGTTAGTATGGTCAAAGCTTCTGGTAGAACGGATGAGTGCAGAAAAGAAGGAGATAACTTTCCCACAGGCCTTCCCTTAGGCCTCACTGCTCAAGCTGAAAACACAGGCTGACACGCAGCGCACACACACATAGAGAAAGAGAGAGAAAGAGAGATTAAAGGATGTTTGGATACATGCCTGGGGCCTCCTTTATATAGGCAGATTCCACCGTATTCAGGGAGGAGATGGGCTTGATCCCTCACTTGCTTCTCCCTCTCATCTCTGAATGATGCTACAGAGAGACGTTCACTTAACCTTCTTCACATTTCTGCCCTGCAGCCAGCCTGAAATACAGATGAAGGATACCTTAATATGTGGACCGCATCCTCTGGCTTACTTCTCGGAGGCCGTTACGAGGGCTTTGCTGCTCTAATACTTGCAAATATAAACTGTAAAGTAACTTATATTGAAGAGAGAAGTTCACTCAAAAAAAAAAATGAAATGAAAGTTAACCCTCGTGTTGTTTAAACCTCTTTTCAATATAATGAAAGAGAAAGGGGAGTGAAAAATGATATAAAAAACCTAAATATACAAAATATCATAACAGTCATTCAAAATACTTTCAAAGATGTTAAATATAATCATATGAGCTTGTTTTATGAACAAACTATTAGGGCAATTCGACTAATTGACTGGATTAATACTCATTTATAAATTACTCTCAGTGCTGGGTTGTGTCTGGAAGGGCATCCACCACATGAAGCGTATGCTAGAGTAATTGGTGGTTGATTCCGCTGTGGCAACCACTGATAAATCAGGGACTAAGCTAAGGGAAAGTTTTACAAAAATACTGTTTGATGGATGTAAGATTTTCAGTGAATAATCTTTATTTATTGACTCTCAAGCCAAACCTGTTCTTTCTTCCGTGGAAGTTAAAATGAAGATATTTTAAAGAATGTCTCAGTGTTTAATAAAAACAGTAGCAACCAAAACTTGTTCTGTTTCTAACATTCCACATTCTTCAATTTTGCACCCACACTGCAAAAAATGCTGGGTTCCACACAATTCCTTCATGTTGTCCCAACACAAATAGATTAAGTTAACTTAATTGTTTTTGCAAATATAAGAGGATTGAACACAAAACAATTAAGTTGTCCCAAAAAAAAGCCCTCAAGAATTGCGTTAATTCAGCTTATTTTAAATAAGTAGTTTGAACAACCAGCAAAACTCATTTTTTGAGTGCAGAAGAACAATCATACAGGTTTGGAAATGCACTGCAATAAAAATGTTTCTTATACATCAAGACAGTTTTTGTCTTGTTTGTAGTCATTCATTCATTCATTTTCCTTCGGCTTAGTCCCTTATTTATCAGGGGTCACCACTATTCCGGCATATGTTTTATGCAGCAGATGCCCTTCCAGCTGCAACCCAGTATTGGGAAACACCCACACACATTCACATTCACTATGGCAATTTAGTTCATCCAATTCACCTATAGCGCATGTCTTTGGACTGGGGGGGGAAACCGGAGCACCCGGAGGAAACCCACACGAGCATGGATAGGACAGGTAAACTCCACACAGAAATGCCAACTGGTCCAGCTGGGACTCGAACCAGTGACCTTCTTGCTGTAAGGTGACAGTGCTAACCACTGAGCCACCGTGCAGCCATTTGTTTGTAGTCCAAGTATCTAAAAATTCTTAAAATCAAGAAGCAATTTCTAGAATTATATCTAGAATCTAGAATTTAAGTAAACAACTTTTGTTTTGTTTTCAGAAATAATAAGTCAAAATTCTTTAAAAAATGCTAAATAATCTGCCAATTACATAATAAAATAATCTTGTTTCTGATTTGAAATAAGGCAATTTACCCCACTGGCAGATATTTTAGCTTGTTTTAAGGGGGAAAAAAAACACTTAATTTTGACTTATTATTTCTAAAAAGAAAACAATATTTTTTACTTGTCTTGTAAATACTTCTTGATTCAAGTATTTTTAGACATTTGGACTAGAAACAAGACAAAAACCCCAAGTAAGAAAAGCATTTTTTACAGTGTGTATGAATCAATTACAGTACAAATATCCTGCATAGCTTCAAAAGTCTTTTTTAAAGTAAAAATGAACCCAAACACACCAAAATGCATGCACACAGTATGGGAATACCTCTATGTCACGCTGTTGTTGCATACTGTTAGAAATGCACAGCTTTCATCTTACAGATAGAGATTTGAAACCACGATACATGTTCTTGTTCTGTTGACTCTTTCTGTCCCATGATGATCTCTTTGCCTCCCTCATCGTATTATAGTTTATTGGACTGTGCAGGAGAGATGTTTTCTTGAGAATATCGTTCTCGCTTTCCTCTTACCAGCACATCAAACAAGTTCAAGGACTGACCGAGGGCCTTGTTTTTGGGGTCAGTTGTTCAAAATTGGTCTGGGACTGTATAAGATGTATTTATTTATTTACTTTCATGGTGTCTTTTTGTGGTTTCCATCTCTCTCTCTTTAAACTACTGGCAGTGACACAATACAAATGTTGTCATGTAGAGTTTTTTATTGGATAAAATAACAAAAAGGTGTCATCTTTTCAAAATGTTAAGAAAACAATATTTGGTGGATTAACCCTGATATACTACTGATATTTACTTTGAGATTAACTAAAGCTTAAAAAGTGCACTTCATAAGTTGACAAAGAAAAACTTTAAATATATACACTCGCCGGCCACTTTATTAGGTACACCTTACTAGTACTGGGTTGGACCCACTTTTGCCTTCAGAACTGCCTTAATCCTTCGTGGCATAGATTCAACAAGGTACTGGAAATATTCCTCAGAGATTTTGCCCCATATTGACATGATAGCATCACGTAGTTGCTGCAGATTTGTCGGCTGCACATCCATGATGTGAATCTCCCGTTCCACCACATCCCAAAGGTGCTCTATTAAATTGAGATCTGGTGACTGTGGAGGCCATTTGAGTACAGTGAACTCATTGTCATGTTCAAGAAACCAGTCTGAGATGATTCACGCTTTATGACATGGCACGTTATCCTGCTGGAAGTAGCCATCAAAAGGTGAGTACACTGTGGTCATAAAGGGATGGACATGGTCAGCAATACTCAGGTAGGCTGTGGCATTGACACAATGCTCAATTGGTACTAATGGGCCCAAAGTGTGCCAAGAAAATATCCCCCACACCATTACACCACCACCACCAGCCTGAACCGTTGATACAAGGTAGGATGGATCCATGCTTTCATGTTGTTGACGCCAAATTCTGACCCTGCCATCTGAATGTCGCAGCAGAAATCAAGACTCAACAGACCAGACAACATTTTTCCAATCTTCTACTGTCAAATTTTGGTGAGCCTGTGCGAACTGTACCCTCAGTTTCCTGTTCTTAGCTGACAGGAGTGGAACCCGGTATGGTCTTCTGCTGCTGTAGCCCATCCGCCTCAA
This sequence comes from Danio jaintianensis, assembly GCA_903798115.1. Taxonomy (NCBI): domain Eukaryota; kingdom Metazoa; phylum Chordata; class Actinopteri; order Cypriniformes; family Danionidae; genus Danio; species Danio jaintianensis. Next base: position 9,077,899 of record CAIGQV010016735.1, on the reverse strand, counting down.
AGTTTGACGTGTTGTGCATTCAGAGATGCTCTTCTGCATACCTCGGTTGTAACGAGTGGTTATTTGAGTTACTGTTGCCTTTCTATCAGCTCGAACCAGTCTGGCCATTCTCTTCTGACCTCTGGCATCAACAAGGCATTTGCGCCCACAGAACTGCCGCTCACTGGATATTTTCTCTTTTTCGGATCATTCTCTGTAAACCCTAGAGATGGTTGTGCATGAAAATCCCAGTAGATCAGCAGTTTCTGAAATACTCAGACCAGTCCATCTGGCACCAACAACCGTGCCACAATTAAAGTCACTTAAATCACCTTTCTTCCCCATTCTGATGCTCGGTTTGAACTGCAGCAGATCGTCTTGACCATGTCTACATGCCTAAATGCATTGAGTTGCTGCGATGTGACTGACTGATTAGAAATTTGCGTCAACGAGCAGTTGGACAGGTGTACCTAATAAAGTGGCCGGTTGTGTATGTGTGTATATATACTTAAAAGTTGAACATACATTCATTAAAGGAAGTAGTAAATTAACAGATTACACAGTAAAAATTATAAAATTGTAGCAATGAGTCATCAGTTTTTGCACATCATAATGCATCATAATGACTCCAATAGTAAATACTGAGTCAAACATATTTTGCTGAGATATGTCAGGGTCTAAGAAATTGGGCTATGTTCCTAAAAAAACTTGCACAAGTGATGATTTTACAACACTAGGTTTTACAACAGTGCCCGGGCTGATCTGATGTAATGTTACATCAGCCTGCCTCCATCTTATTTACAGAACACTGTATCAGGCTTGACTGGAATGGCTTTGTCTGCACACACACATACAGTAACCATCACCACCACGTGTTTTGACCTAGATTCAGTTTCATTCCCTGTGTCAACATTAAGTATGCAAAAAAAAGAACTGCTGCAATCCTGGAAAGAAGAGTTTGTTATCAGTCTCCCATCTGCCACTCACTTGCTAATCAGAACACGTCTGTAACAAGTGCAACAGGCCTTTGAAAGAATGAAAGAAAACAGTGAGTGTGTAAAGTGAGCGCCGGATGTCTTTGTGTGTGATATGCATGTCACATGAGGAAAGGTGAGAACGGGATACTATTGCAGAAGCATCATGACTCTGGGCTAAACTAACCACAATAAGAAACATTGCTCACACACATTGGACTGTAAATTACAGGACAACATAAAAAGAGGAACAATAAAGCAGAGAAAAGGGGAGTGTTTGAGACATTAAAAAGCCCTGTGAGAGAGAGAGACACCAAAAAAGAGGAGGGAGAAGCCACTTCACATTGTATTTGTTTAGACTTGTCATGACGTATCAGAAGTTTGCTTTACTTTGAGCTGTGAGAACACCTTCTCAGGCCTCTTATGTGGCACTGCGACTCAATGTGTGTGTGCTACTGAGTGAGCAGACAAGATGCCCAGAAGGACTGTGTCAGTTCCCCATCCCAATGGGGATCCAACTCAGAGTAATTTTGGAGAGAAAGAGCCTCTCAAATCAAATGGAGAGCCCCCGAAGGAGAAAGTGGAGCTGCGGAAGAAGGTGACCCTGCTCCGAGGAATCTCCATCATCATCGGGACGATCATTGGAGCAGGAATATTCATCTCTCCCAAGGGAATACTGCAGAACTCGGGCAGTGTGGGAATGTCACTGGTGGTGTGGGTCGCATGTGGGATTCTGTCTCTCTTTGGTGAGTGTCAATTACACATATATATACAGTGCATACACTGAAAAAAAATTATTAATTGGATTTACTAAATTTTTTACTACATTATCCAAGGTAAGTGGTTGCAAACAATTTATATGGGCATTTAAACAAACATATTAAGTTGAACGTTACAAAATTTTGTACTTTTTTTTTTACTAAATTGTTTGCAACCACTTACCCTTAAAAAAAAATAAATCCAATTGATAATTTTTTTCAGTGTATGCAAGCTTGACAGTATTAAAGAGATTAAAATTTACTCACTATTTACTCAGCCTCAAGTGGTTCCAAACCTTTTATGAGTTTCTTCCTTCTGCTAAACACTAAAGATGACATTTTGAAGAAAGCTGAAAACCCTTGACTTCCATAGTAGAAAATTAAATATTGTTAATGGTTACAGGTTACATTTTTCAAAATATCTTCTTCTGCGTTTAACGGAAGAAAGACTGTAAAGAGTGAGTAAACTGACAACATTTTCAGTATATTTGGTGAACTAACACTTTACGTGTACATGCTCTCGTATTGTTTTCCACACATATTGTAAACTTCAATAAATGGCCTAAATATTTCACCCACTCGTCTGAAACAATCGGCTTCTTAGTTCCTGATAGAACCCACAGTTGCATTTTAATTGGAATTTGAGGAATTGTACAGATGCTGACTTAACCTTTTGTTTGTGGTTTTGAAACTGGGGTTTACCTCACCACCTCTAACGTCATAGCCATTCATTAGGACACATCACTTTACCAACAGGAAGATGAGTGTTCTTAGAGCCACGCACACACACTGTTTCATCATACAGGGTTTGAATACTGGAGTGAATGCCCTAAATGATCACTCTATAACCAATATGACTAATTAAACCAACAAAACATAGTACACTTAAAATTAAATTAAAGGAAAATATACTGCAAAATAAAAAATAAAAATAAAATAAAATAAAAAATAAAAATAAAATAAAAGAAAGAAAGAAAGAAAGAAGGAAAGAAAGAAGGAAAGAAAGAAAGAAAGAAAGAAAGAAAGAAGGAAATGAAATGAAATGAAATGAAATGAAATGAAAT
>CAIGQV010016735.1:8958870-9074786 GCA_903798115.1 Danio jaintianensis | reverse complement strand
AAATAAATAAATAAATAAATAAATAAATAAATAAATAAATAAATAAACTTTAACGATAAATACAGTCATTATTGCAGTCTTCTCATATCCATTTATTATAAGCACTTTTGTGTTTGGCCCAATAAGCAATCAAGTTATTAAAAGTTATTATTAAAGTGGGAGTTTTGAGTCACATCACAATAATCCTGTCTTAAATACAATATAAGGTATATGTATTTATTAACCTTAATTATAGACTTATTCCCATTGCATTTTTTTTCTAGCAAGATCTGGCAACGCAAATAAGTCAAGGTTTGTATGTGTTTCCCACATTAACAATGTGCTCCATACATACTGAGTAAAACCTGTCGCTACTTTAATTTTCCATGAATTAGTTCAGTTGTGAATTTGGCTACCTAATGTACGTGGCCTCCGTTATCATTTATTCAGCTTTGTGACATTCCAAACGTTTTTCCAAAGCACAATAATAAATAACCTCTGCAGGTCCCAGCTGTTCTCTTCCACATAATAAAAGTAAATGGAGACAACAGGGTGTCCAAAAAAATGACCAAAAAGAAAAAAAGGTCTTGACGAAACTATCCTGAAGCAATTTTATAGTAGCTTAGTGTGAGGAACAGAGAAACATAAGTCATTATTCACAAAAAAACTAACAAATAAATAATAATAAAAATAATAATCTTAAAAAGCTTGTTTGCCATAATCACACTCACAATACCTATACTGAAAATCTACATACTGTATTATGCTCTTATTTATTTATTTCTTTATTTCTTTATTTCTTTATTTATTTATTTTTTATTTTTTTATTTATTTATTTATTTATTTATCAAGGGATTAACTAAATTATTGTTATCATATTTAAAAGAATGAATATGCCTGTTTTAAAATATAGTACTGAGTACAAAGCTGTGTGTTCAGATAGTAAATGTAAAACATCGTCTTGCATAAGTTGCTCATTGCTTATGTTGCAAAATTACAGACAAATTAGGCAACTCTCATATTAATCATTTCCCCAAAATCAAGTATAACCCCCCCACACAACCAGTCATAAAGTATAATTTGGCCTAATATAATATATTTTCTGCTGACTTGTAATCCTGTCAAAATAAATTATTTTACAGTACGTGACATTATTGACATTTTTAGTAGTTTAAAACAATATATTGCATTAAACAGCATTTCTTTCTGTTATTTTAACCATTTCATTAATGTACAATACATTGTTTCAAACTGCCACTAAAAGTGACTTTGATAAACACCTGTCAGCTCAGAAATCAATAGCTAAAAAATGCAAGTCGAAAGGATGAACACATGGAAAACACATGTGAACCACAAATATGGGTGACTGGTAATAAATGGTATTTTTTACAATGAACACCCAGGTGTTTGGAAACCATGTGTTAAAATGCTCCATTTATTATAATATATTGTTTGTATATGTGCATGAATGTATGCACATATTAATATAGTTAGTTTCTACATATACATGTACTTCAGATAATTAAAGTATATTAAATAAAGGTGTCACTAGGGTGTTCTACTTTTCAAAAGGTGCATGTTTTACTTTTTAGGGACCAGTTTGTACACTTTACGTATTAAAGTTACCAATAAACAAAAGTGTTCATGTTGAACATTTGTACCTGACATTAGCTTTCTGACACTTCACTATACACACTACTTAACCCTTATGTGCTGTTCAAAATTACTACACGTTCATTATGTTTGTGGTTGTTTTTGCCCCACAGACATTTTTTGATTGCAAAGCCATGACACCATATAATCATGCATTCTTGATTGTTGGTGGTAGAGGTAAAATGTGTCATTTTTACTGTTGATCATCAGTTGGCACTCTTTAAACAGGCCTGTGCAAAAACGTTTCTGGCTTTTATATGGAGTTCTATGGAGTAAAACAGCAGATTATAGTGTGCGTGTGCACAAATACACTTGCTATGTTTACTGTGTTCTGAGAGCTGAGCTGCTTATTTTGATTTTCTCAGAAATATCAAGATAAGTATGGAAAGGTCTCTCTCTCTCTCTCACCCACACGCACGCACACACGCACTCACACACACTACACTCCACATAGAAGGCAGAAACTAAGCTTTTTTTGCACCGCAACCGATGATCAACAGTACAAATTAAACATTTGACCTCTTCCCAACAGGGAAAACCAGCAACAATCAAGAATGCATGATTCTATGGTGTCATGGCTTTGCAATCAAAAAATGTCATTATAATGGAAGTCAATTGGGCAAAAACAGCCACCAACATAATGAAAGGGTAAACTTGCCCAGAGTGTATTGTTGGATTTTGTCACATTTTCAAAGCATTTTCCCCAAATATGTGTCAAAATAAAATTTGTCCCCCCCAAAATCATTCCATTTGCTGAAACACAGAGAAAGTTGTGGCCAAATTAAGACTCAAAATCCCCCCAGAGTGGATGAAAACATCCCCAACAGCACAGAAGGTAAAAAAAAAAAATCAACGCATTACTAAGGACTCCAGGTTTTGCTGATAGTCACTAAGAAAGAAACACGGTTTATGCATGAAGAACCTTGACTCATGACCTCTCTAATGCGTAATGTGTGCATCCGTGCTTGATGGAGGCCGATATTGTCTTACGCTGCACTTTGATGCTGAGGAGAGCACAGTCTGACACCGCGGAGGCTGACGGGTGTCAGAGAAGAATTAGTTTGTGTATAAGAAGAGCATTGTTTGACAGTGTGTTTATTCATGTGTATGTCAGGAGTCATTTCACACTTGTCAGCTTTCCTTTGTGTGCAGCAGCCCGCAGGCTTTGAGGAAAAGCTGAGCCGCCGTTAAAAAAAAACAAAAAACTGTCCATTCATCCACAGTTTCTCTCAGAGAAACTTCAAATCTGCATTGTGAACTCTCCATGTATTTTAGAGCTCTCTTTACATTTGCGTTTTGAAGCTCAGAAGAGTCAAGGGCTGCGAGTGAAGAAGGGCTTTGATTGGAACCGAGTATTCATTAAAACATTAAAATGCATAGAGCTGTAAAGAGCTTGACCTCTCAGAGAGCGAACAGATGGTGGTAATGAACTGACTTAACCAGGTGCCTTTAGGCTTGCTTTGCAGGTGTTGTAGAAATCTTGCCACCTTCCTGTATAGTCATGGCACTCACTTTCCAAGACTGGCCATTGTCCATTCACTATCACCTCATATTGCTAAAGTATAAAGGTATTCATTTTTTTTCCTGACTAGTTCTTTCCTTTGTCCCTTTCAGGAGCTTTATCGTATGCTGAGCTGGGTACCTGCATTAAAAAGTCTGGTGGTCATTACACGTACATTCTGGAGGCGTTTGGGCCACAAGTGGCTTTTGTGCGATTGTGGGCCGACATGATTGCCATAAGGTCAGTAAATCCTCATTCATCCTCTGTCTTCATCGTCGAGTCTCTGGAGCGCTGCCAGAATAAACAAACGCAATCCGCGCAACGCCGCAAATAAACACAAGCAAACTCTCCCTGATGAAGGCTACCGCTCAATATTACTTGCCTCTAGTAGCTATAGAATAAAAAAAAACATGAGATGAAGTGCTTTGTGACAATGAGTGAACCATCATGGAGACTCTCACGCAAGGGATCAAGGGCTGGATTCATATGTAATCACAATACCACGAAGAGTAAAATCTGTAGGTAAAACAAATTTCATATGAAAAGAGGATAAAACATGGGAAAGCTTCAACTATGGTTACTTTACTCTAGACATTCTGTAGCCTATGGCCCTACACTGTAAAAAAATATACACTCAAAAAATGATGTTTGCGACAACTTAATTGTTTTACGTTCAATCCACTTACATCTTTAAAATGTTATAAGTTAACTTAATTCCTTCATGTTGTTCCAACACAAATTGATTGTATGGAACCCAGCATTTTTTTTACAGTGTGATGACAAAAAGTCAATACAACAAATATTTTTATGTTGCTTTATTCAGGTTTTAACTAAATTTTTTAAGTTTTACAAAGTTTCACTTAATATTTTTAGTTAGTTTGATTGATGCAAGCTGAGATGACTAGAAAAGTTAATTTGATTCAACTAAAACATTTAAGGCAGCAAGATTTTTTTACAGTGATTTTCATCTGAATCTGATCATAAATGGTCAAACAAGACAAATTATGTTAACAATTTCATTTTTGTACTATTAACTACTGGCTTATTACCTGCCTATTATTAAGATATTAACTGTTGATTAGTAGTAGATCTTATTCTGCATCCCTAATCCTACCCAAAACCTAAACCTAACTTTTACCTTTTACAGATAATTAGTCATTTATTAAGCAAGAAGTGTTAGTTAATTGTTTGTTAACACTGTGAATTGAAACCTAAACTGTGTTACCCAAGTGTTACCTGTGTTACCCAAGTGTTACCCAAATTACCATTTCCACCTCATATTAACATGCATTCAAATGCATCTCTAGTGGCCACTTGTGTTTGGATTTTGTCAATACCCTTCCATCTTATTTTGGCATTTTCTTTATGTGACCCCGGACCACAAAACCATAATCATAAGTGTCAAATAATCATTAGTGTCAATAGGGCAATATTTGACCAAGATACAAAAAAAAAAAAAAGTGAAATTCTGGAATCTAAGGGTTCCAAAAAAAATCTAAAATATTGAGAAAATTTTCTCAAATTTCAAATGAAGTGCTTAGCAATGCACATTACACTAAACAAATGATGCTTGCTCAAACTACTTATTTAAAATAAGCTGAAACAACACAATTCTTGAGTTTCTTTTTGCAACAACTTAATTGTTTTATGTTCAATCCACTTAAATCTGTAAAATGTTATAAGTTAACTTAAATCCTTCATGTTGTCCCACATTGATTTTTACAGTTTACTACTCAATTCACTAATTGAATTTTAATATACTTACAGTGGGAAAACTTACAAAATGTCTTTTGGTAAAAAATAAATATCTATTTTATTGACTCATACAATGCATTTTTGGTTATTATATAAAAACATACACACATAAGGTTTTGTGGTCCAGGGTCACATATATGTTTTGAGGAAGCTCTCAGTGTCATGGATGAGTACTACTGAATGAAAGAACCTGAGATATTTGACTTAAAAGCAAGTGAGGAAAGCGAGCGTATGAAAAAGATGTGGATGGCAATTGTAATTTTGACTATAATCCACGTTACATGTTACAATGCTGCAAAAGATGAATATTGTACCGTGTTTTAATGAACTTTCTCAAAACACAGCCCATAACTATAACATTTTAGGTCAGTAGGTGGAGTGTAGCTGGTCTTTTGTGACTGTTCAAATATATTCAACCATTTAAATAAAAAAGCATTCCAACTGAACTACTGAACATCTAGTGGTGGTCAAAGCGGACAAGTTAAAACATTTTGGTCCATGTTTACACCTGTATTTAGTCTTATTCTCTAGTGATCTGATAACATTTGTCTCAATGCCAGGCGTAAATATGGCCTATATTTTGCATTATTTCAACTAACAATTACATTCTTCTTAAAGGGATAGTTCACCCATAAATAAAAGTTCTGTCATCATTTACTCACCCTACACTTGTCACAAACCTGTCTGAGTTTTATTTTTTTTCTTCTATTGGACACAAAAGAAGATATTTTGAAGAATGTTGGAAACCGGTAATCATTGACATCCATAGTATTTGTTTTTCCAACTATGGATGTCAACGGCTATCGGCTTTGTTCGAGGGCTGAAAAAGTTTGGTGGTCATTAAATATAAATATTTTTCTTCTTTGTTGAACAGAAAAAGGAACCACCTGATAGTGAGTAAATAGTGAGCAATTTTTTCTTTTTGGGTAAACTATCCCTTTAATATCTGCTAACACTTTATTTGATGGTCCACAAGTACAGTATTAGTATGTTGACAACAGTTACTTTTAGTCAGCAGAATGTCTATTAAAGCATTAACATATATCACACAGACATACTCTAATGATAGTCAGTTGACATGTGTTTGCATATACGTTACTTATAATCAGAATGCCTAAAAGGAACCAGGCTTAGCAAATGCAACATAAGATCTAGCACAATCAAGATTTTTTCCCATTTTATAACTGCTTCTACTTTACTTTGGAACACTGGTGTTTTATGAGTGATTACAAGATGTTCGGCGCCGTACACTAAGTGCTCAGAGCTCGTTTTCTCATCTTGAAGACCCGCAGGTTTGGCTGTGATCGCTCTGGCATTTGGCCGCTACATTTTAGAGCCCATCTTCATGCCATGTGGAGTTCCTGAAATTGCAATTAAACTGGCTACTACCATTGGAATCAGTAAGTTTGAGCCAATGCTGATTGATTTCAGTGGATGAATAGAGCCTGGTTTTATGTTTGCAATATTTAACATGCGTTACTGTGTATATCTCTCTTCTTTGCAGCTATAGTAATGTATCTAAACAGCATGAGTGTAAGCTGGACTGCCAGACTCCAGATCTTCCTCACATTCAGCAAGCTGCTCGCCATTGCCATTATCATTGTTCCTGGATTATACCAACTTTTCAAAGGTATTTATTTTATGGGTTTTGGGCATTTAGTTTATATTATCATTCATTCATTTTCCTTTGGAAAATATTATCATTATATTATCATTCATTTATCCATTCATTCATTTTCCTTGGGCTTAGTATTTATCAGGGGTCGCCACAGCGGAATAAACCGGCAACTATTCCAGTATGTTTTACATTATATACATCACTGTTATAAAGTTTTGGGGGTCAGCAAAAAAAACTTTATGGCCAGTTACAGGTGAAGCAGATATCATATTAGTGTCCTAACAAGAGCACATATTAAGGTCTGGCTAGAATAGATAGAGAGCAAATAATCAGTTCGCGTAATCAGTTTTTGAAGAATCTGCTGCTTGTTGCCAAATACTAAAGATACTAGAACTACCAAGGCAGTCATTTTGACAATATTACATTTTTTAAACGTAATAACTTTGTTAAAATAAAATCTTTATGCAACCCTGGACCACAAAGCCAGTAGTATATTTGTGGGAATAGCCAAAATGACACAGTCTTTCCAAAATGACACAGTCCAAAGTATCTCTAAAACTTAGCATATCAAGAAAAGATCATGTTCCATGAAGAAAATATATTAAAACTTATTTTGGAAAACCTTACTGGTGATTTTCTCAATATTTATTTAATTTTTAACCCTCAGGTCCCAGATATTAAATCGTTTTATATCAGTCAAATATTGTAACAAACCATATATCATTCATTCATTCATTCATTTTCTTTTCGGCTTAGTCCCTTTATTAATCTGGGGTCGCCACAGCGGAATGAACTGCCAACTTATCCAGCATATGTTTCACGCAGCGGATGCCCTTCCAGCTGCAACCCATCACTGGGAAACATCCATACACACTCATTCACACACATACACTACAGACAATTTAGCCTACCCAATTCACCTATACTGCATGTCTTTGGACTTGTGGGGGAAACCGGAGCACCCGGAGGAAACCCACGCGAACACGGGGAGAACATGCAAACTCCACACAGAAACGCCAACTGACCCAGCCGAGGCTCGAACCAGCGACCTTCTTGCTGTGAGGCGAACGTGCTACCCACTGCGCCACCGTGACGCCTCAACCATATATCAATGGAAAGCTTATTTATTCTGCTTTTAGATGAAAATCTCAATTTACAAAAATGTACACTTACGACCCATTTTGTGATCCAGGGTCACATATAACTACACTGACTTTGACTAAATATTTGTATATGTCATATAACATAGAATCTACAAGAGTTTTTCTGCCTTGAATGGCCATAACGGTCAAGTTGACTACATGCATTTCAGCATCCATAATTTTTCCCCGCCCCTTTGAACATGCTTATCAACTTTCTCCTGACAAAAACTACAATTTCTGATAATTTTTTTTTACTTTTAAAAGCACCATTTTCACTTTGCACTCCACTTTTATTATTGGTTATTACAAAAAATGGTAATGACTTCATAAAATATGATGACAGCATTCAGAGCTTAATTCAAAAATCTCAACAATAGAAGTTTGAATGTAAATATGATGTGAGAAAAATTATATTTGTTACAGTCATATATGATTGGTCAGAATGATTGCCATTGTAGTAGTTATGCGTATAATTCTGGTAGTTTGTGTTAAACAGCTGATTATATTTTGGCTTATTGTGTATTCAGCTATATTTATCCTTGTACTAAAGAAAAAAATATGAAATTATGAAATGTTCATCAAAGAATTTGGGTCAAAACACAAAATTAGAGAGACAGTTAAGGCTACTAGGGGTGACACAGTGGCTCTATGGTTAGCACTATCACCTCACAGCAAGAAGGTTGCTGGTTCGAGTCCCGGCAGGGCCAGTTGGCATTTCTGTGTGGAGTTTGCATGTTCTCCCCGTGTTCATGTGGGTTTCCTCAACTTTTAACCCTACTTGGGTTAACTACTTAGGTTTTATACTTGGGTTTTATACTTGTCACTATTTGAGTCAACGCAAAACGCTGCAGCAAGTTGCCTTACAAATTTAAGTTGTCAACTTTTTTTTTTTTTTACAATTTATGATGTTAATAATTTACCACTGGTTACAGGGGAGACCAAAAACTTTGAGAATGCATTTGAAGTCAACACAGCACATTTGACAGGGCTTCCTCTCGCTTTCTACTCCGGGATGTATGCTTATGCAGGCTGGTGAGCCCACCTTCTAATTCCACACAAATCTCATAATGCCCATAAAATCTTTGAAGACAATTTTTTTTGTTTTTTTGTCTCTTACAGGTTTTACTTGAATTTTGTGACTGAGGAGGTGGAGAATCCTGAGAGGTTAGTGATTGGATATTACACAAATGGCTTCAGTGGAAGTGGTTTGATGGTTTAATTCAGCTGTTTCTTCCATTGAAAACCAAATGGCAGTGATGACTTAAGTGTTCATTTCCGTTCCCCAGGACGGTGCCTCTTGCCATCTGCATCTCTATGGTGATAGTAATGATCTGTTACACACTGACAAACGTGGCGTATTACACTGTGATGTCAGCAGACGAGCTGTTAGCCTCTAACGCTGTAGCTGTGGTAGGTCATTCCCTGTCTTTAGACTTCTTCATTAACAACGGTAGCAGCAAAATCCGAGATCCTAATGGTTTTTCGTGTAGCAGCACTAACTGGATCATTTAAAAAGAAGAGAGATAGAAAGGATACCGGCTTTATAAATGAGTTCAAGCTATTTGCAGTAGTGACTGTAACAGTCAACACCTTCCTCCACAGCAAAATAAATGTGATTACATAAAGCCAGTGGCTCTAAATGCCTGTCTGTTTCTCTGCTGGAGTAATCATATATCTCTCACAAATAACTGACAGCAGCAGGATCCGTGTGCAGAGATCTCCTGCTAGGCTCTGAAATACTAAAAGCTTTCTCATCTTGTTAGACGCCTGTAATGCATTCATCTATGGCACTTTGCGTGCGTCTCTAAGCTCACTCTTATGGAAAATTTAAAGCCTTTTCACTGCACTGATTATTCATAAACACCAACAAGTCTCAAAATTGAAGATCGATGTTGTTTTATATTTATTTGCATCTTTTTTTCTCTCTATCCATCCTCAACAGACTTTTGCAGAGAAGTTGATGGGGAACTTCTCATACGCAGTTCCCATTTTTGTAGCTCTGTCTTGCTTTGGGTCCATGAACGGATGCTTGTTTGCCATCTCAAGGTGCGTGTCTCAGTTTTGAGCCTCAGTTTGTCTTATTTTAAGGTCAAGAAAATGGCAACCAGGAAGCAATATTAAGGAATTTTGGAGTATCTTTTTTTAGTGGAATAACACTTGTGAAAAATGCATTCATATGGATAATAGCTGGTAAAAAAAAATCCATCCTCTAAACGAAACAATCAATAGTTCATAAGCCGATTCATCCAAATTATTTATACAGATTATCCAGCATGTGCTGTGAAAGCTGTTGAAAACTCCATTTACATTATTTCTGAATGCATTTAGTCATTTTCCTTCATCTTAGTCCCTTATTTATCACGGGTCGTCACAGCGGAATGAACCGTCAACTATTCCAGCATATGTTTTACACAGCAGATGCCCTTCCAGCCGCAACCCAGTACTGGGAAACACCTATACACTCTCACATTCACACACACTCTCGTTCACTACGGCCAATTTAGTCCATCCAATTCACCTATACTCCATGTCTTTGTACTGTGGGGGAAACCGGAGCACTCTGAGAAAACCCATGTGAACACGGGGAGAACACGCAAACTCCACATAGAAATGCCAACAGAGAAAAAAACTCTAAAAGGTTTGAAACAAGTAAAGGGTGAGTAAATTATGACAGGATTTTCATTTTTGGGTGAACTATCCTTTTAAAATGTGCCTTGTTTATTATTCATCGTTATTTTTTTTTCCTTTTTGAGCAAAAAATAATGGAGTATCATGTTTAGCATGATTTACAGAAGACACCCACAATAAATGTCATTAGGCTTAACAATAGATTATATACTAAATTAAATCTTGTCTCATATGTAGAGAATCTTTTTAAGGATCACAGATCATCGCCCAAAGTACTATTAAAATCTTTACACTACAGTAATTCAGAACAAGTATGCAGTTTCATTTCACCCACAATTTGACATTTTCATAAAAACTATTTGAAACACTAAAGCAAACACTTTACTTGCATTTAATATGCTCTGTCGTTTTTTTAATTTTTTTATATATCCTTTATCATTGCTTATAATTGATGAAACAGTTCAGTGGTTTAGACTTTACACCTTTTTAGCCTTAAGCTTCAATTAATATCTTTCAAGGTTTCAGAATATCGACTATATTGTAGGTCTTTTTTTGTATTCTGCAGTGGATGTTTTAACATTGTTTCTCTTTCACAGAATGTTCTTCGTGGCCTCTCGAGAAGGTCAGCTTCCTGAAGTTCTCTCTATGATTCACATACGCCGACACACGCCATTACCTGCTGTGATTGTCCTGGTGAGTCATAGACACACACACACACACACACACACACACACACACACACACACACACATGTACCTCTCAATGGTCACCTGTACCAATATACCTATTCAGCTGAACAAAACCATTTGCTGCTTCCTTTCTGTCCACACATTCAGGGTTTCAAGTATCAGTGTTCAGTGGTAATATAACACATTACTATAATGGCAACCAGTTTCTATACACACATTTCAAAGCTTCAAAATAAATGATTTCACAATCTTGAGATATCCAAAAATTAACAAGAAAATATGTACATTAATATGTCCTACTTATTTGCTACTTATAAAATACCTCTATTTTGCTTTTGTCAGGAATTACTTTTCACGCAGTGCTTAGTAGCTGTTTGTGAATGTAAAAGGTCTGCATATATCAAAGTGCTCGATAAGTAGATTTATTGTCTCCAAAAAGAAAGTATTGATCCTGAATTGTCTGAAATGAGTTGTCATTATTTACAGTCTTACATTACTTTGAGCACAAACCTACGTAGGACTCTGGTCTTCATTGGTTGCATGGAAACAATGTCTTCTCTTGCCCTCAAACATGCTAAAGGCCATTTCTTTTCCAACATGCGCTATAAGCAATAGACTCAATCACAACAGACAGGGCCATCTGACCAATCTGAGAGCAATAGGATTTCATAATGGGTAATAGAGAGGTTAAATGTTTGTAAAGCTATCATTGAAGAGCTGCAAAACAAAATTAGCAAACATTAAGGAACTATGAAGTGCCTTTTTCAACACAGGCTCATTGGAAATGCGTGCTTCAGCCTTAATTTGTTTGCGAAACATCAAAAACAATCTTTAACATTAATTGACTGTGGTTTCTAGGTAAAATGAACACTATGGGGCACTATGATGCCAACAACAACGGTCCCCAAAAAATCGAAGTAAAATCACCTTACAGTCAGGTAAAGCATCTGTTTTAAGATGCAGCAGCTTTTACCACACAGAGTTGTAGTTCAACAACAATCTACACAAAAATCGCAGACAATTTAATCATTAATTCTAAAATTAAAAATCATTCTGCGATTTTACAGCTTTTTGTGGTGCTTTTCAGTGATCTGCAGCTCTGAGTTGCTGTTACATCTGAAAGCATGTAAAAATACCACTTTCAGTGACATTTTTACTCTGAACTCACTTCATAAAATCATGTGAGTGTCTGAAATAAATCCTTTGGTGAGATGATACCATAGTAGTGTGATTATTAGTCACACTGAATCAATAAAATCATTTAATGTACAAATGAAATAAAACCTAACCATATGAATTTGTTAGCTCACATTGCCAGTTTTGTGGTGAACAATTCATCTGTGCATGTCATTAAGAAAAAGAAAATGTTTGCCCTTGTAATCTAAAATTAAAATCTGAAAAACCTGTTTCTTTTCAGTTAAATCCTCAGATTACGTGGTTTTGAGGTATTGGGCGTGGTTAACAGTTAACCACGCCCCTCCAACTGTCAGTTTTGACAACAAACAGAAATGGTGAGGAGGAAGCGTCTGTTAAGTTGTAATAAATCTTCTAAAACCCTTTTCATCATCTTTCTGAATGAAATGCCTACTTTACTACATCCATTCATCTGGCAGTAGAAAAAACAAGCCACGCCCACTGTTTTCTCATTTAATATTTAGCTTCTCTGGGAACTGCGTCACAATATGAAAAAAAACAAACAAACAAACAAACAAACAAACCAAAAAATGTCCACAGCTTCTGGTTCATGTGGAGTTTAAATCCTCGGTTTGATTTCCCAGGCTTCTTCTTTGTGGCATATTTGCAGTTTCGTCACAAGAGCGCCCTCTTGCCTTTGGAGATTTACCACTGATCACCGAGCCATGCTTTTCTGGATTTCATTTCGCTTTATCATGCAGCCCTAGTTTATGCATAATTTCACTCTCTCACTATTTACTTTGGTGGGCGGAACTAAACAGGCAGTGATATGAAGTAGGCATTGAGACATTTTGGTAGACTGCCATCAATATTAGTTGTTAGACTAACAAGAAGGTTTTGAGTTCTGAAGCTTTACAGGATGTTTTTCTGTCAAAAGATCAAAGGAATTTTGGTTTCTCAGTTCTTCAACCATTTAAAAAAACAGAACAGGGGCATTTGAAATAATTTCTCATGCAAAAAACATACACTGTACATGTTTATTTTAAATAATTATTATTTTTTTTATCTTTGCCATGATGACAGTACATCATACTTTACTAGATATTTTTCAAGATACTAGTATTGAGCTTAAAGTGCAATTTAAAGACTTAACCAGGTTAATTAGGCAAGTTCGGGTAATTAGGCAAGTCATTGTATAACGATGGTTTGTTCTGTAGCCAATTAGAAAAAATTGCTTAAGTAGGCTAATAATATTGACCTTAAAATGATTATAAAAAAAATTAACAACTGCTTTTATTCTAGCTGAAATAAAACAAATAAGACTTTCTTCAGAAGAAAAAAACACTATAGGAAGTACTGTGAAAATTTCCTTGCTCTGTTAAACATCATTTGGGAAATATTTGAAAAAGAAAAAAAAAGGAGGGCTAACAATTTTACTTCAACTGTACATATGTGCATTAACACATGTATTTGTTATTCATGCACGTTTCCTGTGTTGTGTTTTTTTTCAGTATCCGATCACACTACTGATCCTGTTCTTAGGGGACATCTACAGCCTGCTGAACTTCATGAGTTTCCTGCGCTGGTTGTTCATCGGAGTGGCAGTGGTCGGCCTCATCTACCTGCGCTACACACGCCCTGATCTGCCACGACCTTTTAAGGTGACAGGCTTTTCTGTGCTGCCAGCTTATTATTTCATATCTAATACATCTCTAAAGTAATATAACGGCTAAATATATAGCGGATAAGAAAGCACGGCAGATTTAACTCCGAGGTGTAGGTTAGCAGAGGTGAGCCATGAGTTGAAAAGCTATTGAGATCTCAATTGTACTCTGTCACTTTGTTATTGTGTCCACTTAATCTTAGGTTGCTCCAGGGGGGCATTCTCTGGGATTGGTCAACAGGAAGTTACTCTGGATGAAAAGTGTATAATATACTGTGAAGTCACCAAGAACAAACTGATCTGAATGGATTGTGCATTTGATGTGTTTTAATGAAAAAAGTTTGGCTGATCAGAGGGCCTGTAAACATGGAAATGAATCAATAATACAGCCACAGAGATAGGAAATTGAAGATTTTACAGATAGTATTGGTGATGGTGGTTGTGAAATATTATATTTATAAGATATGAAGCCATACTCATGACATTGCAAACATTTTTTGAGTATCATCTACAAAACTGAACAGATCGTTATGAGCCCTGTGTGTTGCAGGTCAGTTTGAGCCTGGTTAACAGGCTAACCTATGAATCTAAATAACAGAAAAAACTTAAATGGTAAACACTTTACTTGAAGGGGTGTTGAAGGGGGTTCCATGTCTTATAAACACCCCTTTAAGTAAAATGTTACCCCTTAAACATAAAATAACAACAACAATAATTAAACAGTTGTTTAGATTTCAGATTTCAGCTGATCTTTTAACATTAATGCTTTTCACACATTACAACAAAAATAAACATGATAATATGATTTTCAAAACTGTATTATTTTTATTTATTTATTTATTTGGCATGGACATCACAATTACACTGGACAACCAAATTAATTTGTTTAAGTGTTTTAGCAGACTTGCTAATTCTCAACACCTGTCCACAGGAGGCTTGACAAAATGAAGATAAAATAGATACATATACACAACATTATAACTCTTTACATAAAATTTCTGAAGGCAAAAGCAAAGGCGGCATGATCAAACAAACTAATAGTAGACTATTTGTGCAAACACTGCTGTTTTGTTTTTAACCACTTTTTAAGAACGCTACTAAAAATATTTATATTACTTTCTAATTTTAGGCTAACAGGTAAATCATTTCACAATTTGGCTCCCTTAACAGAGAAAACAGATTGACCAAATGAGGTCTTACACTTTGGCACTAGACAGTCACCATTAGCAGTTGCTCGTGTGACTCTGTGAGAGGTTTGATGCCTTCTGATTTGATCTGAAAACACCATTGGAACATGATTATTTAAACATTTAAAAACCAATTTAAGATAATGAAATTTAATAAAACTATCCAAACTAAAAAGGTTATGTTAACATAAAACCTCACAATGATGCCATCGCATAGGCTATATTGAACAACTGCTTAATTATTGTTGTTGTTATTTTATGTTTAAGTGTTTTATGTTTATGTATAAGGAACATGATACATAAGAGATATTAGTCAAGTCAAGTTGAGCTTTGGATGAAATGTCGTGTCTCGCAGGGCCATGGCGCTACAAAAATAAACATAACCATATATATATGAACACAACAGTGGACATAAGAGATATTTTAAACCTATACATAACTAACATACTGGAGCAGTAATTTAGCTATATTAACTTTACTTATACTATAAATAAATACTTAAACTATACACATAACCTAAGACACAAAACCCATACAAGTAACCCATTTTTATATAAGACAAAAAAATGTTGTGCAAGATATTATGCAAAAGATATATTTTAAAGTTGAAGAAAACAAGTAGCGCAGCATGATTTGTGGTACATTCACATTGTTTTCCTTATTGAGTTATTGTAAGATGGATTTTAAGTAAGTGTTTGGTGCATATAGAGAGGAGAGTGTTCTGCAGGTGGTTTGTCAAGCCTTTGTGTGAAGCTGTCCACTTGTGTGAAGCAAACTTCATAACTGCGCAATGTTTTTTCCTAGAGATATGGAGTGACTGTAAAAAAAGTGTCTGGTGCAAACCGGTGCAAGTGTCAGTTAAAGTGTCAGAAAGATTAAAGAGTGTGTTTTCTACAGGCGGTTTGTCAAGCCCACTCACCTGTGTGAGGTACACTGTTTTGAGATTTGTTTCGTGGTTGGTGGGGAGGAGAGGA
This sequence comes from Danio jaintianensis, assembly GCA_903798115.1. Lineage (NCBI taxonomy): Eukaryota > Metazoa > Chordata > Actinopteri > Cypriniformes > Danionidae > Danio > Danio jaintianensis. Next base: position 9,058,863 of record CAIGQV010016735.1, on the reverse strand, counting down.
GAGGAGGTCCTGGTTTTGGGAGCTGGGATTGTGGAAAATAATATCATGTTAGGGACTAACGAATGTAAGGTTCAAGCGTACACAGTAACCATCAAAAAAGTCATTACTCATTATATTTCAAGTATAAAATATGAAATCATATAATTTATGAGCAACAAACTTTCATTTATTATACAGTCTCAATTGAAAAACACACTTGCTTTTAAAAGTCATCTTGCTTTTAAAACTCCTTCACTTTTAATGAAGCTCCTCTTTATCTCTGTGTTTTTCTTTTTCTCAGGTCCCCATTTTTATTCCTGCAGTATTTTCCTTCACCTGCTTCTTCATGGTGTTCCTGTCTCTATATTCGGATCCAATTAATACCGGGATTGGCTTCGCCATCTCTCTCACAGGCATCCCTGCATACTACATATTCATCCACTCCAAAAGAAAACCCAAATGGTTCCAGAAATTCTCAGGTCAGAGGTTACAAAAATGCAGCATAAACTTTCTGAAAGTTTTTTTTTTCTCCTTACACGTTAATGATTATTATAATGATGCAAGTCATGCAAAAAAAAAATTGTATTATATCACCAAGGTGTTAAACTCTCAGAAACATATTCTCTAGAAATGAATAAAAAGTCCTCACTATGCACAAATTACAGAATATATGGAAATATATTCCACATCTTATCACATAGCATATGCTAATTAGCAAAGATGGCAAACTAATGTGCATTTCTCTTATATTTTCCAGACTCTATGAACAGATCACTACAGATCCTCCTAGAAGTGGTCCCTGCTGAACACTGACCTTATATATATATATATATATATATATATATATATATATATATATATATATATACTTTTTGTTTTTGTTTACTTTGTGCATGTTTGCTTGGCTAAGCAGTAGAAGTGTGTGAAATTGCCCAAAATTGACATCTCAACATTTTTAGACATTGTTTTTGTCCTGGTACGTTTGGCCGGTCCATGCAGAAATAAACATGACACTAAAGCCGGCAGCAGGTGGCAGCAATTCTCTATTAATGAGTGATTTATTGAATCATTCAATCGACTCATTTAAAACACTGATTCACTTCACATAGTTAAAACAACTACAACATTATTGCAGACAATATATATCACACATCCTTACTATACAGCATCTGTAGTATATAGTACAATAGTGCTTCAATGGTGACCATGACCAAATAAATGGACCGCAAGCTTGTTCTGATGGACAGCAGAGATAGAAAAAAAGCCAAACGCAAATATTACAAAGAAACTGAAGCAAAACCATTTGAGACATACTGCTGTCATACAAAAAAAAATAAATAAAAGATTTCTGAAACGTCTCTGCTTCAGTCCACCCGAGATAGAGATGTAACACTGTCATTTCCACACATTATTCATCTTCCAATGCTGTGAATCACCTAACGTGACTGACATCAAGCCCATGCATATCACCCGTGATGTTTTAAAGCCACAACCAACTCTCCACTTCTACTTATTCAATTTGCACTACTGTATCTTTTATGCACGTCAATGTCTCGGACGTCATAGTAAGTGATTCCACTGAGGTGTGACTCAAAAATGGGCTCAGCCTGAGGATTTGGAAATAATCTGTTTCGCTCTCCTCCTCAACGGCTGAGATATTTGAAATTCTGTTATACAGACATGACTGTACATGCACACACAGCATAATGTCTACCCGCATGAAAAAATACTAAAGTAATGAATAGTAAATACTGTAGTGTTTTTGAACCGTATTATAGTAAAGTACGTTATGTAATAAATATGTTGTGGTAATTCTATAATTGCTATGATTACACAACAGCTATAGTACACTGTAAAACATGCTGGATTCAACACAACTGATTTGTGTTGGGACAACATGAAGGAATTAAGTTATCTTATTACAAATTTAAGTGGATTGAACATAAAACAATTAAGTTGTCCTCACAAATAAAACTCAAAAATAGTGTTGTTTCAGCTTATTTTAAATAAGGCAAGGCAAGTTTATTTATATAGGACATTTCATAAACAATGGTAATTCAAAATGCTTTACATAAACAAGAATAAAAGAAACAAGCATAAGAAATAATTACAACACAGAATAAAAAGGATTGAAACAGATAAAAACAGATTAACCCTTTGACTGCCCCTCTACCAAACGGTTGACCATGTTTTTACTGTTTTAAATAATGACTGTTAAAGTCATTTAAAGAATGACTGTTTTAAATAATGGTTTACAGACACAGCATTGTTGGTTTACAAAAAAACAAAAAAAAAAAACATCCTGTTGCACTGCTACAGTTGATTTTGGTTTTATTGTAAAACAAAACAAAACAAGAAAGCGTGTTATATGAGAATCTGAAATATTTTATGGCATACTTAAAAAAAAAAAAAAAAAAAAGGTGATTTAATATTCAAAAATGTTCTATTTTGAATATTTTTTAAAATAAATTGGTCTTACACTTCATATTTTCAGATTTTTCATAGTATATGTATTAATTCCGGTACTTTTACCATAAACCGACATATCAACCATTTGGTAGAGGCTGATATTTTAGAAACTATGAGATGTGTTGGAAAAAAATGCATTGAGTGTGTTAACTAGCGACATTAGGAGTTAAGAAATCCAATCCAAACATTTTTTTTCTTGGTGGGGTAGTTAAAGAGTTAAAATGTGTTAAAACAGGTTTTAAAGCAATGAAAATGAAAAAAAAAAGACATACTAGTGAAAAGAAACAAATATAAGAAATAAAAGCAAAAAATGAAAATGATTGAAAACAGATTGAAATGTGTTAAAACAGGTTTTAAAGGAATGGAAAAGAAAAGAAAGACATAATAGTGCATAAGTAGTTCGAACATACTGCAAACGTCATTTTTTGATTGTAATATACATAAACACATTAGCCACTACTGTAGTTTTCAACAGTATATGGTATATTATATTACAATACACCACAGTTTACTGTAATAAAAACTAAAGTATACTACAGTATGTATTACAGATTATCAGTTCATTATAGTTAATATTACATTATGATGGAATTAGAAAAGTGTTATATATGCAGTATAATACACTATAGTTCAAAAACACAATATTTTACTATGAATTACTATAGTATTGTTTTTATGAGAGTATAATAGTATCTTATAGGGTTTTATCTGACCAATAGATAGTTATTACACATTACATAAACTACACAGTAATATATTTGTATTATGGATCATCTGATATTTTTTACCCACCTAAAATGCTGTTTAACGCACCATGCAGGAAACCTCCACAGTGCACTAATTTATGCTGATTATTGCCCTGGAATTGCCTTTAAACTAATTACCGACTTGTTCACTCATTCAACTTGAAAATTAATCTTATTTATGATCAGTTGACTCCCAAATGGATTTCCAGTAATAATTGCGCACGTTTAAACACTGAATCTCCCACATAATTCCTGATTGGACAGCAGCCTACCTAATAATGCCTGGGTTTAATTAAATCAGTATTATGTTATTATGAATGTAGTAGAAAATGCGTTTGAGACACTTTCACATTGGTTTATTTTATGTTAATTGTGTTGTCAAATTATATTGACTACTGTTTCACAATAAAAATAACATTTTGTTAAGCTTTGAGTAAACCTTGTCTGATCAACTTTCTTAAAACTGGATAAATTTAAGTGCCTTTATATTTTGTTTTCAAAAAAATATTTCTATTGTGTTGTTGTTACAGGGATTCATGCAAATAATTACACAATTGATGGCTGTCAATGACTGTTCAGAAAAAAAAAAAAAAAAAAATCACAAAGTATATATTACACTGTACTGTAATAATATGTAATAATATATAATGTACTATATGATATAGAAATAAGTGTAAAACAGCAGCTTTACATTTTGTGTTTTTATTCAGTATATTAGAACGTGTGTGTCCTATTACATTTATACCTAGTACTGCATTTTCTTTTTACCATGATTTACAGAAGCTACCCTCAATGTAAGGATTTACATACCAAACATTGCCAAGCATATTCAGAAAATCATGAATGAATCAGAAAATCATGTGATGACATCTATTTAAACAACTTTCATCTAAAATCCAAGAAAATGTATTATGATAACTAACAAATTTGTATTAAAAATTGTTAATAAGGAGTTCAGGATATTGTTTTAATAGTGCATAAATACATCATACGTCTAAATAATACATCATACAAATACGTCATGATGGGATATTATTTCACCCATGCATATTTATAAAACACATACATTCTGGCATCGTGTAAGTTTGCTTTCTGCTGTTTTTGTAATATTTCAGTGACCAAAGGCTTGTTATGGTTGTCGGTTTTAACTACAGCATCAACAGAGGCGTTGTTTTGTCTACGTTTGAAGGCCACTTTCACAGTGTGTGCTCTTCAAAAGTTGCCACGTCCTCTTATTATAAGCATTTCAGGACTTAAGCCATCCATTTTATACAATGAATAAAGTAGACAGGCGTAGTTGGCAATACTTTTGGTATAGTATCTGGCTTTTTTAATTCTAAGATAAAGGTTTTAAGTTTACTTAAGAGCTTGTTCTTATTTACATTTTTTTTTTCTCTAGCAAGATATGGCAACACTAAAGACAGGGTTCATACACATTTTTACTACTAAAACTCCATGACTTTTCCAAGACTTTTTCCAGAACTTTCAAGTACATTTTCATGACGTAATGTTTCATGTAATGTCTACATATACATGGTAAATAATAAGAAAAACAATGACTTTCAAATTTATTACAGCATATCACAGAACACGCAACAATCTATTTTGTTTAAATTAGTTTTTATATCTATGTAAAAATGATATTGATAATGCTTACACAGCACTAACAATGTGAGAGCAAGTTTTTGGCCAAGGACAAAAAAGATCGCAATATCGCAATATTTATCACATAAATACAAAATATCGTAATGTCAGATTTTTCCAACATCGCGCAGCCCTAATTCAAGTATACAGATATTTGTTAAACTAATTTCCATGACTTTTCCAAAACTTTCTGGGTTTTTCTGTTTTTCCAAAACTTTTCCAGGCCTGGAAAATGCCATGTCAAAATTCCATGACTTTTCCAGGTTTTCCATGACCGTATGAACCCTGTAAAGAGTGAATACTTAATTGATTCCCATCAATTTCTTGTAGTGTGCTTACAGAAGAGTTAGACTATTCTGATATGCTTTTAAATAGGATATTATTAAGCTGTCATAATAATTGTTTTTTATGTCTTTGCTTTTTGAGGGGGAGTTAATGCATGTGTTGTAAATGACTCCTGTAAATTATTGAACTGAGTGTATACAAAACAAGATTAAGCACTAAAAGCTTCGATTCAGAACTCATGAGTGAGAATTTTGTTAATAAACTACTGTCATACTGGATGTGCCAGTTGTGTGGAAATTCGAAAAAGAGATGATAGCTAATAAAAGTTTTCTCCACTGTCTAGATTTAAGATTCCAGACTAGAATTTTTATGATCAAAAATGATGAATTATTAAATCATCCAACAATTTACTTCCCTGGATGTAGACACGCAGAGAATCAAAACCTCCATACATCTACAAGTGCAATTATAGATTAATTATAGATTATCCATGGCTAAGCCTGTGCAAGTCCAAATTTAATAGGAGACATTTTCTCTGCCGTTTTCTCTGCTAATCCCATTCAAAACTCAGAAACTGGTAATGACCTGTCCTGACATGACCTGAGAGTGGTTAGAAAATCTTGGTGAATTATGGCCTGCAGATTGAACATGACAAAAATATATAAAAATAGTGTTAAATAATATACAATATTTGGATCAAATATTCATTCATTCATTAATTTTCCTTCAGCTTAGTCCCTTTATTCATCAGGGGTCACCACAGCGGAATGAACCACCAACTTATCCAGCATATGTTTTAGACAGCGGATGCTCTTCCATATGCAACCCAATACTGGGAAACACCCATACACACTCATTCGCACACATACACTACGGCCAATATAGTTTATTCAATTCATCTACACCGCATGTCTTTGGACCCACGCCAACATGGGGAGAACATGCAAACTCCACACACAAATGCCAACTAACTCGGCCGGGACTCAAACCAGCGACCTTCTTGCTGTGAGGCGACAGTGCTAACCACTGAGCCACCGTGTTGCCCTGGATCAAATATCAACAGATCAAAACAGAGACATGATTATGGGCACTTGCAATCAATATACTGCCCTTTTGTTGTCATTTAAAACCATCATGTCCCTGTCAGAGCTCCAATTCGGTAATATTTACATCTATCTTCTGGATATTCCGCACCGATTTAGTCTTTGGTGATTATAGCCTGCTTATATATTTGGTGTCAGTTTATTTAGCTTAGATTAATATTTGCAGGTAGGGAAAAACAATTTGTTCACTTCGATTAATACACTGACTTTGCATTTCAATTTATACTTTATTGCATATAGTTATCATAGATTGTTATGGGTGATTGATGCTCATATTTCATATCATATTTCCATCTGTTTCAAGCTAAGAATATTTGGATCACACATCAACAGAACAAAACAGAGACATTATCACAAGCTGTAAATTATTCAACATTGGCTCATTCTGAAAATGTAGCCCTATATACATTTCTTGAGATCACGAATTATGTAGCCAGAAGTACGTATGGCTGCATTTCATCTTTAAAATTAACGCTACAGGGCGGTATGATGCCATTCCTTTTTACGCCAGCTGACCGCTTACCTCCGTATGGACGACTTTCCCGCTGTTACCAGTTTGTCCGGTTAGCTCGCCATGTACGTCAGCGGACTTGAGACGCAGAGAGAAGTTGACCACAATGACGGGTTCGAGTCCAGAGAAGAACGGTTCCAGAAAGCAGGAAAGACAAAAACAAAAGACAAAAAATAAAATAAACAAGTAAATAACAGGGTGAGAATGTGGTAAAATCTGAAAATGTGGTAAAAATCAGGCTTTTTCTGGATTGCTTTTTAAAACTGTCGGTTGGGTTTAGGGAAGTTGGTGGGCGGGTCAATCTGTGCTTTTGAAAACACTACTGGTTGGGTTTAGGGAAGGAGGAGGGTGGGTCAGTCGATCGGTCAGTCAGTCATTCAGTCAGTCGACAGCGGCCTCTGGTGGATTTACATGAGAACAGCAGGCGCGAACGGCGCGAGAGAAATTTGAGATCTGAAAAAGCATACAGAGCGGCCTCTGGTGGATTCGCGAAAACAAAAACTTAAAAAAACAAAAACAAAAAACGTAGCTCCTGGGACGTATTTGGCGCTCTCTAGAAATGTATATAGGGGTACGTATTTAGAATGAGCCTGGGTTGAAATTATGGGCACATGCAATCAATATACTGCCATTTTTTGTAATTTAAAACCATCATGTCACTAAGACATGTCCCTAAAGAGAAATGGTTGTGCCCAATTGAGCCTGGTCTCTCGAGGTTTTTATTTTTCTTCACTTTCGTCACTTGGTGAAGTTTGTTCCTCGCCACTGGCTTGCTTAGTTTGGGACTTGTGGAGCTGCACATCAATGGATATGCTCTTCAGTGTTTGGACTTTCAGCAGTGAAAATTAAACCACACTGAACTGAACTAAACTGAACTTCAACTATGAAAACTAGACTGACACAGATTCAATTTCAATTTACTAGAACTTCTATGTTAAGCTGCTTTGACACAATCTGCATTGTAAAAGCGCTATAGAAATACAGATGAATTGAATTAAATTGAATTGAATGCTACCATTTAGCTCAAATCCAGAAATTTCTCCTTTCTGGCTGTTATTTCTATTAAGGAATACTTTAAAAGCACCGCCCAGGCTTATCTCCTTGTCAGTTAGTAAAACTATATCTTATTGCACAACAATTATTCAGCTTTATGGCAAAAAAACCCCCAGAAATCACTCAGTCCGTAACTTGGTGGTCAGTGTGAGATAGTTATGTTTTGCATTCCCCTAATGGTGACACATGAAAATCAGTTGTGTGCCAGTGACTGAAATAACAGTAGACATGCAAAACCCAACTCAATTTTTTATCTGCTCCCAATTTTTTTTTACATCAGAATGATTGATCCATTTCACTAGGATGATTTAATATTTCCTGATTTAATACCTCACTTACTGTACATAGCCTCCCAGAGAAGAATACAGTAAGAAGAATTTAAAAACATTAGATGGCTGAGGAAGAAAGTGTTAGTTCACCCACATAATCATATCAACGTGAGCTTGTGTGTTAAAGTGTGTGTGTATGTTTTGGCAGCACCAGGGGTCTCGTATCGCAGGCAGCACAGCTCAAATGACTTTGTGAATAAGTTGAAGCTGGTGAACCAGGATCGAGTGCCAAGATCATGGCACCGGCCCAGCGCACTAACACACACACGCAAACACACTCGAGTGAACATACAGTACATCCCTGCCATTGTTGGACATCTGCCCGGTACAACAACATCAAGAGGAGGCCAGCTCCAGGGACAGGCTTTATGCCATTACAACAAGGAGAAGCATGTCTGCACACACCAGTTCATTTACACAGACTGGAGGTGCAGGTGTACAGCGCGGTTAGCACAGTTATACATCACCACAGACTTTTTATCGAATTTTAAGCCTACAATCTTCACTAGATGGAATATGAGGGGCACGACGTGCAGTGGAAATGACTAGAAGGTATCAGAATGGACTGTTCGATTTTAAGCTAGTATAAATGTAAAGTATTTGAATGTAGAGAGTTCACTGGATTAAAATATACACTCACCGGCCACTTTATTAGGTACACCTGTTCAACTGCTTGTTAAAGCAAATCTATAATCAGCCAATCACATGGCAGCAACTCAATGCATTTAGGCATGTAGACATGGTCAAGATGATCTGCTGCAGTTCAAACCAAGCATCAGAATGGGGAAGAAAGGTGATTTAAGTGACTTTGAACGTGGCTGGTCTGAGTATTTCAGAAACTGCTGATCTACTGAGATTTTCAAGCACAACCATCTCTAGGGTTTACAGAGAATGGTCCGAAAAAGAGAAAATATCCAGTGAGTGGCAGTTCTGTGGGCACAAATGCCTTGTTGATGCCAGAGGTCAGAGGAGAATGACCATGTTGCTGACCATGTCCATCCCTTTATGACCACAGTGTACCCATTTTCTGATGGCTACTTCCAGCAGGATAGCACGCCATGTCATAAAGCCCTAATCATCTCAGACTGGTTTCTTAAACATGACAATGAGTTCACTGTATTCAAATGGCCTCCACAGTCACCAGAACTCAATCCAATAGAGCACCTTTGGGATGTGGTGGAACGGGAGATTCGCATCATAGATGTGCAGCTGACAAATCTGCAGCAACTGCATGATGCTATCATGTCAATGTGGACCAAAATCTCTGAGGAATTTTCTAGTACCTTGTTGAATCTATGCCATGAAGGATTAAGGCAGTTCTGAAGGCAAAAGGGGGTCCAACCCGGTACTAGTAAGGTGTACCTAATAAAGTGGCTGGTGAGTGTACAGTATACTAGACTGATATAATATGGAAACACCAATCTTTTTTTTAATGGTAAAATGGTTTATTTGGAATACCAATCTATTATGATGAAATGATGAAATCAATCAATCAATAATAGTAATAATAATAATAATAATAATAATAATAATACACCATTAAATTTTTGTGACATATATTATCACATGAATATATGAGCACCAAATATATTATTATGTATATATATTTATACACGTACAAAAAAAAATGCAAAGATGTACATTAAATTTATTACGTTTTATTTATATTATAAACATATTATTTACAATAAATATATATAAAAACAATTATGTAAATATATTTAAAAAAATTTTTTCTTGTAATTCAGTGATGCATTTTCTGCATCGTTACTAATCACCTTAATATTCTAATTGGCTACTTCATTATGATCAGATACTACAGACAACATTATCAACATTACAAATGAAGCATTTGTTCCTGCTTCAGGTTGTTTTGATTAATAGTTAAAACTAGTTTGTGATTTAATTTATTGTGTTCTCGCTAAAAAAAAAAACATTTAGCAGCACTGCGTCATAATCAGAAATGCTTCACGGGCAGCAAATCAGAATATTACAATTATTTCTGAAGGATCATGTGAAGACTGGAGTAATGACGCTGAAAATGCAGATTTGAATCACAGGAATACATTTCATTTTAAAGCATGTTTACATAGAAGACTGTTATTAAACATAAATAATATTGGTTACACTTCATTTTAAGGTGACGTAGTTACAGTGCAACTATTCATTTACTGAGTAACATTAATTAATTACATATTACTTATTATATGGTTACAATTATTTGGTTAGGGTTAGAATGTGGGTTGGATTTAAGGTAAGTTACATATAATTATGCATAATTCATTATAGTTGCAAAAGTAAGTGCATGAAACGTGTAACTACGTCACCTTAAATTAAAGTGTTACCATAATATATATATATATATATATATATATATATATATATATATATATATAATATACCATAATATACCATAATACATTGATCAAATAAAATAAGTCTCGATGAACAGAAGACATCTTTTAAAAACACATATTAACATTCTAATGTATGTATGCCTGCATATATGTGTATCCCTCAAATAATGACATTTCCTGTTGTATTTCCTCCATCAGTCACTTCTGCAGTTCTATCTGCTGTCACATGGGGGCGATAGAGTAAAGCTGAACGCTCAGGCCTCCATGCATGAACGAGCCCAGAGGAGCTTGTGTGTACTGTGAGATCTCCATCGATCAGCGAGACACAGCAGCTGCTGCTCACAACAACAAATAACTTTGTGATCTATAATGCATTTTCTAATCCGTGCATCTGCACACTCGTTCATCTCCGTGATCGGCTTCACGTCGAAGATCAACGGCTCCTTCGCTCCCAGCAGACAGGGTCATGATTCTGCCTGACAATAAGACAGTGCGACTGATTTACACTTTCCTATAGTCTCTTTTAAGACCTCTGCTTTCTGTCACATTTTAGACACTTTTACAGCTAATCAACCATCCGTCCAGGGCCGTAACCACCACACACTAAAAGAGGGATGAGCTGCTTCCAATATTTAGATAAGCGGTCAATCAATGTGGGTTTTTCAATAACCACATGTTTACAAATGACTACCGTCCTTCCTAACGGTCTATTTAAAGTAAATAAATGCAGTTATCAACATAAATGGCCCCAGATGATGGGCAGAAATCAAATTCAATAGACATTTACTTTTTAAAAGCTGACTTGCAGAGATGCATGAAATAGTCCAGCAAGTTGCATTTGGGAAGACTGAGATCTCAATTACAACATCTGGAGAAATGGGACATGAAATAAGAAAGCGAGTCTAACATTCCCACTTTTCATGTATAACACATTAAAAGGAACACTCCATTTTTTATATATAATATTATATTTAATATTTATATATATATATTAATATAACTACAATACAATACAACTACAATAGCTGGAGAAATGGGACATGAAATAAGAAAGCGAGTCCAATGTCCACACTTTTCACGTATAACACTCTGCTTTTTGAAAACATTTTTACTATAAATATATTTATAATATTAACTCCCCCCTAGAGTTTAACAGTTGAGTGTTACAATTTTTAAATCCAATCAGCCAATCACTTTTAGCTTAGCTTAGCATAGATCATTGAATCAGATTAGACCATTAGCATCTCGCTCAAAAATGAGCAATGCATCAAGTACTAAGAAAATAAAAAGTTGCTATTTCCTTGGCTGATATGGACAGGAACTATACTCTCATTCTGGCGTAATAATCAAAGATCTTTGCTGCTGTACCATGGCTGCAGCAGCTGCAATGATATTAGACAGTGCCTAAAAATTGGCTTCCATCAATATAACCAATCTGCTTGCACAGGGAGCAAGTAACCTAGCTGGGGACTATTTTTAGATGCTGTGTAATATCATTGTAGTTATAGTACAGCAGCAGTTTTCCTTGATTATTACACTGGAATAAGATGTAAAATGTAAGGTAAATCGAGGTAAAACTATGTAGTCATAGAGCAATTTTCTCTTACGTTTGCTTTAAAAACACTACCGGTTAGGTTTAGGGAAGGGTTTATGTCAGTGATTTGCTAGGTAAACTGTACGACAAGCCCTGCCTCCTTGTGGACATGTACACGAGGGATGTGTATCCAAAACATACAACAAAACGTACCCCAAGTAATGCATTTCAGTTTTGCAAAAATGTAAACAGCCCCCTCTAGTGGATTTGTCATCTCAAATGTGTAACGAAACGTAATTGAGGCAAAGTAGTTCCAATGCATTTGAGTGACGTATTTATCAAACTGTAAACGGCCAGTCGATGGACAGGGATCAAATTCAACAGGCATTTAGCAAATGCATTAATTATCATGCCTTCCTGTAGCTCAAATAGTAAATAATGGCGATTTTGAAGGTTGTGATTGCAAAAAGAAACTAAGAGTTTATACCTTCAGTGCAATGTAAGCCGCTTCAGATACAAGAGTCCACCAAATGCATAAATGTTTTGCACGTTTGAGACTACGGATACAATTCCAACCATTTAACCACACACTTATTCTTGTGTCTAAAATAATAAGATCTTTCTAAAGTTCATCAGTAATTCATGACATGAAATTACTTACATTTCGGAATTCGTAGAAGTCACCTAGACCATTATAACTCCTGCATTCCTTGACTTGAATTCCTTGAATTGAACCCATGACATTGAGTGTGTGAGCAAGGAATGCAGCACGAAGTTATGTCTATTATCTTGAATAGGAATATTAATGCATCTTAAGTGTGGATTGACAGTATTAAAAAAAAAAAAGATGCAGGATAACTGATGATCATGGATTATTTCCAAAATGTCTGTGTAACAGAGCTTGTGTCTACTGTCTTAATGTGTGATTACTTTTGCATTGTGACTGTCCTTTTGTCCATTCTATAAATCTGCCTGTCTGTGTGTATGTTTTTATGCTGTGACTGGCAGACAAAGTCACCAAAATTACTCACACTCCATGTCTTACAGAGTGATTCACGCCTCCTTGACATTTCATCAGCCTTGGGGTGTCTGTGTTAGTGTGTTTGTGTGTGTGTGTGTGTGTGTGTGTGTGTGTGTGTGTGTGCGTGTGCGTGTGCGTGTGTGTGTGTGTGTGCGTGTGTGTGTCTGTGATGGTGCAAATATATGGATGGGACTCATTTGATTATCCCAGCATAAAGTAAAAATCTGTGTTATGCTTGTATACACAGACACGATGCTGAGGTTTGACACTAACACACTCTGATGTTGTTTGAGACCCATTTAGAAAATTCACTCACTATACACACCTGCCGCATAATTGACCCGTTTGGTACATTCTTGATTTATGTGTGCATATATTATGTATTACAGATATGCATAAGGGTGGATGACATGATGTATTACATCAGTGACAGTGCTGTCCAGCAGTGTGACATGTTATATTTAATCTAAAATCAGTTTGAATGTGATTATGCACACGGTTAGCATAATCCCAGTTCAATCAAGACATTATCTGTAATATTCAATTTGTGCTGTATTTAAGAGAAAATGTGTAGGGGAGAGCGGGGACGAAAGTAACCTAATTTTAAAAGATGATGTTTTTAGCAGAAATACATTTTTGCTGTGGTCACTAACTCACAAGAGTGCTCTATCAAAATCAGCTGTTATTTTGTATCAATGTAGAACAACTCCAATATAACTTCACATAAGTAACACAACAACATTTGCTGGATTTACTGGCTTAATCTTGTTCATTTGAAATATATCTGACTATGAGCTTGTTATTGTTAAATGGCATTTTCATTTTAAATTTCACTTTCATCAAATGTTTCAAAAGCAACCCAACAATGCAAAATGTTACCATTTTCTACAATTTAATTGAATTTTTATTATTATTACTGGCAATATGCATTCATTTTTTAAAACATCTGAATCCAAACACTGCAAACTCTAATGTGGAAGCGAAAAATAAGGTGTGGCTATTAGCAGTGGGACATAAATAGCAATGTTACTTTCGTCCCCACAGGAACTCTTGCCATTTAAACCTGATTTACATTTAAACTGAAAAACTCAGAGATTTCAAACTCAAGGATGTGTTATTGCACTAAATAACCTGTAGATTTGTCATTACTGTGACACATGAAAAGAGAAACACAACTTGTAATAAGGAAAAAAGAACCACTTCAATAATTTACTTTTTGCACCTAAAAACAGAAACTCGGACCTAACCGCGGGACACAGTCCCAAAATTACATGATATTTGGCAGATCCATCAAGGGTTGCATGCTGAATGTGCTGTTATAGCCTGGAAATTAAATGTTGTCAGGGCTTCGAGAAAATCGCTTTGTTACTTTCGTCCCATGTTACTTTCGTCCCCGCTCTCCCCTATGAGGGGAAAAAACATCAAGTGAAACAGAATTTTAGGCCACTAGTGTACTCCAGCTTTTCTAAAAAAAAACTAACTGTGTAAATATATTGATGACTCATCCTGCACAACATCGTTTTTTGTCCAATCAAATGGTTTCTACAGAGCATGAGAATTCCCCCCTCCAAATCACGCTTCACCGCTGCAACATAATTTATTATATTTTATTTAGTTTTGGGTTTTTTTAGTTCATAAGACCATCTGGCGGTTCTGTGGAAACGTAAAAATGAAAAATATGTCTATAAACTTACAAATGTCAGAAAGTGTTCTGATATCTGTAATAATCAGAGTAGTATTGGTTAATCTAAACCATGCCAAGAAAGAAAGAAAGCTAGCAAGAAAGAATGAAAGCTAGCAAGAAGTAAGAAAGCTAGCAAAAAAGAAAGCTAGCAAGAAAGGAAGAAAGCTATCAAGAAAAAAAGAAAGCTAGCAAGAAAGAAAGCAAGCTAGCAAGAAAAAACGAAGACTAGCAAGCAAGAAAGAAAACCTAGCAAGAAAAAAAAGAAAACTAGCAAGAAAGCTAGCAAGAAAGAAAGAAAAAGTAAGAAAGAAAGTATATTCAGACTATTGCTGACTTTATGAACTCTATGCTACCTGCTGTATAGTGACCCACAGAACACAAGTCTTTTGTTTTATATTAAATTATTGATCATGTTTATGTGCTTCCTTATACATAGAAGGGTTTATTGGTGTCTCATGTGTCCAATGTAGCAGTGAATACTGCAGCTTGTGCATTATTTAGATTGCATTATTATTTATCCGTTGCTTACACACAGCAGCACTCATTTGTCATGAAAAGGACACCGAAAGTTCCTCTATTATCATGGACATCCACACACATACATGGATGCACAAGCACGCACAAACCTTACTCAAAATCTTACTTAAATACCACTTTTTTGTGAAGTTTCATCAACAAATTCAGTAGAATCATTCAAATTCAGTTTTCAGATTCACAGTTTGAGCAATTAACAGAATAAACACACTTTGAGTCATTAAAGGGATAGTTTACCCAATTTTTTTTATTTTAATTTACTCACTATTTACTCTCCCTCAAGTGGTTCCAAGCCTTTATGAATTCTTTCTTCTGCTGAACACAAAAGAAGATATATATATAAAAAAAGAAGCTAAATATCATTGACATCCTCAGTAGGAAAAACAAATACTATGGAAGTCAATGGTTTCCGGATATCTTTGAGGATATTTGTGTTTAACAGAAGAAAGAAACTCATAAAAGTTTGAAACAAGTAAAGCAAGAGTAAATGATGACAGAATTTGTATTTTTTGGTGAACTAACTCTTTAACATTTGAGACATTAACAGAAACTACCCCGGCTTACTGGAAAAATGTGCATCTTCCAACTGTAAAAAACAAAACAAAATGCTAACACATATTATTAACTCATGCAAATTATAAATACAGGGCAGATTATCAATTAGAGTCACTTTACTACAATGATATGTTATCATTTCAGAGTTAACTGACCTAATGCATGACAAAGTTGCTTTTGTAAGTGCCTTTTTATTACATCTTTAACACTATAGGCTAGTTTTACAGATGCCATTTTCAAACACGGTAAAGCATTAACCTTTTATTATCATCAGCCACTCATTTTCTGAATTTCTGCAAAATTAGCATGAAGTTAAGGTAATACAACATAAACAGTCACATTTATTTGTTTCTGAGATATATATATATATATATATATATATAGCAAAACTCAAAAGAAAAGCAATGTACATAGGAAAAAGGCTCCCAGTGCATGTTGAAGTAAATATAAACTTGCAATTTTGATAGAAAAAAGAAAGCATAACGCATTTAAATAACAACAATCTATCATCATCATTATCATCTATCTATGGTGTCACTATTTATGTTTTCAATTAAGCGATGTTAAAGATTTTCAGCATTCACGTACCAATAATTCATCATCTGGGGATTATTCCTTATAATAAAAGGCAGATAGAATCATAACCAGATTGTGAAACCAATGCTAAAGTATGAGACACACATTTGTGTGAGTGTAGACAAACAGGCATCATGTGAAAGCCATGTGAGAACTATCTGCATATGTCATCTGTTGACGCTATTGCTTCCCAGTTTCCTCAGACAAACACTTCCATTGTTCTTCAGAGTAACATCACACACTTTTGCATTGCAAGTTCATTTGCTTTAAACTCTATATTCACTCCTGAAGATGCTCTCTTCACCTACTCCTCGCCCTCAGGCTGTTTTCTACACGGTGGACCACAAAGTCTTCACATGTCACCCTCATTTAGACTCAAGCTCAACATGTCCACGGACCTTTAGAAATTATGGTCTGTTTGTGCATGTGTCGCAATTTTTTTTTTTCTCTTCCCATCTCTCGTGGATGACTAACTCAGAATGTGTGCATGAATATTAAAACAGCTCCAATCAACATGTCCCTTTAAATCTCATCCACACTATTCTCCTCTGGTGGCCACATGATGTTGAGATTGGACAACAGTAGTCCAGATTTCACTATGCTCTACACTTTTCCATTGTTTTGTATTGAGTTTTAATTAATTCAGTATGTAGTTTCATTCATTCAGTATTCACCACACCACACGACAACCTCAACACATTATGCAATTATGAGTGTGCCTCACACAGGTGAGTGGGCTTGACAAACCACCTGTAGAAAACATACTCTTTCATCTCTCTGACACTTTAGCTGACACTTGCAGCAGAAACTTTCTTACAGTCACATCTAAAAAAAAAACACTGTGCATTTCTGAAGTTTTCATCACACAGGTGAGTGGGCTTGACAAACAACCTGTAGAAACACTCTTCTCTCTCTCTCTCTAACAGTTTGTATAATTAGCACTTCTTGTGTGTATTGCCTTTTCTTGTTGAATCGCTGAATGACTTCTTAATAGTAAGTTGAAAAAGTGGCTGCTAAATGACTAAATGTAAATGTAGTTTGTGGTATCAAGTATAGATATACAATACAGCGGGAAAAATAAGCCTTGAACACGTCACCATTTTTCTCAGAAAACATATTTCTAAAAAACTTGAAATTTTCCCCGGATGTAACCAAAGAAATCCATATATGCAAAGAAAACAAATCTAATTAGTTTACAAATTAAGTTATGCGTAATAAAATGAAATGACGCAGGGAAAAAGTATTGAACACATGAAGAAAGGGAGGTGTAAAAAGGCAGTGAAAGCCCAGTCAGCAGCTGAAATCTGATGAAATAAAAAATGATCCAAAACACAGCCAAGGAAACTATCAAATGCTTTCAGAGAAAGAAAATCAAGCTGTAGGATGGCCCAGCCAATCACCTGACTTGAATCCAATATAAAATACAAATTAAAGATCAGATTTGATAGACGAGACCCACAGAACCATAAAGATTTTTACACTCCGTTGAAGTCTGTGAAAAACTCACATCTGAGCAACGCATGTGACTTCAGTCTCCATATGAGAGACGTCTTTAAGCTGCCATCACCAAAAAAGCCTTTAATATAAAGTATTAAGTACATTTCAGTAGTTCCGTATTTTCTCCTTGTGTCATTTCATTGTTCATTGCACACATAACAAATTTTTCTTTTTTTTTTTGCTTTGTTTAATTTTTATTTTTGTGTTGTTTGGGTTTTTATCAAAATCTGGTTCAATTCCATGTCAACAGCTCCTTTAGAAATATTATTCCCAGGAAAAAACATGACGTGTTCAATACTTATTTTCCCCGCTGTACTGTAACTGCAAATCGGTAGTTTGTCTATTATTGGTTTTCAAAATGTATTGGAATAGGTCAATATAGAATGTACAGCAAATTAGAGCAATATATTGGATCTACAGTATATCGGATAGAAATATTCAGCCTAATGCTATCATGAAACACCAAATTTAAGGGCTATGCACTCTACAAATGCTGGGTAGTTGTAACACATTGTTGGTCAAATTAAATATGGAAAACACTAACCATTTGGTTAAAAAGTGCCATTTCAATATTCATTCATTTTCCTTCGGCTTAGTCCCTTATTTATCAGGGGTCGCCACAGTGGAATGAATTGCCAACTAATCCAGCATAATGTTTTACGCAGAGGACGCCCTTCCAGCCACAACCCAATACTGGGAAACACCCATACGCACTCACATTCACACACACACACACTCATACACAATACAGACAATTTAGTTTACCCAGTTCACCTGTACCGCATGTCTTTGGACTGTGGGGTAAACCGGAGCACCCGGAGGAAACCCACGCGAACATGGAGAGAACATGAAAAATCCACACAAAAATGCCAACTGGCCCAGCCTGAACTCTAACCAGCGACCTTCTTGCTGTGAGGCAACAATGTTAACCACTGAGCCACTGAGCCCCCATCATTTTAATATAACTTAAAAATGAACCCAATGTTTTGTTTGTCCATATTTGAACCAGCATTGGATTAATACAACCCAACATTTTTTAGAGTGTATGCACACATTTTTCATGTATTAACGCACATTTATTGACATGCTGTAGTGTAAACGGCTTGTAATAAATCTTCTCCGACTTACTAGGTTTTCTATCAAAGGCTGTAATTTCATGTGAAGAATTTTTGCTGGGACAATGCTGGTAATTTCCCAGTGCTGGGTTGCAGTTGAAAGGGCATCCGCTGTGTAAAAAAACATATGCTGGAATAGTTGGCGGTTCAGACTAAGCCGAAGGAAAATGAATGAATGAATGAATGTCCATGTGAAATACAGGACTGAAAAAGGATGTGTTGTTTATGCACACTCCACTTAGACTCTATTTTTCCCTGATACATGAAACCATAGCTCACATTGCTCAGGATAATTCAGAAAGTGATATTTAGCACATTAAAATTAACATATACAAAAAGTTCTTTTATTTTTTTTTTGCCATGCCTTATTTCTGACCGCAAACTTTTCCTCATGCAATCCAAAATGATTCTCAATCTCTCTACTACCCCTTAAAACAATCTGTTTGATGTTCTGAAAGCTGACATAGAAACTAGATGTATAGGAGACAAGTTTATGGACCAAAAAAGGAGTAAATAATAATAATAATAATAATAATAATAATAATTATAATAATAATAATAATAATAATAATAATAATAATAATAATAATAATAATAAAAACTAATAATAATAATGAATCTAATTAAGAATTATTTCTCGTAAGAAACCTAAGCACATGTAATGTAAATCAGATGCTCATCCCAACATGACCTTTTTTTGAACAGTAATTCTTTTAATAATTCCTATTTAAATTCCTATTTATTATCTACTTTAAGAAAAAACACTAATTCCTAAGGTCCTAAATTACACACTCCAACATCCTTGACCTACGTGAAGTAACAGGGACAATCCAATAGATCTAGGAAACCACGTGGAGGGCCAAATTATATCTTTCAACCCATCTCTTTCTTCTGTCTTCATCTTAGTAATTTGGTTTGGAAAAGGGTAGTTATACCTGTAATGACTGTTATTTTCTGCTTTGCTTTACTTTATCACGGCAGAGAATCAGAACAGGAGGATCTAGAGCATCTTCTAGACCTGTTTTAGGTGGCCAATAAAAGGTCTTAAAAGTCAGCGTTCTTAGATATGATGTCCTGAGGGGTAAGCAACCAACTCATTGTCTTCCATATTTAGTATCTAGGGCGATTTGTGTCCAAAGGCTGTTGCAAAGCATAGATCAGCAGAAATCTGGGTATTTTTTTGCCATACATCACAAACTATAATGGACTTCAGTGATACATTAAAGGTGAAGTTCTTTGAAACCTTTTCAGACTGGACATGGGCCCCCTGAGATGGGTTTTTTTAGGATGATGAAGTGCATCGTCTACTGTCTTCACCGAGTGATGAAGATAGCACTATAAATCTTCATTAAAACCTGTCTCTTGTTTTGACAGCCTGTGCTGGTTTTGCATCTTCATCCGCAATGGGAATCTTGCAGGGTTTACGAATATGTGATGTCCGGCCATTGCTTGATCTATAACAATGTGTTAATTTTTTATGATTAATAATAAAAAAAAATTTAAAGACAGACAGAACACAACAGGGCAGAACAGAAGGTAGGGGTTCTACATATGCAGTTGAAGTCAGAATTATTAGCCCTCCTGAACTATTATTTTTTCCCCAATTTCTGTTTAACGGAGAGAAGATTTTTTCAACACATTTCTAAACATAATAGTTTTAATAACTAATTTCTAATAACTGATTTCTTTTATCATTGCCATGATGACAGTACATAATATTTGACTATATATTTTTTCAAGATACTAGTATTCAGCTTAAAGTGACATTTGAAGGCTTAACTAGGTTAATTAGCCTAACTAAGTAAGTTAGGGTAAATATGCAAATCATTGTATAACAGTGGTTTGCTCTGTAGACCAGTGGTTCCCAAAATGGGGGTCAGGACGCCCTGGTATGTTATTAAACTATTAGAATTACCATATTTTATCCATAACCTGCAGAAGATAAAAATAGTATTTAATAGTTACATAAAAAACAACATCCAAATAAAAAGCCATCCGCCTTTCAATTCTTTTTCTATTGGGTTGTGACCCCTGGGGTTATTACGCTAGATTAAGGACACAGCAATAGTGTTAGTTGCAGCAGATTGATTTTACAGCACAATGTTAAACTTTGACACCTTTACGGCACTCACGTATATTAAAATAAAGGCCACGACTGAACATAGAGGACGATCTCCAAGTGACAGCCTCCAAAATTAAACCAAGAATAGTCTTGTGCTGTAAACGTTGTGCCAACCATTCTTATTAAGTGAGGTTAATATGGATGGATGGATGGATGGATGGATACTTTATTCATCCCAAAGGAAAATTCATAAATTCCAGCAGTAATATTAAGTGAAGTTTCACAAACTAATTTCGAGAGGAGCACGTGATTTGATTGATCACAGCTGGACTCTCATCTGTAATTATCAGTAAGCCAATCAGACGAGTCCAAACTCACTATAAGTAGCCCATCTAAAATTATTCCCTTATCTTTGTTTTCGAAGAAACCCCCCATCCACCCCATCTTCCTCCTTTTTCTCCTCCTTTGCCAGGGGGAGCTCTCGAGAACAACCTGATCTCGTACCCCCTTATTGCTTATCGACCAGGCAGGAGCCCTGGGCTCAATTATCTCCGAGCTCAGGGTTCTCTCCCGGGACAGCATGCCAAACCTGCTATTATTATCAAACAATATCTAAGTGCGAACTCTTGAAATTAAACAAATGAATAGTGACTATAAAAAATTATATGGTTGTTAGACTGTTGCACTTTTTTGTGTTGTCAATAAGCTTGTTTATATAGTTCCTATGATGTGTGTGCACCGTTGTGTGCAATGTTTGTATGTTTGTAACCACCTCCGAGGATAGTGGGGGTCGTAAGTCACTAGAATTGTTATTTTGGGGCTCGCAAACTGAAAAGTTTGGGAACACCTGCTGTAGACAAACCAATATATATATATATACAATAAGGGGGCTAATAATATTGACTTTAAAATGGTTTTAAAACAATTAAAAATTGCTTTTATTCTAGCCAAAATAAAACAAATAAGACCTTCTCCAGAAGAAAAAATATTATAGGAAATACTGTGAAAAATTCCTTGCTCTGTTAAACATAATTTGGGAAACGTTTGAAAAAGAAAAAATTCACAGGGTGGCCAATAATTTACTTCATAATAATTTACTATTGACTTCGATAGTTAGCTTTTTTCCAAAACAGGGATTTTCTTGTTGGTTAGGTTTTATTTTCACAAAGTAAAATTGCAACAAGAACTTGTGAATAATGCATCTATTTATGCTCCTCTGCGTCATCCATCATGATGCATTGACAAGTTTGCTCTGCATGTTTATTGTGGCCTTATCAGTAGCTGTCATGACATTCGCATACAGGTACAGTACAGTACATTCTCTGTTTCTAACTGAAAAATTAAGTATCTTTAATTATGTTTTTTTTAATCTTTGGTTTTCAGTTTCAATAACTAATGTGCTCTCACAGAATCAGGTGCTTTCTATGTGACAGATTTACCGTTATGAATTATGATAGCGCTTGGTCGGTTCAGTCAGGTTGCTTTCTCACCTCAGATGAACTGCTTCAGAGAGCCATCCTTGTTCAGGACATCTCCAACTGCTTTGGTGCAAATTAAAACATGATTGCCATGTTCATATATGCCAAACAAGTAACTGAACTAAGGAAGAAAATTCACATAGTTTTGAAACAAATGCTCCAAATGAACCAGGAGTTAAAAGGCCATTTACGTATAAAGACAAAAAAAAGATGAAAAACAAAAACATTCAAAACAAAATTCAGAACATTTAGCTTAGCAAAATAGGTGTTTTTTATTGCTTAAATTACTGTAAAGCACTACACTGTAAAATGCTATTAGCGTTTAGTATTAATTTACTTTAAAAAAGTGAGTAAAGCCAATGGCTAAAAGTGACAAGTAGACTTTTCAGAATTATGCACAGTCCATTTACTTGATAATTTCAAGGTAAGGTTTTAATTAAAGTCAAATAATTGCTTTAAAAGCAACTGGCTTACTCAATTTAAGTAGTCAACTAATTGCTTTAAAAGAAACAGGTTTACTATATTTATTTTATGTAAAGTCAGCTAATCACTTAAATAATTTGGTAACATTTTGATTTGAATAAAATGTCAACTAATTGCTTTGCAAAGTGACAGGTTTACTCACTTTTTTAAAATGAACTAATTGCCTTCATTTTTCCTCACATACACACTGCGATGATAAACAAAGTTTATGTTTATCGGGGGGTCATTAAAGTCACTCAGGCCTCATTTTAGATGTGCGCGATCAGTAATGTGTCTGTGTTTTCTTGTGCAAGTGTGTTTTAATGCAAAAAATAATTGCTTTAAAAGAAACAGGCTTACTCAATGTAAGTAGTCAACTAATCGCTTTAAAAGAAACAGGTTTACTGTATTTATTTTAAGTAAAGTGAACTAATCACTTAAATAATTTGGTAACATTTTGATTTTAAAGTAAAGTCAACTAATCGCTTCAAAAGCAACATGTTCACTAATTTTTTTAGGTAAAGTCAACTAATAGCTTTAAAAACAACAGGTTTCTCAATTTATTAAGTTAAGTCAACTAATTGCTTTAAAAGCAACATACTTTTTTAAGTAAAGTCAACTCATTGCTTTAAAAGTGACAGGTTTACTAAATTTTTAAAGTAAAGTCAACTAATTGCTTTTAAGAGCAACAAGTTTACTGAAATTCATTTATTCATTCATTTTCTCTTCGGCTTAGTCCCTTTATTAATCTGGGGTCGCCACAGCGAAATGAACCGCCAACTTATCCAGCATATGTTTTACGCAGCGGATGCCCTTCCAGCTGCAACCCATCACTGGGAAAAATCCATACACACTCATTCACGCACATACACTACGGACAATTTAGCTTACCCAATTCACATATACCACGTCTTTGGACTTGTGGGGGAAACTGGAGCAACCGGAGGAAACCCACGCGAACACGGGGAGAACGTGCAAACTCCACACAGAAATGCCAACTGACCCAGCCAAGGCTCAAACCAGCGACCTTCTTGCTGTGAGGCGAACGTGCTACCCACTGCGCCACCGTGCAGACCTAAAAGCAACATGTTCACTCAATTTTTAAGTATAGTCAATTAATCACTTTATAAGCAACAGGTTCACTCAAATTGAACAACATAATTCAACGAATAATTTAAAAGCAATCTTAAACTGGCCCAGGCCTCAAAGCAATATGTTTTCTTACTTTTTTTAGTCAAATAATTGCTTTTTACAGTGTACTAACGTATTGAATCAACTGACACTGTAGTAAAAACCTATTCACAATCATATTCAAGACTTCTATAGAAATACTAAAATATTTATATTTATGACAGACGTATGATCCACTCCTTTCAGACTGAATAAAGCATGCATGACACTCCAGAGAGCACATACATTAATACAATATTGCACAGAAACACCTTCTAATGAGGTCACAGGAATAAAAACAGATTCTCTGTGAAACTGTGTGTGCGTGTGTGTGTGTGCTTACAGATTCATTTTCTCCACAGACACATTGCGATGATAAACAAGGTTTATGTTTATCGGGGGGTCATTAAAGTCCCTCAGGCCTCATTTTAGATGTGCGCGATCTGTAATGTGTCTGTGTGTGTGTTTTCTTGTGCAAGTGTGTTTTACTGCAACATATAGATGAAGATGTGTAGGCATAGATTTGCCCACTCTGGTTATTTGTTTGAATGGATTAAATGTCAGATGAAAAAAATGATATTACTATGCGGATGACCTCTGGAGAATGAGAAAAGATATCAGTGCAGAGATTCTTATTGTCACCGAGCACGCACACACACACTCACACGCACGCACACGCACACATACACATACACATACAAATACACATACACATACACATACACACACACTACGGCAGTGCCTTTCTGTCACTGGGGACACACCACAGCCACAGCCAGGCTTATGAAAATATCATTAAAAAATAATATTAATATGTTATCTGTCTGACTTTTAATGTTCTCTGGCTCTATCTGTCCCTGTCCTGCACTTATCTGTGTCCTGGCCCACCCTGGGGATGCAATCTGGCTGGCCGGCCCTCACCCAGCTGTCCAAAATTATTAGTGCAGCTCTGGTGCCCCCAACTGCCCCATGTCTGCTTTAGTTACCTGTTTCCAAATGATCAGCCCACCTGAGCTTGACCGCAAAAAACAAACCCACACACTGCTGCTTCATCTCTGTAGCTGCATGAATGCCGCTCAAATGGCACTATAAAAACAGATCTCTATTCTAATTACGAGAGTGCAATATTTATAGTCTAAGAAAATACGTTGTTACCAATGTGCAAAGTGGCATTATTAAGTTATTCACTCAAAAGCATTCACTGCATAAGTCTGTTCAAAAAATGTTGTGTTATAAAAGCAAAAACATAATAAACCATTTGCATTTCTGAGATGTAGTATAATTAAAAAAAATATCAGAAGCAAGAGTTCTGTTTTCCTGAATATCAGCATGGGAGTATGATTGCAAAAATAGATTTTATAGTTACCATTCAGCCAGTTACATTTTAGACAAATTATTGTCTACCTTTTTGCTGTTTTGTGCAAGAAAAAAATTCAATTACAATTTAATTCAAATTTATTTGTATAGCTAAAATATTGTTTCAAAGCATCGTTTCAAAAGGTGCCCATTATTGCAAATTTACAATCAAAATGAGAAAAGTTAAGGTTATTAGTTACTATAAAGTGATTAGTTACTAATGACTTTATTCTACTAATTAGTTCTACTAATTACCCAGATACTAATAACTAAAAAGTTCCAAATAAAGCTGGAGCAGAACATTTGGGCATCTGAAGCCCCTTTCACAATTATATTTGTGCTTTTTGCTTGGTAATTGTGATAGTTTTGATATCCCTGTTTGGTTAGTTTGTAGATATTGTTCATCCTTATTTAATTTACACTGTGTTGTTGTTGTTTGACTTTTGTTGCTGTCTGTTTTTACCCTTGTGTTACCATTCCTTCTCGATCCTTCTGTTTGTCATTGAGGTTAGACAGGCTGGTAGGTAAGTTAGTCATGTGACATACATCTCAACACGTAGAATTACAAATGTCTAGAAATACACTAGGTAAGAAGGTGTGCGTCAACCCTTGTATTTTTGGTTAAGATGTTAATTAGTGTAGATTAAGTAGGATGTCATTGACGTTGAAGATTTCTTTTTCATACATTTGGTTTGCAAGATCAGATTAGAGGAATTTTTTTGTATATAAGCAAGACATAAGTAAGGATATTAGTAAGTAAAATATTAGTTTGGATTGGTTCTTTTCTTTAGCACCACCCATAGCCAGTCTTTCTAAATTTCATTGTTTATTGTTTCTAAAATTGTAAATAACTCACTCACTGTTTCACCATATGTAAATAAACCACCATTATTTGTACACCAGTTATTGTCGTCTATTCTTACTTTGGAGTACAATTTTCTTTGAGTTTCCGTTTTAACCAAGTCCTCAATCCAAGTGTGCAACCCCACTCCCCTAGACTGCCCTGGGGGTGGAACACTGTGTGAAAGTGACTTAAGAGCAACACTATGTTTCGTTTCTGAGTGAAAATAAAAGATCACAATATAATTTCTGTCAATACTGCACACTCCTACTTCTAATTACACCAAAACTGATAAAAAAAGCGCAGTATAGGGAAAAAAAGTCACTGCTTTAATCCCATAATACACTGTCTATTCTGATGAGTGTCAACAGAGTTGGAAGATTTCTTTGCTGCTGGTCTGTGTGTGTCTTCTCCCAGAGAGTGTGTCTGAGGCTCATCCGGGATTTACGATGGCCACATCCATGATGATCATGAGACTCAGAGGAGCAGCACGTGGATCATCCATGAGGATATGAGAGAAAACAGGAGCAGTTTCACTGATGTGGCACACACAGTCTACAGGCACAAGAGTTAGTTGTTGTAAGTTACAAGACTTAGTTTGTTAGCTATGCTACAATTTAAGTAGTAGCTACAGTGTCTTTCGGATGAGACGTTAAACCGAGGTCCTGACTCTCTGTGGTCATTAAAAATCCCATGGCACTTCTTGTAAAGAGTAGGGGTTTAACCCCGGTGTCCTGGCCAAATTCCCTCAATCGGCCCTTACCCATCATGGCCTCCCAATAATCGCTTTCCACCAAATTGGCTCTATTACTGTCTCTCCACTCCACCTATAGCTGGTGTGTGGTGAGCGCACTGGCGCCGTTGTCCTGTGGCTGCCGTCGCATCATCCAAGTGGATGCTGCACACTGGTGGTGGTGTGGAGAGACCCCCCCCTCATGATTGTGAAGCGCTTTGGGTGTATGGCCATACACGATAAATGCGCTATATAAATACACATTACTTACTTACTGAAGACATTTAAAGGGTAAATCATGACCTTTTAGTCACTTTTGAGGCACAAAATAAAATTAAATTATCAAGCGTCTAAAGGGCACAGCTTCAAAATGTTGTGGTAAATACAACTACTAACACTATTTAAAAAAGATTAATGATGAAAACACAGTAAAACAGATACTTTTTTTAGAATTAATTGATGAATAAAGTAAAAACAACAACAACAACAACAACAACATTTATTCAAAATAGAATTTGTTTAACATTATAACTGTATTTACGGTCAACATAAATCTATAGTCAAACAAAATATATATAATATTGTCCTGACTAGCATTGGCTATCAATCCACACGCTCAAAAAAAAAAGATTTTGGCTGCTTGTTCAAACTACTTAACTATTTAAAATGAGTTTATCACACAATTATTATTATTTTTTTTTGGGACAACTTAATTGTTTTATGTTCAATCCACTTAAATTTGTAAAAGCGTTAAAAGCAAACTTAATCGGTTTATGTTAAGACAACATGAAGTAATTGTGTGGAACCCAGTAATTTTTACAGTGCATGCACTGTAGAAAATGCTGGGTTCCACAGTCGATTTGTGTTGGGACAACATTAAGAAATTAGGTTAACTTGTACGTTTTTACAAAAAAAACTCAATAATTATGTTGTCTCAGCTCATTTTAGATAAGTAGACTTATCATTTAAGATAAGTCATTTTTTTGAGTGTCTTGATTTTATCTGATTCTGATTAACAAGCTTTCATTTCAATTTAAATCAATTGCTAATTTTATTAAGTGAATATATATATTTAATATAAATGCAATGGAAAGTTCTTAAAAAAGAACAGTGAACTTAAGTCTACAAATGGTAAATCGAGTACATACTGTATGAGTACATTAAAACAGAACCCAGCTCTCTATTTCAAATGCATAATGAGTGGTCAGACAATGAAATATAAAATATATCAAATCAGCCACATTTTAAAAACAATTGAACTTGTATTTTTCCTGTCCTATTCCTGACCTCAAACTTTTTTTTTTTCAAATCCACATGCAATACAATGTTCTCCTCAATCATCAGCTAGTCCTGAAACTGACTGCTCGATGGTCTGAAAATGTCATCCTAAGCATAGAAACTATATGGGACGAGTATATGCACCAAAGCAGCCTCAGTGGAGATGGGTGAAATATTGCGTCAAACCTACATCATCTCTACAATGCCAGACACAATCTCCAGCTGACGTGTCATGGCATGTCATTTACATAAGGTAAACATAGACTTTTCCGGATCTCAAGTTTACTAGCAGTAACCTCTAAAATAATATGTAGACTTTTGCCTAATCACATACTATTAACGTACCAATATATAATGCTTTTGTGTAATCATAGGCATTCCACAAAACCAGACATACAATAGACTTTCATGGGACAAAATAAGTGTAAGCACCAGAATGCCAAAGTCATCAGAGAATGTTCACTGTCTGCTGTCTGTGTTTGACTTTCTGACCTTACACTCACACTCCAAAGTGTTGCAATGGTGAAAAAGCTCTGAACACAGATTTGGAATTAACCTTCCCAAAAGGGCCGTTCACTGACAGGCAGTCCTGGAATCTAGTCATAACCTTCGCAAGTTGAGAGGGCGAATCCAACACTGAGAGGAATGCCCAGAATGTGTCACTTTTGAGGGGTCACTGCTCATACGGCCAAATGTGGCGGCATCCAGTCTCACAGCCATGACTTTCTACAATACTGTGAAAACATTGCAAGCTAGAACATTCTTCAGATTGAACTACAGTTAGACAAGGTCATTGGCTTTTACCACTCATGCTTGTGAGAGCCACATTGGGCTGCTCGATTATAGGAAAAAACTATAATGACGTTTATTTTGGTCAATATTGTATCAGGGCTTGACATTAACACCCGCCAACCCGCCAAATGCGGGTAGATTTCAGCTGTGGCGGGTTAGAGAGCCGCTCCCACTAGCCACTTTGGCTGGTTGAATTTTTTTTTAAATTAGTTCATCGAGAAGCAGCACGACTGACAAAATAACTGTTCGCGCGAGCAAAAGAAAGCAGGTGAATACCAAATGAGAGGATGATCACGCACAGGGTGAGACGCAGGCTTTCTTCACTCACTGACGAGGGCTTTAGTATCGCGCGCACGGCTGATGTGATGCGCGCGAGTGTTTATAAAGCTTGCGCGCACCCGTTTCCTTGCCCGAAGCAAACATGCCTGCAAACGCAACTTGTGCAATCAGTTCTCTTTGAAATAGACTGGACAAAAAATGATGCTTGTGCACTCACAATCCTGCTTCTTTCAAGGGCTCCAGTCAGATTCTTTATTAGAAATGTCTTTTTGTAAGCACCAGCAGTTGCCACTTTCGCTTTAACCATTCTTTGAACAGATTATTAATGGGCCTAACGTTAACTGTGCATGTGATCATTCTTTCATTACAGTTATTTTTTAATTTATGGTTATTTTTAAAATGTCATTTTTTTGTTTTGTTGAATAAAAAGTGCATGTATACAGCTATATTTAGCTTGTTTTTAATTTTTTTTAATTAGTTAAAATTTGTAGCTAAGAAATAATTATTTATTTATTTATTTATTTTTGGTGTGGCCAGAGAATTATTAGATAAATCCTTAATGTTGAGTCCTGAAAAGTCATGTGACATAAGAAAAAACTGCAATGCAACACCCTGAAACCACAACCCTTTTGCTCATGCTCATTGAGCAAGCTCATACACAACACACAAAAAAGTTAAATGAATGAGGACATAACAAAAAAAAAGCTAAATTAAGTAATTTTAGCATGCCAAAGTGTCTTTATTAATCTGGGGTCGGCACAGCGGAATGAACCACCAACTTATCCAGCAGATGTTTTACGCAGCAGATGCCCTTCCAGCTGCAACCCATCACTGGGAAACACCCATACACACTCATTCACACACATACACTATGTACAATTTAGCTTACCCAATTCAGCTATAGCGCATGTGTTTGGACTGTGGAAACCCACGCCAACACGGGGAGAACATGCAAACTCCACACAGAAATGCCAACTGACCCAGCTGAGGCTCGAACCAGTGACCTTCTTGCTGTGAGGCGACAGCGCTACCCACTGTGCCACCCCAAATTTATGCATATAAAATATATATTTTCACAACAACAAAATTGTGGCTAGTGAAAATGGCGAGTGGCTAGCAATGTTGAAAAACTACTAGCCACGGTGGCTGGTGATCAAAAAAGTTAATGTCAAGCCCTGATTGTAATCATGATTATTTAAAATGGTTATGAGTGGGCCATATGACCAATACTTTTTGGATTGATCTATTTAATGTTTTGTTTAATTATTCAGGTCTGTCTGTGTGTCTGTCTGTCTGTCTATCTATCAATAAGGTTGCCATTACACCTATAGATTATTTTAGAGATCATGGCATTTCACAATTTTCAAAACCACAAGCTATAAACAAGCAAAGTAATAAAGAAATAAACAAAAATGACTGAAAATAATTATAAAAATACAATAGAATAAAAACCTCGGCTGGGTCAGTTGGCATTTCTGTGTGGAGTTTGCATGTTCTCCCCATGTTCGCGTGGGTTTCCTCTGGGTGCCCCGGTTTCCCAGACAAGTCCACAAGATATGCTGTATAGGTGAATTGGGTAAGCTAAAATTGTCCGTAAAGTATGAGTGTGTATGGGTGTTTCCCAGTGATGGGTTGCAGCTGGAAACATATGCTGGATAAATTGGCGGTTCATTCTGCTGTGGCGACCCCAGATTAATAAAGGGACTAAGCCGAAAAGAAAATGAATGAATTAATGAATAGAATAAAAGTATACAAATAAAACAAACTGCTTTAAGCATAGCCTTAACAAGCCCTAACAATTAAGCTTGGTATGTTGCGTTTTCCTCCGCAACTCTTTATGTTCATTTATTACATAACAAATGAAGGTTTATGTGAATAATCAATAAGCAATGCATTCTGAAACATTTTTGCAATGTATTTGACCATTTAGGCATGAAGCTTAAGCTAAAAGATGACTTACATGTGCATGTTCTGCTCCGTCTCTGAGGCTGAGCTCATGCACAGAACAGCACAACTTCTCTTTTACGCTTTTGTAAACACGAATGAATCGAATACACTTCAATAAATCAAGCACGTCCCCTGCTGCAAAAGTCACGTTACATGATTTTACCGATTTCCATGTGAAATTGGGCTTTGGCAGAAGAACGAATGCAGACTGCTGGAAAGGGGGAAGGATATGATGCAATAATCATTTTATCTCCACTACTGTTTTTTCATAATCGTTGGAGGTCAAATTTTCCTTATTTTGTGATTCATGTTTTTTTTCCCATTAATTAATTTATTTATTGAACAATTTTTAACCTTGAAAAGTTCGAAAAAGTGACTTTTATTACCATTTTTTTATAGTTTAAAATGATATATTGACTGGGTTGGTGTTGTATATTACGGTACAAAATCATTTTAATAAACTGCCAGTACATCTTTTATTATTTTACAGACTTATTTCTCTAGATATTATTTGTTATATATTATATTATTTCAAACTACTAAAATGTCAATAAATGTTACTTTGTTAAACCACCAACCTGATTTCACCAAGTAGGACAGGTTCCGGGATTAACATCTATGTTGATCCTGCAACAACATTCCAATCAGCCAATCAGAATTAAGGGATACGTTTACAGTTTATGTTAGGTTTAGGCTTACGGTTATGTTTATGCACTTCTACATGATTTTTATCCAACTATTATTCCCATCTGATTTTGGAAATTCAAGTTACAGTTATGGTTGGGTTTAGTGGTAGGAAATGGGTATGGATTATGTTTTTGAACAAAAATGATGTTCCAGGATCAACATAGATGTTAATCCAGGATGCATCGTACTTGACAAAATCATGATGTGCTTGTTAAACTGTAGAGTTGAATTTTCAACTTTAAAAGTGGACAGAGCGGAGATCAAGGTCACATAATGCAATTCCCAACCGTAAATAAACAAACAAAAAATACGAAAACTGTTAACTAACACATCTTTCTTTTACAGTGTAGAACCAAGTTTCCCTTCAATCGAATGCATTTATCAAGCTTTCTGGAAAAAGTTGCAGGAATAATTTGGAAATCAGTTTAAATAGGAATATTTGGAGAGCTCCAGTATAATCAATGAATCTTAACAAATAAGTCTGTCTATCATCGATCCTTAAGAGCCTATGCTTTGATTTGACATCTGAGTTATAAATATAAATTCTCTCAAAAATCTAGAGACTGAAAAAGACTGCAAGAAATTATCTGTTTTATATAGTGCGTATTTGGAAGTACATAAAAAGCTGCATATTTTAATAAACAGCATTCTGATGAGAAGGAATGCGAGACAAAGTAAGAGAACCAGCACAGATGTGAATGAAGTCACACCTCAAATGAGGCACAACATCAGCCGCAGGATATGGAATAATGCACCGGATGAAACAAATGTTGGAGAAAAAGAGAAGTAGACAGATGAAGCGAGCAACAGAGAGAGAGGCAAAGGAAGAGAGAAAGCACAAGCCAAGGGAAACACCTAGGGATGAGGCTTGACACTGTGACAGCAGTAATTGAACTGAAGCCGTCTCTTCAAAACTCCCAGCTAAAAGTCCAACACAATTACAATTGTTCAGATCACAGGAAAAAGTCTTTCTAGGGTCCTCCGATCAACGTGCCGCTCTCCCTCTGTTCCCTTTGATTCTCTTCTGGCACCAATTAAAACTGAGGAGATAGCACAAAAATGTGCTGCATTCTTAAAAAGAACAAGAAGAGGACGAGTGGGTGTATGTTGTGGGGGCACAAGTTTTATTTCCTAAAAAAAAAAAAAAAGGCACAATCAAACTCATTTGAATACTTCATTTGTCTGACAGTATGAGCATCAGACAGTTCTTCGCATGTTTGAAGGCCCCGAAGCTCTTTGAAGCTAATCTTGGATTATAGCAAATTAAGCAAAATCCTACTCTACACAGAATGCGAGTGAAGATCTTAGGGATAAAGAAGGTAGATTTAACTGCAGGGCCCAGCCTCTCTTCTTAAGATTTAGCAAACAAAATCACTTCCCAACTTTGCGGATGATAGCAGCTGGAGCATCAGTTGGACTTTCTGATCATAGAGCCTTACAGCAAAACATCGACTGTGCTCAAATGTAACCAGAGATAATGAGTGCGCAGTCGAAAGCTCGCATAGTTTGGATCAGTTTTTTTTTTTTGGTGCGCTCTCATATTCACTCAGATTAAAAAACGTAAATAAATGTTTACAGTAAAAGTTTATAATATGGAGCTTTTTGGTTCTTGATTTTGATGGATCAATCATGGTCTTTGGTGGTCTAATGAACTTTGTGACCATAACGCCTCACCATTACCATTGCTCAAAACACTGATCAGGTTTTTATCTATCTTATATAGAAGCACAGACAGACAAATGGACAGACAAAAAAAAATGGATGGATGGAATGACAAAGTTGACAGAAAAATAATGAATGGATAGATGCAAGGGTGTAGCCATCATTTTAAAAGTGATGATGGAATGTCAAATGTTAAGCCGCCTTTCCACAAACCAGAAGTCATTCATTTCCAATGGAGAGTAGTCCGGGAGCTTTATGGAGTTCCAGATTCCGATCCGATTTGAGCTGCGGATCCGTTACAATATTTGAACTCCTGCGACTAGACTGTATGCGACCGGCCGACCGGATGTGATGTATTCCAGTGTTGTCCAAGCTGGTCCATGCGCGCGAGATGAGAAATAGTAGTTTTTCATTATTTTTTTAATCAGAAAAGTCTATATTTTAAAAGAAACAAACAAAAAAAAAACATTTCTATTCATAAATGACTAATACATGTTTTTTTTTTTTTATGCTGTCTCCACATTCCCCCGATTTTTTTTCTTTGCGGTCTATGAGTTTCTAGTATTCATTTATTCATTCATTCATTCAACCATGGTAACGGCACAGAATAAATGCTTTTGCTTTTGCATTCCTTTATTTTGGACACCGCGAGTATCAGCTTCCTCCCATGGTGCACGGCAAAACTGAAAATTCTGTTCGACTGTCACAAGGGGGCGTATTCCAACAGTTGTGTCCGAATGTCGTGTGCAGTGGAAAGGCAGCTTTATACCTATTTTTTGTTTTGTTTTTAGTAATACCCAGGTTCTTTTTATGACTATAAACATAGCGAAGACAGAAATTGGCATACTGTATATCGCATGTTGCACTTTATACACACACACACACTTAGGGGTACAACAGCATGTCACTGGGGAGGTAGCCTTTAAATTATATATTTGTTCCTTATTTAAGATTCATAGTAGTTCACTAATAATCATACTAGATACTATTCTGCACCTTTTTAAGGTATGTTTGCCATTTTTAACTCTCTAATGCACTTCTATGAACATCGGATGCAGCACGAGTGTGAGCTAGGGCATGATTGACATGTGAGCGACTGATTGCCATGGAAACATGAACAGTGTCATGTATCGTATAGAATGTCTTGTCTAATTGAATTTAAATCATTCTGCATTTATATATGTTGCTCCAAAATAAATAAATAACTCAATATATTGTGAACACAGCTGTCTAATGAAAAAGCGTGGAGGACGAATTTACATTTTATGAAAAGTGGAGGAGACATCTCCCACGCATCCCCTGAATATTCTACCAAGGATGGATGGATGAAATAGAATGATTGATATACAGTAATGAATGATGATATAATTATGCATTTGGATAGATGGATGGATGGATTGGGATGGATTGATTGGGATGGATGGATGCAATGAGATGGATGGATTGGGATGGATTGGGATAAATGGATTGCGATGGAATGGATTGGGATGGATGGATTTGGATGGATGGATTTGGATTTGGATGGATGGATTTGGATGTATGTATGTATGGATGGATGGATGTGGATGGATGGATTGGGATGGATTTGAATGAATGGATTGGGATGGATTGGGATGAATGGATTGAGATGGATGGACGGATGGATGGATTGGGATAGATGGATGCAATGAGATGGATGGATTGGGATGAATGGATGGATGGATGGATGGATGGATGGATGGACTGAACAACAGACAAAATGATGAATAGATTGAATAGAATAATGAGTGGATGGAATTAAATGACTGACAAATGGAATAACAACAATGAATGGATGCATGGATGAATAAAATGACAGAAAAAGGGACAGACCAACATAAAGATGAAATGACATAGACAGAATAATATGAATGAATGAATGAATGAATGAATGAATGATGGATAGATGGAATGACAGAACAAAACTGAACAATGGATGGATGATGGTTTTAACAACAGACAGAAAAACAGACAGAATGGATGAATGGATAGAAAACTCTTGTCTTCCAGCACAAAAGACACAGAGAGATAGATGAATAGCCCGAGACATAGACAAAAAGACAGACATCAATCAACTCACATACTACATCAATAGTTCAGGTAGTGATGTCATAAAAGTGATCATGTCCTATCAGCTGGTGATTACTGCTAACAAATAAGCCATTACACATATAACACACACACCATATACCAATCTCCATCAACAGAAGCACGTTTTGGACAGAAATTTGCCCACCACCTGAAGGGACACTTTGTAGAAATGAAAATTAGAAATGTTAATTTCTAATTTGTTACCCTAGGTTAAAAACCTATTTCTTTACCA
Source organism: Danio jaintianensis (assembly GCA_903798115.1). Lineage (NCBI taxonomy): Eukaryota > Metazoa > Chordata > Actinopteri > Cypriniformes > Danionidae > Danio > Danio jaintianensis. The sequence continues at coordinate 9,022,783 of CAIGQV010016735.1, read as the reverse complement.
TTTCCTCCCCAAGTTTGTTGTGATTTTTAATATAAGTTATGTGCTTCCTTACTTTAATAAAACCCTTAAGTACCATACCATCTGCTGCGAAGATATCGTGGCATGCTTGCCTTCAGGGTACAAAACTTAATAAGCTGTGACATATTTTTCATATGTTTGATTGCTTTCCTTGGATTAGCATGTGCAGCTGGATGCATGCAGCAATTTGCTTTAATATTATCAAAAATGAAGTAACTTTTACACCGCAGTGTACTCCATTCCCCATGGGCCCAAAGGGTAACTGTGAAGCGAGACTGTATAAATAAACCAGTTATTAATAAAGAGAAAGAAACATGTTTTTGTATACTTATTCCGAAACACGTGCAGATTACTGATACTAAAAGAACAAATTACCCACTACCAATTTATCTTAAAGAAATTAATTAACAAATAAGACAAGACATTAATTTGATTTCCACACTTAGATGCTAAATATATGTTTTAAAAGAACTACTGCTTATAACAAAATCCTTTTTTTTTTTTCCAATATATATTTTTTTTCTCACAAACTTGGTCCCCAAGGCATGGAACTGTCACCAGATGACAGTTTTTTTTACCACAGCAGATTTCACAGTAAATTTGCTAACTATGAGATGACACTCTCTTGATGGTTTGTTTATAATACACTCACATTTTTTAAATTGAAAACAACATTGGTATTGTATACTGAAATGGCTTGCATTGTACACCCTATATACATAAATATAACTAAAACACATACACATAAATGTTGTGACATAGTTTGACATAGAAGTCAAAATTATTAGCCCTCCTGAGTTATTAGCTACTCATATTTTTCCCTAAATTTCTGTTTAACGGAAAGAAGATTTTTTTCAACACATTTTTAAACATAATAGTTTTAATAACTCATTTCCAATAACTGATTTCTTTTATCTTTGCTATGATGACAGTACATAATATTTTACTAGATATTTTTTAAGATTCTAGTATTCAGCTTAAAGTGCAATTTCAAGGCTTAACTGGTTAATTAGGCACGTTATTGTAATTATGCAAATCATTGTATAATGATGGTTTCTTCTGTAGACAACTGAAAAAATATTGCTTAAAGGGGTGGTCCAGAGTGTATTTTTAAGGCTTGGTTGTGTTTATGGGGTGCAAAGCAATGTGTGCTCATGCTTCATTTGTAAAAAAAATCACGTTATTTTTTTCATATATCTTACTTTAATTATATACTGCTACTCAGCTAACATGAAAACGTATATCCTAGTTATATCCTAGTATATCCTAGTTAAATCATATTTCCTAGTTTCTCTGAAGGTCCGCCCTCAAAAGGCTCTGATTGGTCATAATGTGCTGTGATTAGCGGATTGGCTCCACATCACCAGAAAGCATCACGCCTCTACTAGCATGCGCTTTGGCATTGTGTAAATACTGTCAGTCAGTGTAACTGTTAGCCGTATCAGTTTGAGCCTGAATCAGACAGAAAATGAATGCGCGTAACCTGAAGAATTTCTGACATCATTAACCCGGATGTATTTTTTTGTAGTTCCCACACTTTGTTCGTTGTAGGCTTTACTAAGCTAACTCTGTAAAAGCCAATGTCTCCCTTTGTACTGAACTTTGATTACATTCAGAGATGTTGTTTATGTTCACACAGCTACATTACACATGAACTAAAGTTTAAAATATAACATCTTAGTGGACCACCCCTTTTAGCGGGCTAATAATATAGATTTTTTTGTTTAAAAATTAAACACTTTTATTCTAGCCGAAATAAAACAAATAAGACTTTATCTAGAAAAAAAATATATATAGGATTATATTGTTCTGTTAAACATAATTTGGGAAATATATGAAAAAGAAAAAAAATATTCACAGGAGGGTTAATAATTTTGGCTTCAACTATATGCTGTTTTTTTCATATTCCATTTGGTTAAGGATATTTTTATGCTGTGTGTCACTTGCTGTACAGTAGTCAACATTTAATGTAAATCAAAACCTTTCATCAAGTTGTTCTAAAACAGTTGAACAACACCTATTTTTGTCTTCGGACAATTTGGAAAAATAATTTTTATCCAATTCAAATGTTGACAACTGTATGTTTTTCCATTTTTTTCACTGACATTTTCCCCAATGGACTTGTATAAAAACTGTCAACCACACTGCTTAGCAAGCATGACTAAATGGGTTAAATTCTGCATGCATCGGCACATTACCCTCAGAGACCCAAGAGCACAGTAGCATGAAGTCCAAATGAACTAATCAACATGGATATCGTGCTGTTATTAAATAATATACTTTAAAAAAGCATGTTATTCTAAAAATCCAAACAGGTCAGTGTGTCTGCACATGGTAAGCGTCCAACTGTGGACTCACACGAAGCTTTTATTTGGCTAAAAACTGGCTTTAGGAGTGTTAAAGTCTTGTTGTGTGAGCTTATGTGTGTATGTGTGTGGTGTACCACTCAGAAGTTCCTCTTGAGCACCACTTCTTTCTCGGCTCTTAAATGGATTTCACATCATTATGCTCATGCCCAGAGAACCCAGGGCCAAATCAACCAAAAAGAGTTCAGCCATTAAAACGCGACTTTCCACGGCTCTTAAGGCCCTCTTCCCTCATCATTAAAAAGGCTGTGACTCACAGGAAACTGACTGACGGATGGGTGCAGCCCTCAGGTCACTGCCTTTGCCTCACATCCTCAGCACAAACACACACACCACATACTGAAAACCCTGTGTCCAGGTTCCGGGCTCTTTCCTCAAAAAAAATCTTTCCTCAAAAAAAAAAAAAAAAAAAAGCAGTTTATTTATTTATACTGTGAAGCCCTTTGAGGACGCGCTGACCTTAAAACTGACCAGCACTCTCTGGAAAAGAGGAAGACCCCTGAGGTCACATTATTAATACAGTCATTCTCAGTAAAATGCACAATACTGTCTTTTTTTTGTGTGCGGACACACAGCAGCGGTAGTTATGCCCCCACTACACAATAACTTGGAAATAAATGAAACGGAAAATGTGATAATCTGGTCTATTGTGCTGTTTTCAATTAACTACAGCAATAAGTTTGCCATTAATCATCCAAAAATGAAAATCCTGTCATCATTTGTTCACCATTATTATGGTGGACCTTTTCTTTCTGCTTTGGAGAGACATTAGATAATGTACTACTGACCACAAGGGAGCACACAAAAAAGTGTTATGAAATAGTTTGTATGACTAGTGCAAGTCTTCTGAAGTCTTAGCACAGACGTCCTTTCAGTGGACTGTTAACTTCGAAAACCAGATCATTGCAGCTGTAGTAGAACTTGATAATCTGATTCAAGAATTAATCAATCATGTGGTGAACATTATGTGACTTGTCATTCATTCATTCATTTTCTTTTCGGCTTAGTACCTTTATTAATCTGGGGTCGCCACAGCGGAATGAACCGCCAACTTATCCAGCATATGTTTTTTACGCAGCGGATGCCCTTCCAGCTGCAACCCATCACTGGGAAACATCCATACATACTTATTCACACACATACACTACGGACAATTTAGCCTACCCAATTCACCTATACCGCATGTCTTTGGACTTGTGGGGGAAACCGGAGCACCCGGAGGAAACCCACGCCAACACGGGGAGAACATGCAAACTCCACACAGAAACGCCAACTGACCCAGCCGAGGCTTGAACCAGCATTATGTGACTTATGGTGACTAATTATGTGGTGAACTAATTCAGTAAAAAAAGACTTACTTTTTCAAACTTACTTTTTAAAGATGCAGCCAGATTTAGTATTTTTGTCCTTTTTTTGCAAGAGTAATCCAATCACTTCAAAATGATTGGGAATTTCACATGAGGATATTTCTCTATGCTCATCTCACAATGTGTCCATGTGGATTTTACACATTTTCCCAAAGAAAATGTTTTGGTTTGAAAGTGACTTCTGTGTAAAATTTAGCTTTATAAATCACTACTGATGAAGGGGTATGCAATACTGACAAAAATATATATTTCACAATATTTTGGGGTATGTTTTCAATTATGATAACAATATTGCATTTTTGTGCTGGTACCTTTGCTGTTTCAGGCCTGTATAGGGATGGATTTTTCCCCCAAAAAAGTCATATATGTTTGAATGAATGACATGAGGTGAAGCAAATAATGACATGCTTTCATTTTCAGGTGAACTACTGCTTTAACGGTAACTGTTTCGGGATCAGAGTGGCAAACCTTCACACAGACTTTCTGACAGCCAGACAAAAAGACAGAAAATGTTTAGAATCTCTGCAGCCTCTCTCTCTCTCTTGCTCTCTCACACAGTTTTTTTTCTGATCTGTAGATGAGTGGGAGTGTTCCCCTGAGTGTGTGTGCATGTGTGTGTGCGTGCGCATGTTTACATCCACACACTCAGGGTTAGGGCTCTGTGGGGGTGTTAAAGTGGGGCACCCTCCAACCTTGCTCCGCGTCCCTACGGCAATAGAGCTGTCAGGAAGAGTTGGGGGAGTGATGCGTTGCCCCATCACCCCTTCATCCCCTCCAGCGCCAACAGAGCCTCTCCAGCCTGATCTCTCCTTCCTTCTCTCCATCCCTAGGCTGTAGTGTCTGTTTGGCTGTTTGTCGGCGTGCAGATGCTTCATGCCCACTCAAAGCACCAGGCAAACGGCATTCTGGGGGATTTACAGGCTTTGAAATCGTCTGTCAAACCGTCACTATGAAACATGGAGTCGTGGAGAAAAATGTGCCAAGAGAGTCACCCAAGTCTCCCGAGATAAGAATTCACTCAAGGCAGAGGGGAGATGAATTTGGGACCGGCGAAACTTTGACAAGTAAGCACGTAAAAAATATATGGTTGTATGTCTGTGACTACAACATCGGTATTTCATTCTCCACAGCCCTTCCGCAGCACAGGACAGTTTCCCTGGAGGAATACTGAATGCACACAAACAGAACAGAGAGGCAAACATGACAGGATATGATCCTTACAGGCTCACATCTGCACTTCAAAACCCAATGCCTTTCGTATTCAAGTCAAACTTGGGCCTCGTGGCCAATAGGAAGTGAATATGGGGTCGTATTAACTGACTTAACACTTCATGCGTCTTTGAGAACTTTTAAAGAGTGTTAGTATAGATGCCATGAAGTGTTTTCCCAAGTCAGCTTAAGAAAACTGAAACTTGTTTTTTTTTACATTAAAGAAGATTTCCATAGGGTTACATCATACAGCTTTATGTTATATACCACTGTCTGTGGAAACCCTTTATGAGGACATTCTAGCTTTATATTTCAATTTCTATAGTTTTGTTTAAAGAAAGAGATGGTACAGACTATCTTTTCCCAATATGTGCTTTGGAACAAGCATGCATTGGGGACAAACTTCAAGGAATTCTGTCATCATTTACTCACTCTCAAGTCTTTCGAAAAACATATTATTTCTTCTGCTGAACAAAATATAAAATAGTCTAAAGAATGCAGGTATCCAAACAGTTGTTGAGTTGAGTTTTACATTTTATGGCCTCCATTGACTTCCATAGTATTTTCCTTATATCCTATGAAAGTCAATGGAGGCCAATAAATGAAATTTTTTTGGGGTGAATTATTCATTTTCAATGAAATCACCTTAACAGCATGTATTATTATTGTTTTGTTTGCTGGCAAAAAGGTGCATTATCTATAGTGAAAGGTGTAGTGATGTATAAAGCACTACTCACTCAGAAGACATCTGTTGGTCAGTGCAGGCAATTTGTTTGAACCTATTGAAACTAAATCTGCATAGAGAAAGGTATCACCCTCACAAATCAGTTTTGAACCAGTCCCGTTTCTACCAGGTTGCTGATAGGTGTAAATCCCCCTCGACACATCCCCCCTGTTGAAGATGTATTAATAGGATATTGGTGAAACAGAATTGGCAAACACTCCAGTATATATTTGTGTTTGCATACTGAAGAGCATCAACGGTTTCTATTTACAATGTGTACCTGCTGGTGTCCTGAGCGCAATGACCAATCAGTCAAATCAGTGCTAAAAATGATATTCTGCACACTTACAATTCATCTCATTCATTCATTTTCCTTCGGCTTACTCCCTTACTTATCAGGGGTTGCCACGGCAGAATGAACCACCAATTATTCCGGCATATGTTTTCATCTCATTAAAACATACAGAGAATAAACAATATCTAAGAACATGGGTAAAGGTTTGTCATGTGCTTTTCATGTCTCTGAGATGATGAATGCCAACAGGGATATACACTGTAAAGTTGTGTTGATCTTGTATTTTAATCTTGTATTAAATGAAGGATTTGTTCTTTAAATTGCCATAGGGATAATTAAAATCAGACCACTCATACAGATATTTTTAACAGCTATTAATGCACAAACTGTTATTTTAGATCGACCAACTGACAAAATGTCCATATTAGCTGAAAGCATAAATATGGCCTGCATGAGGCTGGTTTCATTTAAAAAGCCAAACCGTGACACTTCATTGACTAACGCATATACTGTATATTGTATGGGCTAGTACTAACATTCTGACAACCCACCAAAATAAAGGCTTGATGATTTTAGCTATGTCTTTAGACTGAAAATTGTTAAAATTTATAATTATATAAAAAAAATCAAATGCATTCAGATAATAGTATTGCATTGTTTTAAAATAAAAGTCTCTCATTTAATACATGCCTTTTATTTTTACAATTACAACATTACCACCCTTTATTTATTTTATTGTTGTGCTTTAAATACACAAAATAACAAAAGGACAATAATACTATTATTAATTGTTTTATTTTTTATAGTTATTTCATGAGTCACATTATGTGCAGGGACAAAAGTATCATATTTAAAAAAAAACAAATAGCCTAGTTCAGTGGTCCCCAACCTTTTTATCACCGCGGACCGGTCAACGCTTGACAATTTTGACATGGACCAGGGGTAGGTGGGATTTATGTAGATTGCTAGGCGACCATCAACCATTTTCTCAGAGGATGACAAGCTGACAAAACATTGCAGCAACTCTGATACAAGGTTTATTTATGGATAAAAATAAAAAGTACTGCAGTGTTTGGGTGTTCTGTGCTGGATATTATTGCCTGCCAATATTTGCGCGCAAGCCACACACCTCCATTGGAAATAACTAACTTGCACGCCGAAAAGACAAGATAAATGAATGGCCACTAAGGTCACCGTCATTTGCGATCTCCAGCAATTGATCTTCTTGCACAGACATGCTGGATTCACCTGATTTGTTCACAAATGGGTTGCTGATCCATTCCTTGGCAGTTTGTGGGTTTCACTAGGCCTTTTCCCATTCGCAAAGAAACTTTCCATAGACATCTGTTACTTACTCATTTTGCTGCTTGTGGGTTAAATTTTGGCACTCAAGTGACGAGAAGCGAGAGAATACGATAATTTTTCAAAATAAAAGATTTTTGCTAAATAAAAGATTGTTCAGACTCAATAATAAATAAAACAGATATAATTAATGATTTCTTTTGCGGCCCGGTACCAATTGATCCACAGACCGGGAGTTGGGGACCACTGGCCTAAATCACTAGAGATATTTCTTCTTCTATAGAATAAAAAAAAAAATCTTAGCACAAGGATTAAATTATATGTACCTTTGAGGCAGCCAAGAAGAGATAAAAAAGTTTGACCTATTACATACATAATGAAATACAACTATGTATTGAACAACTTTGTATAAATATGAAAATAATGGTAGGCATTATGCATAAAAAACTGAAAAAAGTAGACAAGATGTCTCTATTAACTTGGACCAGTAACCAACCACCTAGCAACACCCTGACAACCAAGCACAGGAATCTGCCATTGCACTGAAATTCACAACTGACATTTTCCGCAGTAGCATAAAGTTATAAGATGATTTTCAACTTTGCTAAGCTGGTAGTGACATTCCCTATACCATTTACCTGCCGCTCGCTCTCTTTACCTGACAAACACACACAAAATAAACTCTTGAGAAACAGCTGCATCCCTGAGTGTGTCTGCGCTATCAGGATGGCACCAGTGCTGCTCTGCCCCCTCACAGTCCTGCAGCTAAACATGTGCTTATCACTGAACAACGTTTGACTTGGTAAAAACTCACACTGCTCTCCACACACACACACCACACACACACACACACACACACACACACACGCACACACACACACACGCACACACACCACACACACACACACACAAAACAAGCACTTAGATACTCTTTCCTTTCTCTTTATGCTTCCCTCCTCCCAACGCAGTACAAAATGAATTCAAGATTTCCCGAATTAAACTCAAATCTTGCAGGACACGAGGGCATCATTACACATTTAGTAGAGCTTTGCAAAGTAGGGCAGCGGGAATGCAGTAAGATCCGCAAGTAAGGACTTCAGGCATCAGGAGAATAAAGAAAAACCCCCTCAGACCCCCCCGTACCCCCAGAGCGAGTGATAAGACGGACGCCTGCACTTCTTCAAATGCACAGAGGAGCCAGCTGAAAGGAAAATCTCCATACTTAAGAACTTATGATTCAAAAGGCAGCCAACTCGAATGGCCGTGTTTACCACAAGCAACGGTATTAAGTGTAAAAAAAAAAAAGCAAAGAAAACACTCTCTGTTGGAAAATCTCCACACAGAGCTGACTCATAAATGAGTAGGAAACTTTGCAGAAAGAGAAGTAATACAGAAGTCATCTCCTTCAATCAAACACTGATCAGATAATCAACATTTGCTTAGCATGTAGAGGATCTGAAGTACAGCATCATTTCAGCAGAAAAAAAAAAGATTCGTAGTGTTTAAATGTGCATTTCAAAGTTACCCGGAAGGTCTACTACAGTGTTTCTCAACCATGTTGGAGGACCACCAGCACTGTTTCTTTTGTCAGTCAGACCTATTACATGTCTTTCAGTCTGCTAATGAGCTGATGATCTCAATCAGGTTAAGGTTAGGAAGGCATGAGCTGTTTCTCAATATGCGTTCTTTAGCGATCTTGCATCTTTGTGTTCTCGTGTATAACGTCATCATCAACCACCAAAGTTCAGTTCCAAAACTCAAGACTGCAAAAACATAGGATGCGTGAAAGTTCCCGGATGTCTTCTTGATATCGAGGATGCTTCGATGCAAACTTGAGCTCAAAACTCGCTCGAGAAGTCCCAGAAGTCATTGCGGCTGAATAAAGGAGGGGGGAAGTGCATCATTTCACAAAGATTTATTATTAAAGTTCAGAGATATAACTTATTTATCTCAGGAGTATCTTAAATGAGACAGTGCAAGTTAACATTGACATGAAAATCTTAATAAAGGCATAAACACATTAACAGTGTTTATTTGCTGAATTCCTTCTATAATCTGTTTTATTTGAATTGTGCAAAGTATATTCGTAAGGCATGTTATATATATTGAAAAGGGGAAAAACTATAAATTGTTGTATGAATGCTGTAATGTTTAAATAATTTTTCGTTAAAAATACGTGAAGGTCACGTGACCATCAGGAAGAATGCAGCATCTCATTACTCACTGGACATGTTCTCTGTTCTCGTGGTCTCCCGAGTTCATTCTTCCGAGGTAACATGGCAAGAACGGTCTCCACGAGAATGCAAGTCCATTCTCTGCATTCTTGGAATTGAGAAACAGCCATGGCAAACGGGCAGAGCTGGTGGTCCTCCAGAAACGTGGTTGAGAAACACTGGTCTACTTTCTACTTTTCTGGGGTAGAAATGGAAAGTGCAGATCCATGCACACTCTAACACAACGCATTGTGAGTTTGACCCAAATTTGATTAAAACTACAAACAAGGGCAAAAGTGTTTGTAAAACTACAAACATGGCAGATGTGCAAAGTCTTTGAAATTAGAATCTGTAACGTTTGTATCAGTTTTTTTTGAATTTGCTATCCTAAAAAGTTGCCAAGCACAGAAACCTTACAAATTAAGTCTGATGCACTGTAAAAAGCGATTAGTTACTTTAAAAAAGTGAGCAACCCGCTGCCTTAAAAGCAACAAGTTGATTTTACTTAAAGTCAGTAAACCTATTGACTTAACTTTTATAATTATGCACAGTTTGTTTACTTAATAAATTGTAAGGCAACATGTTTACCCTCTTTTTTTTAAGTAAAGTTACTAACTGTTTTTTTTTCAGTGTGCGTAATAATGAATCTCTTATCAAATAAAAATTAAAAAAATAAAATCACGAAAACAATACAAAACTTTTATGCAGCGCTGCTTTTGTTCTCCTCTCTCTTGTCACATACTCTTAATCATTCATTCATTCTCCTTCAGCTTAATTCCTTTTTTACCAGGGATTGCCACAGCGGAATGAACTGCCAACTATTCCGGCATATGTTTTACGCAGCGGATGCACTTCTAGCCACAACCCAGTACTGAGAAACACCCATACACTCTCGCATTCACACAAACACTCATACACTACAGCCAATTTAGTTTATTAAATTCACCTATAGCGCATGTCTTTGGACTGTGGGGGAAACCGGAGCAGCAGGAGGGAACCCACACCAACACGGGGAGAACATGCAAAATCCACACAGAAACTCAAACCAGCGACCTTCTTGCTGTGAGCCAACGTGCCGCCCCAATCACTTAATCTTTACACAATATTTTAATAATGTTTGGCATAAAAAGAAAATGTATAATTTTTTTGACCCATAAAATTTATTTTTTGGCTATTGGTGAAAATATGCCCATGCAGCATAAGTTTGATTTTGTGGTCTGGGGTCACATATCTTCACAAAAGATCAGCGGATAGCAGAATATTATGCTATTTCATCTCTAGTACACACTCAAAAAAGTGATGTTTGCTGTTTGTTTAAACTACGTGTTTAAAATCAGCTGAAACAACACAATTCTTGAGTTTTTTTGGGATAACTTAATTGCTGTATGTCAATCCACTTAAATTTGTAATAACTAATAAGTTAACTTAAATCCTTCATGTTGTCCCAACACAAATCCACTGTGGAACCCAGCATTTTTTACAGTGCAGTATGAAGTTAAATATAAAATACATTTGGAGAGATAATTGACAGGGCATGGAACAAAAAAAAAAAAAAAAGAACAGTCCAATAACAATGTTATCTAATGGCAATTCGTAACATTTCGATTTAGTGGCTAATTTGTATGTATTTATTTGATATAATTTGTACAATTTAAAACGATTTTCTCACCCCCCCAATGACAGTTGGGTTTAGGGGTGGGATTTATTACCACCCCTCTTTTTAAAAATCATAAATATTCATATGAATGAACTCGTATGAAAATTTCCGTATGAATTCACACAAATTCAGTCATTCATTTTCCTTCGGCTTAGTCCCTGTATTCATCAGGGGTCGCCACAGCGGAATGAACTGCCAACTTATCCAGCATATGTTTTACACAGCGGATGCTCTTCCAGCTGTAATCCAGTACTGGGAAACATCCATTTAGTTTATTCAATTCACCTATAGCGCATGTCTTTGGACTGTGGGGCAAACCAGAGGAAACCCACGCCAACATGGGGAGAACATGTAAACTCCACACAGAAATGCCAACTGACCCAGCCAGGACTCGAACCAGGGACCTTCTTGCTGTGAGGTGACAGTGCTAACCACTGAGCCACTGTGTCACCCAATTCACACAAATTAGCCACTAAACTGATAAAACATAAAATAGTTATGTTTCCTCTTGAAAGCAGGCTGCCAATAATGGTGAAGTAGTGTGTCTAAAAGCATGCCTTTCTGTTAAACCCTCAAAATCTATCCTTTTCTTCAGAAAATGAGTATATACTCTATATTTTTAGGCTGTAGTATAAGTAGTCAAACTGGGACACAGCATATGTGTCGGAGCAATTCCAGCGCTATGGATGTGACATTTGGAGTAAAAACTTAAAACATAAATTCACAGACAAAGTATATGGCAACATTATATTGAAGTATGTGTTTATATTTTCCAAAACAACAAACCACAGAGTAAATTATCAATCAATCTGTAAACAATTTTTAAGTTTTATTGAGGGAAATAAAAATGCGTTATGGATGTGACCCAAAAAGTATGAGGGTTTACAGTACAACATACTTTGTAGAAATTCTGTGAACTAAACTTCACAACCCAAAAGAAATAATGCTAATCAAAAGGATAAGAGTTGGCTCACTATAGAACAAAAACGATTGATTTTATTTTATTTGACATTTTTGCATTTATGAGGAAAAAGCTTGGTTATGGATGTGACATCTCTCCATTATGGAAGTGACAGATGTGAAATTTATCTTTTGGTAAATCAAATATAATTGTTTGAAAACACTGACAGAGACATTTGAGTATTTTATAGTACTGTAAAATACAAGCCTACACAAAAAAACTAGAAAGGGTTTCGCTATTTTAGTGAAAACGTAATTTTTTTTATGGCAAGGAAATAGCTCGTTTTCGCAGTGACTTCCTAGTCAAAACAGACAGAGCGACTAATTCAGTACACAGCACTGACACAGCAGAACAACCTGACATTACAGGAACGCAGACAATGTGCCCAAACAGAGGAAGCTTTATCTGCCATTCCAGGCTGATGTGCTCGGCTGAATACGTGAAGGCGGCAGGGATGGATTGGGCTGTCTTGCTCTCAGGGACACCCAGATACTGTCTGTGTGTGGCATAACTAATGTGTGGAGCAGCTCATGGATCACACAACACAACAGCTGTTCTGTGATAGAGCAATCGATTAAAAAATGCCAGACAACTAAAGATGGAGGAGTCGGGATGTTTGTATGCAGGAAGGAATGAGAGATGGAGAGAGAGAGAGATAAAGAGTTTAGAGGCTGGTGGAATGATATGCACTGCTATACTAACAGACACACTGATGCATTAGACAGCTCGCAATCCATAATGACGGTCCCTATAGTTTATTTCTTGCTTATGGGACACAAAATAATTATGCCTATATTGTACGCACAGATTCACTTGTCAACAAACTGCTTGCAATGTCATCTAAACATTAACATGTAGTTATTCATTACATCAAGCAGTTAATCAAATTTTGGTTTAAACTGATATGACTGTCTTATATAGTGCTCAACATAAATGAGCTTAGTCTCTGATTTATCAGGGGTCGCCACAGTGGAATAAACCGCCAAGTATTCCAGCATATATTTTACGCAGCAGATGCCCTTCCAACTGCAACCCAGTACTGGGAAACACCCAAACTCTCTCATTCACACTCACATTTATACACTACGGCCAATTTAGTTTATTCAATTCACGCATGTCTTTGGACTGTGGGGGAAACCAGAGCACCCGGAGGAAACCCACGCGAATACGGGGAGAACATGCAAACAGAAATGCCACAGAAATGCCAACTGGCCCAGCCGAGACTCGAACTAGCAACCTTCTTGCTGTGAGGCGACATTGCTAACCTCTGAGCTTAAGTTTTTTTTTGTTTGTTTTTTAGTTTAGCTCCAGTTTTGAAATTAGTACTGACTAACTTAATGTGTATGCACAAATATATTATTGTGAAACATCTAGTAGAAAATATTCATATAAAAAGGAGATCTGTAAAGGGTGACCTCATTTATGGTGAGCACTGTATTAATCACTGTTTTCTAACTAAAAAGAAGTAATTCCTGATGAATTCAGTGATTTAATTTTAATGAAAAATCACCAGACTGCTTGCAAATAGAGATTGTGGCTCATTTTTAACAAATTGTTGAAATAATTGCATCAATAATAATAATAAAAAAAGTTATTGTTTAAAAGTTAACTGAATAAAGTTAATTAAAAGGAACCAAAAACAACTTTAATCACATAAAGATTACAGTTGAATCACTGAAGTTAGATGGACAATTTTGACAATGTTTTTGGTTCCTTTTCTGGACTTTGAATGTCACGCAAGCTCTCGGATTTCATCCAAAAAAAAAAAAAAGTCATTTGCATTCCGACAATGAGTGAATGTCTCGGGGGAAAATTAGTAATTCCTGATGGATTCAGTGATTTCATTTCATGAAAATTCATCAGACTGCTTGCAAACAGAGTTTGTGGCTCATTTTTAACAAATTGTTGAAATAATTGCATCGTACAGTAAAAGTAATTTGTTCACAAATCAGACTATGGTTTTTATATTGGCAAGAAAGACTACTGACTTTCTACAATAATCACTGCTACAACATAAGAGTGCTTTATTAAACCAATATTATGGTGTAAGAAATTGACATAAAAAGTAATATTTGACTAATTCAATTGGAAGAAACAACAACTATGCCATACCTTTGGCAATTAACATTATAATTATGCTTAGTATTTCATAATTATTTCAGTTTATGCATTAGTTTTTATTTTATTTTATAGGAATGCGCATTCATACAAAATGTTCATGTAAATCAAACTACACAGTAGCATATGTTATTTTTTTCTTTCAGAAAAAAATCAATAGAAAGATACTAATGCATGTTTTTGTTTTTTTGTTTTTTTGAAAGCCATTTCTGTCACATTGGGAGAAAATACTTTGGTGAAGTCAAGTCAAGTTTATTTATATAGCGCTTTTCACAATGTAGATTGTGTCAAAGCAGCTTAACATAGTTCTAGTAAAGTCCAGATTTCAGAGTTGAAGTTCAGTTTAGTTTAGTTCAGTGTGGATTAAATTTCACTGCTGAACGTTCAAACACTGTAGAGCAAATCCACCGAAGCACAGCTCCACAAGTCCCAGTCCGAGCAAGCCAGTGGCTACAGTGGCGAGGAAAAAAAACTTCACCAATTGACGAAGTGAAGTATGCTTTTGAATCACAATTATCCAATACAATGTTGAAATTACATATACAGTCATAATTATGACAATGTCATAGGCTAAACAAGAGAAAAAAAAACATGTCATAATTTTCTATTTTTGTCTTATAATTATGATATACTATCTTATAACTAACAAATTTTATGCATTTGTTTTTTCTTACAGTGCCAGAAGCTTCCAAGTTCCACACACAATTTACACATGAATTGGTAAACAGGTCATTTTATGCTTTTTTTTTTTTTTTTTTTACTTCCAGTCTGTGAGGATTTTTTTGTTATATACTTTTTTTCAGATCTTAAAAAAAAATTAAATCTATTTTGCTGGAAAGCTGTAGATTCAGGAGGAATGGCATATTGTTTCTGAAGCTTTAATAAGAGGACTGAACTTTCTAGTCAGTAAATTTAAGAGTAAAACAATACTGCTGTCACATTTTTGTGGCATTAAAGCCATTATAAGTTTCTACTTTCTACAACGTTTACAGTGGTGACTAATTAATTAACCTGTATGACAACATGATTCAAAACTTGATGTTCGTTTGCATCTACTGCAACTGCTAAAAATATGCACATCCTTGTACAGATCTTAAATAATTAGGCAAGTCAGTAGCATACCTCTTCCAGACATACACTAATACAAACAAAACATGCAATATCAAAACCCAAAGAGCATTTTAAAGATAAAACAAACACATACCACTTCAATCAACTGAGCTCTGCTAAATTTGTCTTGACAGATATTCCATCAGGTCTTTCAGTCCAAACTGTGGCAATGTTAATCAAAATAAACATGTGCTTTCTCAGGTTTGCCTGACATTTCTTAATAGAAAGTCAAATTAATAAAGGATTTCAACCAAACATGCAAACAAACGTCATCAGTGAAAAGCCTTTGTTAGCAAGTTGTATTTCATTCTTCCACAACTCGGGAGGGCGCACTTGAGCTGTTATGACCAACGAAGGAGAGACACTCCAAATTTGAACAGCTGTTCTGCCATAAATGGACAGCAGAAAGTCATTCTGTTTGTCAGCTACATACAGCCAGAATTAAGTCAAATAAATAACCTGATTAAAAGTTAACTCAATTAAGTAAAATTTACTAAAAAGAAACCAAAAATGATCATAAATAAAATATATAATTAGTCCACCCAGAAAAATATATTTCTGTTATTAATTACTCACCCTCATGTCTTTTCAATTAAGATATTTGATATGAAAACCAAGAGCTCTCTTATCATCCATACACAGCAACACAGCAACACACCAAAAACATTGTCAATGCACAGTCCATGCGACTTTAGTGGTTCAACTGTATTCATACGAAGCTTGGAGAACAGTTTTGTTGTTAAAAAAAAACCTAACAAACTGTAAATATGACGGTCACTGCATATATCTTTTTTCTCGCGTCAGGTCAAGATGTGCATTTACTACTAGTCAGCAGCACAAAACGCAAACATAGTATTGCCCGTAGTTAAAGTGCACCATGATCTGATGAATAAGATATAGGCAAACAAAGTTGTTTTTACAGATTTTTGGCGCACAGAGTTGTTCTGGAACTTCATATGATTACAGTTGAACCACTGACGTCAGATAGACTATTCCGATAATGTTTTTGGTTCCTTTTCTGGACTTTGAAAATCTTGCAACCATTGCTGTCTATGAGGATGAGGGAGCTCTCTGATTTCATCTATTTGATTTCATCTGATTTTGATCTATCTATCTATACTCACCGACCACTTTATTAGGTACACCTTACTAGTATCGGGTTGGACCCCCTTTTGCCTTCAGAACTGCCTTAATCCTTCGTGGCATAGATTCAACAAGGTACTGGAAATATTCCTCAGAGATTTTGGTCCATATTAACATGATAGCATCATGCAGTTGCTGCAGATTTGTCGGCTGCACATCCATGATGCAAATCTCCTGTTCCACCACATCCCAAATGTGCTCTATTGGATTGAGATCTGGTGACTGTGAAGGCCATTGAGTACAGTGAACTCATTGTCATGTTCAAGAAACACTTTATGACATGGCACGTTATCCTGCTGGAAGTAGCCATCAAAAGAAGGGTACACTGTGGTCATAAAGGGATGGACATGGTCAGCAACAATACTCAGGTAGGCTGTGACGTTGACACAATGCTCAATTGGTACTAATGGGCCCAAAGTATGCCAAGAAAATATCCCCCACACCATTACACCACCACCATCCATGCTTTCATGTTGTTGATGCCAAATTCTGATCCTATCCGAATGTCGCAGCAGAAATTGAGACTCATCAGACCAGGCAACATTTTTCCAATCTTCTATTGTGCAATTTTGGTGAGCCTGTGCGAATTGTAGCCTCAGTTTCCTGTTCTTAGCTGACAGGAGTGGCACCCAGTGTGGTCTTCTGCTGCTGTAGCCCATCCGCCTCAAAGTTCGACGTGTTGTGCGTTCAGAGATGCTCTTCTGCATATCTCGGTTGTAACGAGTGGTTATTTGAGTTACTGTTGCCTTTCTATCAGCTCAAACCAGTCTGGCCATTCTCCTCTGACCTCTGGCATCAACAAGGTATTTGCACCCACAGAACTGCCGCTCACTGGATATTTTCACTTTTTCGGACCATTCTCTGTAAACGCTGCATGAAAATCCCAGTAGATCAACAGTTTCTGAAATACTCAGACCAGCCCGTCTGGCACCAACAACCATGCCATGTTCAAAGTCACTTAAATCGCCTTTCTTCCCCATTGTGATGCTCGGTTTGAACTGCAGCAGATCATCTTGACCATATCTACATATCTAAATGCATTGAGTTGGTGCCATGTGTTTGGCTGATTAGAAATTTGTGTTAACAAGCAGTTGTACCTAATAAAGTGGCCGGTGAGTCTGTCTATCTATCTATCTATCTATCTATCTATCTATCTATCTATCTATCTATCTATCTATCTATCTATCTATCTATCTATCTATCTATCTATCTATCTATCTATCTATCTATCTATGAATTAGATATTAGTATCAAACTGAAAGATCCAAACAATATACTTTCTTTATATACACTCATTATTGTTTTGTAGTATTCTTTTATTAGCAATGACAATGAAGCAGCTCTGAACAGAAATCTTACTTCTACAATTTAATTCGAAATTCCTTTTGTTCAATTCCCCAGCTCAAATTGTTGTGCTCAAACTCGATCTGTTCTTAAAATCAACGGTTTCGTTTTGACGCTCTGTCAAAAAAAAAAAAATCTAAAATAAATTTGAGCAAATTTTAAGTTAGTAAACATCCCTCAGAGTTCCCATTTTCTTTCTTTGATGAAACCGAGCAAATAAACAGGTGTGTTTCTGCCTTTATGCCATCTGTGTCTCTCCATTTCTCTTATCTTTTCTTGCTCTGTCATTCTCGATTGGAATACAGGAGTGAGGGCTGTCACAGAGATCTAAGCGTGTGCTTGCATTTTGAACCAAATAATAAAGCAGACTCTTTTAACTGAGATCCAAAGCCCTGATGAAGGAAAGGGAATTTGATGGTGAAAAAAAGCATTTCCGTGGTGCTGCCACTGACATATTTATAAATTCTCTGTGAATTTATTCAGGAATGCAAACCATGTTACATGTGGAAAGTGTATGAGTTGTGAAATCAAAGGAGTGTGACAAACAACTCAAAGTGAGAAAACTTCGAAAGTTGAAATTATTTTGAAATCACCTGTCCACATCTACAGAGGTTTTAAAAAGTGATCAGTGTGTGAAGCAACCAGTATAAACCTGTCCCAGCAGTTCATAAACAGTTTATCACTAAGTGTTGCTTTTAATGGCACTGACTCCCTATATTTTTGTAAGAAGTGTTGCTCAGGGAGTTGTTTCTAGTGCTGTGGATCTGTAAAAAAATATATATATAATTCACTCCATAAAAAATCCCAAGTCTTATCAATTATAACAGGTTCAGTTAACTTGTTCAGGAATTTAATTTAATTAGGGCGTCACAGTGACGAAGTGGGTAGCATGATCGCCTCACAGCAAGAAGGTCGCTGGTTCGAGCCTCGGCTGGGTCAGTTGGCATTTCTGTGTGGAGTTTGTATGTTCTCCGCGTGTTCGCGTGGGTTTCCTCCGGGTGCTCCGGTTTCCCCCACAAATCCAAAGACATGCGCTATAGGGGAATTGGGTAAGCTAAATTGTCTGTAGTGTATGAGTGTGAATGACTGTGTATGGATGTTTCCCAGTGATGGGTTGCAGCTGGAAGGGCATCTGCGGCGTAAAACATGTGCTGGATAAGTTGGCGGTTCATTCCGCTGTGGCGACCCCAGATTAATAAAGGCACTAAGCCGAAAAGAAAATGAATGAAAGAATAAATAAAATAAAATAAAATAAAATAAAATAAAATAAGATTAAATTAAATTAACAAATAAAATATGTTCTAAACTGTTTTAAAATGCAACTACATTCTATGATTACTGTATAAATGCATATTTTTACACTATATTTTACGGCAAACATTCAAAATACTCAATATGGATTTAATCTTTAATTTTTATACATGGAGTTTCCAAGATTTAAGTACTGCTTTAAACTAGTGTTGGGCAAAAATTAATTGCATCCAAGTTAAAAGTTTGTTTTGACATAATGTATTTGTATGCACTGTTTATATTTATTAGGTACTGTACGTATATATAAATACACACATGCATTCATATATTCATATATATATGTTTATTTATATTTACAGTCGTGGCCAAAAGTTTTGAGACTTACATAAATATTGGAAATTGGAAAAGTTGCTGCTTAAATTTTTTTAATAGCAATTTCCATATTCTCCAGAATGTTATGAAGAGTGATCAGATGAATTGCATAGTCCTTCTTTGCCATGAAAATTAACTTAATCCTGAAAAAAACTTTCCACTGCATTTCATTGCTGTCATTAAAGGACCTGCTGAGATCATTTCAGTAATCGTCTTGTTAACTCAGGTGAGAATGTTCACGAGCACAAGGCTGGAGATCATTATGTCAGGCTGATTGGGTTAGAATGGCAGACTTGACATGTTAAAAGGAGGGTGATGCTTGAAATGATTGTTCTTCCATTGTTAATCATGGTGACCTGCAAAGAAACGCGTGCAGCCATCATTACATTGTATAAAAATGGCTTCACAGGCAAGGATATTGTGGCTACTAAGATTGCACCTAAATCAACAATTTATAAGATCCTTAAAAAAAAGAGGTTCAATTCTTGTTAAGAAGGCTTCAGGGTGTCCAAGAAAGTCCAGCAAGTGCCAGGATCGTCTCCTAAAGAGGATTCGGCTGTGGGATTGGAGTGCCACCAGTGCAGAGTTTGCTCAGGAATGGCAGCAGGCAGCGCATCTGCACGCACAGTGAGGCGAAGACTTTTGGAAGATGGCCTGGTGTTAAGAAGGGCAGCAAAGAAGCCACTTCTCTCCAAAAAAAACATCAGGGACAGATTGATTGATTCTGCAAAAAGTATGGCGAATGGACTGCTGAGGACTGGGGCAAAGTCAGGAGAAGAAAAGGTGAGCGCTACCATCAGTCCTGTGTCATGCCAACAGTAAAGCATCCTGAGACCATTCATGTGTGGGGTTGCTTCTCATCCAAGGGAGTGGGCTCACTCACAATTTTGCCCAAAAACACAGCCATGAATAAAGAATGGTACCAAAACTCCCTCCAACAGCAACTTCTTCCAACAATCCAACAACAGTTTGGTGAAGAACAATGCATTTTCCAGCACGATAGAGCACCGTGTTATAAGGCAAAAGTGATATCTAAGTGACTCGGGGACCAAAACGTTGACATTTTGGGTCCATGGCCTGGAAACTCCCCAGATCTTAATCCCATTGAGAACTTGTGGTCAATCCTCAAGAGGTGGGTGGACAAACAAAAACCCACTAATTCTGACAAACTCCAAGAAGTGATTATGAAAGAATGGGTTGCAAGAAAGAATCAGTCAGGATTTGGCCCAGAATGGCCCAGTCGAATTGCAGAGGTCCTGAAAAAGAAGGGCCAACACTGCAAATACTGACCCTTTGCATAAATGTCATGTAATTGTCAATAAAAGCCTTTGAAACGTATGAAGTGCTTGTAATTATATTTCAGTACATCACAGAAACAACTGAAACAAAGATATAAAAGCAGTTTAGCAGCAAACTTTGTGAAAACTAATATTTGTGTCATTCTCAAAACTTTTGGCCACGACTGTAGATATAAAATATATGTGTATACTGTATGATACAAATTACATATACATTTAAATATCTATGAAACAAATTTGATTTGTATAGTTTTGTTTCTATGCATGTGTGTTCATCACATATACATAATAAATATATATAACACACATACATATATTATGTCAAAACTTTTATTTTGGATGTGATTAATCTTTTCCCAGCACTACTTTAAACCTTATCTATCAACTCATCTGTGTGGTTTACAAATACGGTTTGCATTTAGATGCAATATTAGCCTTTAATGAAAATAATTAACACAAACAAGCAGAACATGAACCACAGTGGAAGATTACACAAATATTGTCTTTTTAAAACGAACTGGAAAATCCTTATTTTCACTAGAAATTCTAGCATGACCAACTTCTTTCTGACTACTTTTCTGCATATCAGGAAATTACAGAAGTTCCATAATGCAATGGCTCTTTGCCTTAAAACTTTAAAGGAATTACATCATTATGAGTGGGCTTCCCCATGGCGCTACTTCAAAGCAAATGTCAGTGCACTCCAAAATGGAGCGCCTCTGATGCCTCTTACATGATGCTTCTGAAATACTGAGACGACATTGCCACAAATCCCTCTAAACTTCAAGAAAACTCCTTAACTCAAGTTTCTTTTCAAATCAAACTACCTGCTTAACCACGCTGTATGCTGCAAAAATGCTTTCTTACTTAGTTTTTCTTTCTTACTTTTCTTAATGTATAGTCAGAATGTAATCATAATATAGATTTAAAAATTGATAATGAAGTAATAGAAAGAGTATATGTAATTAAGTTCTTTGTGTTGTATTGGATCATAAAATTAGTTGGAAACCACAAATAAATAATGTGATATCAAAATTAGTAAAAACTGTAGCAATAGTGTATAAAGCAAGATTTATCCTGGACAATAAATCAATGTATGTATTATATAACACACTTATGTTGCCATATAAGAGTTATTGTGTTAAAATTTGGGGGAATACATATAAATCTAACTTACGATCCTTATGTACAATGCAGAAAAAAGTTAGACTGCTAGGAAAATGTGGGGTATTTAGAGCATGCAAATCCTTTATTTTTTAAATTGAAGATACTTAAGATCAACGATTTGGTTAAATTTAAAACAGCACAATTTATGTTTAAAGCTAGGAATAAATTACTTCCGAAGTGCATACAAAAGTTTTTTGAAGAAAGACAAGGGGGATATAATCTGAAAGAAGAACAAAATTTTAGGAGGTTGAAAACAAGGACAACTTAAAAAAATGTGTGTATGTCTGTATGTGGTGTGAAATTATGGAACAGTCTAGAACAGATTCTGATATAACGTCAGGATATTAATCAATTTAAAAAGTTGTATAAATATATATTATTAAAGGAATATAATGATGAATAGAGGTGATTGAAAAAGAATGAAATGAGAAAGGTATGATGAAATTTCAATAAATGCAATACTATGTATTTTTGGGTCTATGTTATAAAATGTAAATGTACAAATGGAATCAAACATATAATATGTCAAAGATGCCTCATGTATGTCTCATGTAAAGCTCATATGTCTCATTTAAAAAGAAGAGATAAGTAAAAGAAGAAATAAGTTGAAGTAATAGACAAATGATGTGTGTGGTAATGGGGTGGGGAAAATAATACGCTTGTGCTTCATCCCGCTCCATTTCGACCATGTTGAAATGTATTTTTGTTTAAAGAATTGTTTTATGTATGATTTTTCTGTTCAAAATAAATAAATCAAATCAAATCAAATCTTAGTTTTTTTTATCTTGTTTCTGTCCAAATATCTAAAAATACTTAAATCAAAAGCATATTTGATATAGGCAAGTAAATAATATTGTTTTATTTTCAGATACACGTCAAAATAAAGTGAATTTTTCTATTAAACAAGTTAAATAATCTGCCAGTGGGGTAGGTAAAATAATTTTGGTTTGAGATATGTTTATTTTACTTACCCCATTGGGAGACTATTTAACCTGTTTTAAGAAAAATTATTTCTGAAAACAAAACTTTTTTTTTTTACTTGTAGAAAATCCTTTGTGAATTAAGAATTTTTAGATATTTGACTAGACAAAAATTCTAAGTAAGAAAAGCATTTTTGCAGTACTTAATAGCTCATCAGTATTAAAATGCTTCAAAGCACCCTAGGTTACCTAATATACCTGACATTATTAACAATTAGCTTTTGAAAATTTGCTTATTTTCCTCTATTAAAAGTCAAGTTGTAATAAACATGGTTAAGTAAGTGCATTAGAAAGCTTTTCAACACTAGAACGAGAGCTTTCTCAAGGACCCCGACGGTCTATATATAACCCTTCTTTAAATAAAAAAGAGGATCATCCATGTGCCAACACTGTGTGAAGAGTCAAAACATTGCCCTTAGAGAAAGTAGGACGCAGGAAAATTGGGTGCATTAGAAAGCACAAGGTCAGGGATGTACGTAAGAAGTAAGTCCTTGGAAAAAAAAAAGTGCCCAGATGCATCCAGGTTGTAATGATCTTGTCTTGCTAATGCTGCTTACTGAGTGAACACCGTTGAGGGATGTGACTTGAAGTGATTGGGCATCAGGGGAGCAGCAGTGACAGTCCTGACTGTACCATCTGCTCAGGCCTCAGCCCTACAACACACCCTAACATGGCCCTCATTTCAGGATCATCCTCCCTGATGGACAGATTGCGAGCGGGACAGAAGAGAGGGGATTGGGATAGCTGAAAGAGCTAATTAAATGAACAATGAAGGCATTTTATAAGTGGAAAAAAGAATGGGAGTGTCTCGGTTCACACCCTGGTTCAGTAATAGGAATATTGCTCAGAGTAGTTTCTAGGGATGGGACACTGAAACAGTCACTGCCTTAAAAAATCCCCAAGTTCTATCTACACCCTGTCCACACTTACCACAGGCATTGTATCACATTAAAGTCAGTGTGAACTGGAAGTTGCTGAGACTTTTATTTCAGTATGTTGATGTGCTTATAAATGAAACAGAATATAGGGGGCAGGGCTTTCTTTTTGTCTATCATTCACTCATAGAAAACTAAAGGTAAGAGGGGTGTGGTTAAGAATATTGTGGCTGAAGCCGTCAAACTGATTTCCTCAGAGAAGGACTGCCACTCCAAACGTGGAAACAAATAGTCAGACTTTGATTGAAGATAATCCAAACATTTTTTAATAGAGTGGATTAACGTAATAATTAACACAGATTAATTATTTACCTAAAGAATAACAATGTGCGCTAGCAAAATAAAAAAATAAAAACATTTTGACTTCACACAGACTTTAAAAGCAAATGTGCATGTTTAAATGCTTACAGAATGACAACAGGACAAATAACTACAGAAAGAGTTTCCTGCCAAAAGATTTCCATTTTCATTTCATTTACATATACATTTCTATAATTAAACAAACTCATTGGAAATACACAATTCAGCCTATTTTTTGTGAAACCACAAAAACACACTTCAATACATGTTTGACTGTAGTTTCTAGGTAAAACGAACATAACCAGTATGACGCCAACAACTTTTGTGTCTTTTCACACTAATAATATTCACAGGGATTTATTACTGCTGAATAAAGGATTATTTATATAAAATAAATAAACAACGTAGCGATAAGTGCTTTCCCCCCTTGTCCATCAGAGCTGGATTCCCACAAAAGCAAAGGTTTACCATAACTTCTTTGATATTTTGTGATACACTAACCTGTAGATAAAGTATACAGGTTAAATACTGACTGACTTTCCACACAAAAAAAAACAACACTTCAAAGCTCCTTTCTCAGATGTAGGCGTAACTGACATCCCACTCATTTAATATTAGTTAGTATTAGGTTTTACTTGCTCACTTGAAGTGGTTTTTGGGTTACCAGGTATGCATTCTGGGATCAATGTCCATTAAGAAACAATTCCGTTTCCAGGACCCAATAGTTTGTGAAAACTGCAACCCCCTGCTACACTGGTAACAATGTCTATGATTTTTAATTGAATATATTTGCCTCACATATCTATGTCCACATGGACAACTTTTCTTGCTTAGTAGCAAATGGCATGTATGGAGTTGCACTTGTAATGCAGACCACTCAAATTCGAGTCCGGTGTAATGTAAAATCAATGTAAAACTACTTGATTTTCTAATATGTTTGCTTTTGAAAATACTATTAGTTGGGTTTAGGGAAGGCTTTGGGTCAGTGGTTCACTGGTCTAGGTGATCTGTACAACAAGCGACACCTTCGCATATATGTCAACAAGAAGAATGTGCATCTGAAACATACAACAAATACTTATGTAGTGCATTTCATATTCAATATGTCCAAATTAGATTCAAATATGTAGACAGTGCCCTCCAGGAGATTTGTCATCTAAAACGTGCAACAAATAGTATCCGGAGCAATGCATTTTATCTTTCGCAAAAAAAGAGAAAAAAAAGCATAGGCTGAGGCACATACTGTATTTGCCTAGATGGGTGGCCAGTCCATGCTAAAGGCTGATTTATACTTCTGCGTCCAGTAATCGGCGTGACCCACGGCGCCTGCCTTGCGTGTAGTCATGCATTTATACTTTTGCGTGCTGTTTGTTTTGGTCTGCAATAACACTTCCGAAACACTAGCTGGCGGTAGGTTTTTATGTTCATTTGTGTCGAGTTTCTTCATGGGTGTTTTGTTTTTTCTGAACTCTACCTTAATGTACAAGTAGCTCAAACTCGCTCATTCAGAGGCAGGAACCGGCGGACGTGCAACAACTTTAATTATAAGGTAAACACAAAACAAAAGTTTCCATCTGGAGCTCCTTCACGGGACTCGACACTTGTAAAGACTCGCTTCATCGGGCTCGCGGCTCTCATCACCGCCCACACTCATCACCGATACTAAGCCAACCAATCACAGAGCTTGCGCTATGCGTCGTTGCGACGTGTAGTTAAATTTTCTGAGAGGTGCGCGTCGGCGTCAGCGTCGGCGTCAGCGTCAGCCATGGCGAGGGGTATGCAACCACACAAAGGCTGCACTGGACCATACGCGTGCGCTTGATGCAGAAGTATAAATCAGCCTTAAGGCTTATATACATATTTTAATGGAGTGGTATGTACAGTACAGTATACAATTAATTTCACATATATTATTGAAAATTATGAATCGTACCAAAGTAGCACATTTTTTTGGTATCCTTCTCTTGGCATACTAAGCACAGTAGTCAGGTACCTTCAATGTTGATTGCTACTTTCCAGCAAACACCACAGATATCAAGCAAGAATACTGTTTGGAGTGAAAACACCAGCCAGGGCAGAGTTTACCGTCTTGACTCATACTGTACTCCACTGCACTGAATTGAAAACCAGGCTTAAGAGGTCATTTGGTATTGAATATCTCTTGCTTTGATATCGCCTGAGATAAAATGTTGCAAATGTACCCCATGTGGCTCACTTCATCCTCTTCCTATAGACTTCAATTACTCCTCAGTGGGGGTAAGTCGCACCAAAAGACTGTAATACTGCTAATCTGTTTCAAAACATTTAAACTATTCACAGTGTGCCATTTATCTGACATGCCTGTTCTAATAGTTGGACTAGAGTTGTGGAAGTTTGCGGTTGGTATGTGCCCTGCGTCTTTGCATGTATTAATAAATGTGTGCGCACGAAAGCGTACAGTCATCTTCTATCTTGAGGACTGTGTTTCAGGAGATCCCGCTGAGCGGACCGTCTGCTCTGCCGTCAGACTGTAGTGTGCCAGCCCGTTGTAAAGCAGGCACCCCTCTGATTGTGTGTGTAAGCATTAGTTAGAAATGTAATGTTGCGCTTCATGATGGGGTGTATGCTGATGAGCCCGAACTTGTTTCCTACATAGAAGCATTAAACTGTGACAGAATCTGATAGATCAAGAGATACGGGTTGAGAGAGAGAGAGAGAGAGAGAAAGTGAGAGAGAGAGAGACAGCTGAAGGATAATTAGTCTGATTCTCAGATAGCATAATGAGACGAGATCATCAAATCTTCATAATGAGAATAATTCACCCTTATCTCTATATGTTCATTTTAATGACTGCCTTATTTCCTTTTTAAATCTCGGAACACTCTGAAACACATTAGCGGGGTAAAATGTGATACTTTTTGCTTTAGTTGTCCTGTAGTCTTGGAAAAAGAGGACAGAGGTAAAACTAACACGCTTAATGATATTTCAAGAAGCTCATTATAACCCCAAAAAATATATATTAGAATAATTTTTTAGGCATTGTAAATGGGCTGTGAATAGAAGCAAATTAATTTATACTCAACTCCAACACAGGCAAATAAATAAAATAAATAAAAACCTAATAAATGAATAAATAAATATGAATAAAATAATAAACAATTTCAATTAAATGAAATATATAACATGAAGGGGTGACATGGTGGCACAGTGGTTAGCAGTGTTGCCTCACAGCAAGAAGTGCGCTGGTTCGAGTCCCGACTGGGCCAGCTGGCATTTCTGTGTGGAGTTTGCATGTTCTCCCCGTGTTCGCGTGGGTTTCCTCCGGGTGCTCCGGTTTCCCCCACAAGTCCAAAGACATGCGGTATAGGTGAATTGGGTAAGCTAAAATTGTCCGTAGTGTATGTGTGTGAATGAGTGTGTATGAATGTTTCCCAGTGATGGGTTGCAGCTGGAAGGGCATCCGCTGCGTAAAACGTATGCTGGATAAGTTGGCGGTTCATCCCGCTGTGGCGACCCCAGATTAATAAAGGGACTAAGCCGAAAAGAAAATGAATGAATAGGTGAATTGAATCAACGAAATTGGCCGTAGTGTATATGTGTGAATGAGTGTGTATGGATGTTTCCCAGTACTGGGTTGCAGCTGGAAGGTCATCCGCTGTGTAAAACATAAGCTGGATAAGTTGGCGATTCATTCCGCTGTGGCGACCCCTGATGAATAAAAGAACTAAGCCGAAGGAAAATGAATGAATGAACGAATAATTTCAATTAAATGAAATATATAACATGAAATAAAAATGTATACAATTGATATAATGACAATAAATTCACATTTATAAGCACACTAGATTAATTTATTAAAATAAGTTCAGCACATTATGAATACGTTTCACTTGGACAACGTTTGTGCACATTCACAGAGAAGAAACCGAAACATAAGTCTGAAAAGTCTTTTGATATTACAAAACTATTTTCTTTCAGATAATCATGACTTAATGACAAAATAGAGCTTATACATTTATAACACAAATGCACTAAATTAAGATTATTGGTATAAGCTTTAAACCTTAATTATAGGCAATTTAGCTGTTTTTAAAACCATTAACATTAAGAACCATTCATTAAACATGAAAGAAAAAAGATAATTGCTTGCAAAATTATAGCTACAAACTATACTCTAATTACAGAATATGTTACTCGATGGACATGCATTTTGTACATGGTGCAAAGTCTTTTGAAATACAGTAATATGACAAACAAAATAATGTTTCCCTTTGGTATTCTGAATCTTACCCGCTTGGATTTTTTTTACTCCCCTCTCCCTTAGGCCTGTATGTACAGTATAATGTTTGCATGTCAGGGGACACGAGTACATCTTGAAGGGTCTGAGGTGAAGTTAAATATGAGCAGAGTGCTGATCTGATCAAAACAGATCTCGCAAAGAGAAGAATATACACAGGAGACAGAAGAGACAGCTCAGCATGTCTATTAGGTTTCACTAATGCGCACTGCATGCCGTTACGCACTGTGGGATCACTCAAGATGATACTGTACAAATATAATCACATAACACATCTATCAATGGCCAGTACAGGCCAGAAATGAACTGGAGCTTATGGCAAAAATGCCACCAAAATTAACAAAAATACTCCAGAATTGAAAAATAATAACTTAACTAAACCAAATACAACGATTGCGATTAAAGTGAACTGTGAAAATGAATGGGGAAAAGTCAGCTTGTGGCATTAAATTGAGATATGTGTATATATACAGTATGCTGGATTAGATGCATTTTTGCATGTTGTGTTTTTACAGTATTGATCATTACAACCAACCACACATATTAATGTTGAGCTTATGAATGCAAAAATAATAATTGAGTCATAATATTGCAGCCCTTTTCAAAGTAATAAACTCCTTTTATTTTATAATTTGGTATAGTTTTAATATATCCTAATTAATTAAATCAACTGTTGTGTAAATGCATGTACTGTATGTCTCCTATGAGCAGCATTTAAGAGTTTGTTGGTAATATTTTACTGTATAAACGTTTATAGTATTCTGAACGACTGAAGTCACTGTTAAATTTAAGCATTTGCAAAAGTTGGAGTAAATCAAGGTAAATCTGTGTGTAATCCTATAAACATTCTGGTGGGAGTGTAGAGCACTGTGAGTGATATACTGACAATGAGTATGTTTACATGGACACCAAAAATCCGATTTGAATAAGATTAAGACAATACTTTGATTAAGAGTCTACCTTGTAAACCTTGTGATTTTTGATTAATTTAATCCGATTCAGGTCATAATCGAACTAAACAGAACACAAATTAAGACTTGTGGAGTGTGCCGATTTTAGTGGCATTATTGAAGTGCAGTACAGACATGTAAACACCTTAATCAAACTATTACCGTCGTGTAGGATTTTCGCCACATTTGGCGACAGGAAATTCCATACACACACGGCTGTTTGACACTATTCTCTGCACCTACCGAGTCAGTAAAGGACCACAGACACCCGCATTGCAAAATGCAGAGGTTTTTTTTTTTTCCCATACAGCGTGCAATATTAAATTCCATTAAAACAACACTGTTCCAGCAGTTCATACTCCCATCCAATATCTCGTTTGTGAAAGTGCCAAACTGCAGTTAAAGTCGACAAATTAAAAATGAAACACCCGAAATTACATGAAACTCTGGAGGAAACATGGATAGCGTGGTGTCGCAATGACGTTAATCGAATTATGTGCTATAACATGTATAACGGGATCATGAAAGGATCATTCAAAAAGCAACTCATGTAAACACCTTAATCAAATTATTGGTTTATTCAGATTAAGGCAAATAATTCGATTACTGATGTCCATATAAACGTAGTCATTGTGCAAATTAAGGAACACATGTGGTTAAAGTTGTTTCTACAAATGTGCAAGACTTCCAGTTGATTAGCCACTATAGGTAAATAACTACACTGTCTCTGTGTATATATCTGTTAATTAACAGTTTCTGTATTTTGTGATTCACAAGTGCTTCAGTTCATTTACAGCTGTATTATGGGACCTTGATCTCTGCTCTGTCGACTTTTGATGTTGAAAATTCAACTCTACAGTTTAACAAAGTGACTTTTAATGACATTTTAGTAGTTTGAAATAATTTAATGTATAAGAAATATTATATAGTGAAAAAACTGAAAATGTATAATATACAACACCAAACAAAAAATATATATCACTTTAAACTATTAAAGATGTTCATAAAAGTCACTTTTTTTGAACTTTTCAAGGTTAAAACTTGTTAGAAGAAAGAACAATGTCCCATAATACGATTCAAAAGCATAAATAAATGGGGAAAAATTAAAAACATCAATCACAAAATACGAAAAAGTGCTCATTTACGGATATTTTTACAGTGTACATGAACAACAAAGTGCTTTAAAATTGAAAATGATTTGCGTTAACACCAGTGTTTTTACAATTACATAAAAAAAAAATAAAAAAAATCTATATATTAGAATCTGTTCCTTGAGGTTCACTCATAATGTTTGTTTTTGTTTTATTTATAAAAACTTTCCTCCAATAAATGGTGTGTCTAAAAGGGAAACTGCATTTCATTATCACTATGTGAGACTTTAGTATATCCTCTCAACAGTTTTTTTTTTTTTACACAAAAAGAAAGTTTGTGTAGGTGCGAGTTGTTAGAACTTCTCACCCTTGATGTCCATATTTAGTTCATAATAATAAAGACACAATGACATAGAGGAACCATCTACAGTACCAGTCCGTAAGTGGCCAACCAATGTGTAGCTGCTTTGAGTGGTTCACATTTCTATGGGCTTGAATTTGTAATGTATACATGAAGCATTCAGCTTTAATGCCAAATACTTTTAACCTGAGTAGCATTTACCAAAAGCAGGCAGAAGACATTCATGTACACGGCACACGAGAACACATAACTCTGGTGTCTGAATAATACATCAGGAATATCGTTTGGTCAAAGCATTAGCCCATCAGATCCCCATGACTTATACATGCGAATAAAATCAGTGCAAAAACCCTGAGTGAAAGTCCACTCTGATATTTGGATTCAATCGGAATTATTAATAGCGTCTAAGTAAATTTTTAAAGTCACAAATCACTACAAGTGTAAGACTGTGAGCGTATACGTGTCTCGTTCACACTACCGCAAACACATTTAATCCATTATAACACAATTTCAACACTCCTGGCTTTAAAACTGATTAAAACTACGTCAGCATCTGATACAGATAAAGGAGAACGTGCGATATTCACAAATCAGTGACTTGATGACATGTTCAGCTCTCACTCTCGTTGAAGAGTTGCTGAGAGTTTCGAGTATTTCTTTTTATAGCTCTTAATAATTCAACTCATCTCATTCCTAATACCAAAGTGGTTCTTCTGCAGAAT
Source organism: Danio jaintianensis (assembly GCA_903798115.1). NCBI lineage: Eukaryota > Metazoa > Chordata > Actinopteri > Cypriniformes > Danionidae > Danio > Danio jaintianensis. The sequence continues at coordinate 8,991,253 of CAIGQV010016735.1, read as the reverse complement.
CTGTGTTTGTGAGATTTGAGTGCATGCAAGCGGGTCACAAGAGGAATGCATTCAATACCCCATTTCGTGATGGGAGTTAGTATAGCCATCTGTCCCGTCCCAAGAGCTGTCCTTATTTAGCCACGGTACGCCCCAACAAACACACTCCTCCAGCCTGAGTCTCAATCCATATCTGTGACCCCAACTGTTTATTGAAGACAGCAGACATGCAGGAGCTACACAGCACGACCAGAAGGCAACGCTGGTTCAGCTGTACAGTGGTTTTAGATTTGCTGCATCGAGTGTATCGAAACCTGCTGCATGTGATTATGTTGCTTAGTCAAAGTAGATGTCAGATTTAATTTGATGCGAATGGAAATGAGGCTGTGAGTGATAGAAATACAGCCGATTGAATGTTGAATAGTCATGAGTTTCAAGCACATTTCTAATTTTCACATCAAATGGTTTTAAGAGGTTTTTTCCACTCCTTGAAAAATTGTGAAGAGACACATTTTCAGTGTTTTACCAGCTTTAGTAAATGATCCAGATGTAGGTTTTTATTTATTTATTTATTTATTTATTTATTTATTTTATTTTACATCAAATGAAGTATGTTTTCTATAAATGCTATCTAAAAGCTGCTATAATAACATTATTATTATTATGATAATGATTATTATTATTATTATTACTGTTAATTAAAATACAGTATTATTTAAACATTCATTCATTCATTCATTTTCTTTTCTCGCTTTTATTAATCTGAAGTCGCCACAGCGGAATGAACCGCCAACTTATCCAGCATATGTTTTACGCAGCGGATGCCCTTCCCGAAAACCAAACACAAACACAGTCTTTGTAAACATCTCATCAACAGAAAGAAAGAAACCCTCTAATAAATCGAATAGAGACCCCAGTCATTTACAATGCGTAAAACAATGAAAAATTGTCTCTCTTTCATCACAAAAAGGACATTTATCTTGCACAGTTGGATTCAGTATTGAAATAAAAGCATAGACTGCAATAATACCCTTTAACACCCGCCACTGAAGATCTCCAACATTTTTAGTCAATGGTGGCTTGTAAACTGAGTTCCAAAAAGGCTTAATATCACTATCAACACTTAAATGTTCTCTCCATGGTGTATACACAAATAATTTTTCTTAATTTAGCACTTTTACACAAATCTTATACAAATTTTTGCCTCTCAGTGAATCTAAAACAATGTCTCTTGAAATCGTTGAAGTCTGTGATAAATTCTACATTCCTGAAAGATTTTGTTGTATGACAAAACTTGGAAAAGCATCCATCATATTTGTCACTGTTCATAATAATAACAATAATAATCATTATAATAAGAAGTCCAGTCTTCTTGACTCAGTGTCTCTCTTAGTTTAAGCAAAACATGAACTTTCCTTGTTGATCTTATACTCAGTCTTTGAGCGACTGCATCAGCATTGTCCAGATTGTCCCCAGCCACTCCTATTAAGTTCTTCATTTTTAGAGAGAAAGAGAGAGAGATAGATAGATAGATAGATAGATAGATAGATAGATAGATAGATAGATAGATAGATAGATGTTAAATGTATCTAAAATGTATTTAAATGTAAATAAAAAACAAACTTTGTGTTATATATGTGTAAAACTAAAATAATTAATAAAAACCAGGGCAGCACGGTGGCGCAGTGGGTAGCACAATAGCCTCACAGCAAGAAGGTCGCTGGTTCGAGCCCCGGCTGGGTCAGTTGGCATTTCTGTGTGGAGTTTGCATGTTCTCCCTGTGTTTGCGTCCAAAGACATGCAGTACAGGTGAATTGAATTAACTAAATTGGCCGTAGTGTATGTGAGTGTGTGCAAGAGTGTGTGGGTTTTTCCCAGTGTTGGGTTGCGGCTGGAAGGGGGTCCGCTTAGTAAAACATATGCTGGATAAGTTGTCGGTTCATTCTGCTGTGGCGACGCCAGATTAATAAAGGGACTAAGCCGAAAAGAAAATGAATGAATGAATAATAAAAACCAGAATATATCATTTAATATATAAAATTATTATATTAAAAAAATAAAATAATTTATAAAGAGGGTTTCTTTTTTTTCCTCAAGATCAAGCTACACAAGTTCGGAAGTAACAGGGGTGGAAATCCCGGTCTGTCATAACATATTTTCAAAGACAGCTTCTTAAACTATTTGCAGCGATTCCCCTCTGAAACACCTAACTAAAACACAAAACGCAATAAGTGTCAAAGCAGTGCAACAAAAGCACCTTCTTCTCCTAATAAGGATCTATAAGCTTTCAATCCCACAGTTTCTCACTCATTCGGGGGGTTTATTCAACAGAGCTTCAACCACATGTTGAGTCTTATTGCATGAACTCCAGAGCTGCTTTGAGTGGTGTATTAAATGAAGTTGCGCTGTGTGGAAATGCGAAGCGCTCTCTGTTGCACGCAGCTCTGAATATTGCAGAGAAGCCCTTAATGCTGACAGAGGCAGGTCTCGCAGGGAGGCTGTGTCATCGCCTCACACTGAATTACACCCTCACCGCCTGAGGGAAGAACGACAGAAGCGGAGCTCATGCCTTCCTTCTCTAAAGCCTTCCTTCCTTTTGTCTTCCTCCTGAATGACAGCCTGGGGAAAGCTGGCATGGAGGGGGTGGAAAGCAAGCGTTTGAGGTGTCTCCTGCTATCACCAGCACCGCTGTAATGCTGTTGTCATTGAGGGCTGCAATGTGGAGAGAAGCGCTTATACTAAGAACAACTAATGAGACCTACTGTGGTTCGCCGGTGCGGAAACTTGACGATTGCTTTTTCAACACAGAACGTGTATTTTCTGTGAAACAAGGGAAGAAAAAAAAACAGCTTTATTTCCTCACTTCACCTCTCTGCAACCTTTCTCATTTCAACTCTGCGCAACCTCATATTCCAGAGCGTGTTAATCTTCAATTAATGCCCACGGCTATTTTTCAGTTGGCCCAAACCAATCTTTTCTTATAATTACAGATTCTCAGACCATTTCTGTTTCAAGGCAGCAGAACCAACTATAGATAAATTCACGGTGGCGTGGAGTTCATTTCAAAGCCACGTCGAGAAGAGCTAGATGGAGTAATTCCCCATAAGTGTTTACTCTAGTGCTAATTACCTCGACTCAAGGCCCGTTCACACCAAGAACGATAACGACAAATGAAATACATAAATCGAGCAATATTTGCATCCATACTAAACCATAATGACCGTAATGATTTGGAGTGGCATACACACAAAACGGGGGCAGAAATGTACGTACGCCACTTCCCACGCAAAAGTTGTGATCTATAAAAATCGAACTTTACAGCACAATGTGCACTCAATAAATATTGACTGGAACTACCAGAATTCTAGAACTACTAGAATTACCATCGTGGTCATTCAGACCGTTTTCATATAAGACATCTCATTGTCATTTTTACATTCAAAGCTTCTACTAAGATTTGAATGTCTGTCACCTTTATGTTAAGTCATTCATTCATTCATTTTCTTTTCGGCTTAGTCCCTTTATTAATCAGGGGTCGCCACAGCGGAATGAACCAACAACTTATCCAGCATATGTTTACGCAGAAATGCAAACTGACCCAGCCGAACCAGCGACCTTCTTGCTAATCACTGAGCCACCGTGCCGCCCCTATTGTTTTACATTTAGAACCATTTTCTGAACAATATCTTTACTGATATCTTTATCATTCTCTTTAGCTATCGTATTTGGTGTGAACAGCTCTTAATTCTCCATGTGTGTTAATTACCTCTGCTAAGTCTGTTCTGGTTGTGCTCTTCCAAGGATCATGGCTACTTTGGGGTTTGTACTCAGTAATGAGAATCAGCCCAAAAAGCCGCCTCTCTGCCAAAGCAACACGTTTTATTAGGCTGTAAAGTCCTTGTTGTGGTGTGTTCACACGCTCGCTGCTATTAAGGCTTGTAAACAGAGAGCGAGAGAAAAATGAGCGTGTGAATGCGTGTGTGTTTTTTCACTTTCCGGATGCCATTTCAGAGGTTTTTAGCAGCAATGTGCTTCGGCTCCTCACTGAGCGCTCATCTGCTCTCTGGCTGTGCTTTTGCATGCTACAGTACAAAGAAAACGCTAAAATGTTGCGGAATGCACCAATTATTCTTCATCTATTGAGGCAATTAGTGCCTGTTTGTCGATGTAAGGTCATTTGTATGCCATGGTAAACTTTTGCTTTTGGGCTTCAATGTATCCATAGGCCAAATTGTAGATTAAGGAGCATAGCTAAATTTAAGTGGTACTTTTAAAAAAAATGTAAATACACATATTTGCCACAGCCATATCACGCTGCAGCCCAAGACCGGTTACTCACTAAAGCTAAGCAGGGCTGAGCCTGGTCAGTACCTGGATGGGAGACCGCATTGGAAAACTAGGTTGCTGTTGGAAGTGGTGTTAGTGAGGCCAGCAGGGGGCACTCATTCTGCTGTCTGTGTGAGTCCTAATGCCCCAGTATAGTGAAGGGAACACTATACTCTCAGTGAGCGAGTCTTTCAGATGAGACGTTAAACCGAGCTCCTGACTCTCTGTGGTCATTAAAAACCCCATGGCACTTCTCGTAAAGAATAGGGGTGTAGCCCCGGTGTCCTGGCCAAATTTCCTCCATTGGCCCTTACCCATCATGACCTCCCAATCATCCCATTCCACCGAATTGGCTGTATCTCTGTCTCTCCACTCCACCAATAGCTGGTGTGTGGTGAGCGCACTGGCACCGTTCTCCTGTGGCTGCCGTCGCATCATCCAAGTGGATGCTGCACAGTGATGGTGGTGTGGAGAGACCCCCCCTCATGATTGTGAAGCGCTTTGGGTGTATGGCCATACACGATAATGCGCTATATAAATACACATTACATTAAATTACATTACATAAATAAATAAAATAATAATAATAATTTTATTATTCAGATTTTCAGCATTACTCCACTCTTGGTCACATGATACTTCAGAAATGATATTATTATGCTGCTTTTGTTCTCAAAAAATATTATTATTATTATTATTAATAACAGTGATGTAAATGGTGGTGCTGTTTGATATTTTTGTGGCAACCATAATAGATTTTTGTCCTGACTGTTTGATAAATAGAAAGTTCAAAAATATAGTATAGTACATATTTCTTTTTGATTTGTTTAATACTGAATAATGTAATAATTTCTCTGACCCTGAAACCTTTAGACAGTAGAGTATATCGTATACATGCATAGTGTATACAGCTGTTGCAATTATTTTTGTAAACAACTTTACAAAAATTGAGAATAGAATTGGGTGGCTCAGTGGGTAGCGCGGTCGCCTCACAGCAAGAAGGTTGCTGGTTCGAGCCTCGGCTGGGTCAGTTGGCATTTCTGTGTGGAGTTTGCATGTTCTCCCCGTGTTTGCGTGGGTTTCCTCCAGGTGCTCCGGTTTCCCCCACAAGTCCAAAGACATGCGTTATAGGTGAATTGGGTAAGCTAAATTGTCTGTAATGTATGTGTGTGAATGGGAGTGTATGGGTGTTTCCCAGTGATGTGTTGCAGCTGGAAGGGCATCCGCTGCATAAAACATGTGCTTGATAAGTTGGTGGTTCATTCAGCTGTGGCGACCCCAGATTAATAAAGGGACTAAGTCGAAATGAAAATGAATGAATGCAAAAATAGAATTGTTTATAATTGGCGATTCATTCTGCTGTGAATCAGGGACTAAGCCAAAGAAAATTAAGTGAGAATTGTTGATTTAGAATTTTACATAATAATTAAATACATTTGTGCATAAAAATTATATCAAAAGTCATGTATACATTCTGTAAGAGTTTAATTATGGGGAGCTTAAGAGACCACATTAGCATCATTCTTTTTTATTTACTATAAAAACTAAGCATGCATCATCATCATCATCATCATCCTACATATGCTAAACTTATACTGTATCTAAATGTTATATATCTTGCTCAGTTCAGAGTGTTTAACTGTATTTTTGTACTTGTATTTACAATGATCATTTCATTGCAAAAGTTTTACACATACAATTTTGCTGCTTTTAATGTGGAATACAATTAAGGTTTAATTATATGGGTAGTTTTTAGGTTGGTTTAAGTATCAAGGTTAAAGTCAAGTGTAATTACAGATGTAAGTGCAGAATCAATTAAAGATATGATCAAGTATTTTTTTAAATAAATATTAAATAAAATCATACATGAACACAATAGGTTTCAAGGTTACAAGGTTTTAAATACTTAGTTTAAATATTAGTAAATGTTAGAGACAATTCATAGTAATAATTAATTAATATGACAGACACTTCACTTCATAAGTCCTGTTGTTCTTAAATAGATTACAAACTTATATTTTGAAGAAAGCTGCAAACCCCATAACCATTGACTTTAATAGTATTTGTTTATCCTACTATGAAAGTCAATGCTTACAGGCTTTCAGCTTTCTTCAAAATATCTTCTTTTGTTTTCAACAGAAACTCATAAAGGTTGGGAACCACTTGAGTGTGAGTAAATAGTGAGTACATTTTTGGGTGAACTATCCCTTTAAGGACAGCATCTTCCATCATCTTCTCCTATATATTACGTGCTGCTCTGCATGAAAAACACCCATATATTGCATGTTAAGACATCTTCCCACACTGTCCTCCTTTCCTCTGACAATCTCACCTGCACCTGTCAGCTGCTATCAGTCCAGGGAACAGACCACCTTTTGATTGAAGCACGGCTTCCTCCTCCCTGTTGTGCCTTTCGCAATACTTTGCAACACAGTGAACATTGTTATACTCAATATTCTTGCCGGAGGAAAAAACTATCTCAAGGCCTTCTTCTCTGAGGCTGGAAGATCTTCACATCTACTGGGAATCAAGGAAGCAGCAGTTGTGCACAAAACAATCAAACAATTATGAGTCTGAAGATAACTAGATGAAGATAAATATTTTATAAATTAACTTTTTTTTCGCCTGCAAGCTGAATTATTTCAGTGAGTCTTTATTTTAACTTTATTTATGTTTTATACTTTAAGTGAGACAACAATTATGCAAAAATTATGCAAAGTATATACAGTATATGCAAAATCATATTGAAATGTCTACTGAAATGTTTTGAATAACTTTTCAGAATTAAATGAAAAAAAAAAGTCAAATATTTCTGAAATAATGTGACTCTGGACCACAAACCACTGTTTTTTGAGTGGGTCAAAATTAAAAAAATTTATTTGATGTCAAAAATCATTTGAATATTAAGTAAATATCTTGTTCCATGAAGATATTTTGTAAATTTCCAACTGTATTATATCAAATATAATAAAATAAATTTTTTTTGACCCATATCTGAATGGGTCAGAATTAACGTTTTTTATTTTATGTCAAAAATCATTAAAATAATAAATATCTTGTTCCATGAAGACATTTTGTAAATTTCCTACTGTATTATATCAAATATAATATTTTTTTAACCCATATCTGTATGCACCAAAAATAACTTTTTATTTATTTTATTTTAGGTCAAAAATCATTAGAATATTAAGTAAATATCTTGTTCCATGAAGATATTTTGTAAATTTTCTACTGTATTATATCAAATATAATATTTTTTAACCCTATCTGTATGCGTCCAAAATAACTTTTTTATTTTAGGTCAAAAATCATTAGAATATTAAGTAAATATCTTGTTCCATGAAGATATTTTGTAAATTTCCGACTGTATTATATCAAATTTAATAAAAAAAAAATATTTTGACCCATATCTGAATGGGTCAGAATTAACGTATTTTTTATTTTATATCAAAAATCATTAAAATAATAAATATCTTGTTCCATGAAGATACTTTGTAAATTTTCTACTGTATTATATCAAATATAATATATTTTTTAACCCATATCTGTATGCACCAAAAATAACTTTTTTTTATTTTATTTTAGGTCAAAAATCATTAGAATATTAAGTAAATATCTTGTTCCATGAAGATATTTTGTAAATTTCTGACTGTATTATATCAAATATACTTTTTTTTAACCCTCTGTATGCGTCCAAAATAACTTTTTTATTTTAGGTCAAAAATCATTAGAATATTAAGTAAATATCGTGTTTCATGAAGATATTTTGTAAATTTCCTACTATATCAAATATAATAAAACAATAATTTTGAACCAAATCTGAATGGGTCAAAATGAACTATTTATATTTTTAGTTATTACAATATTAAGTACATTTCATGTTCCATGAAGATATTTTGTACAGTTTCTACTGTAAATATATAAAAACTCTGAACATTTTGATAAGTTATGTGCAATCCGCAATCCTAAGAGATTTATTTGGACAGCTTTAAAGGTGATTTTCTTAAGGTTTTATTTTCAAATAGATGTTTTCTTATCCTATGACTAAACCTGTAGTTGTTGTAGTTTGTTATCCTCCAATATGTCTTTTAATATTATCAATTTACTTATTTATTAATTATATATATTTTTAGTATATAATCTAAAATTACACTGAATATTGCACTGAATGACATTTATGATGATGGTTACTGTAAATCATTGCTGGTTAGTCCTAATACATAATCAGCTTACATTATAATGTATGATAACATAAAGCTCTACTGCACGTTTGTTTTAATGCTCAAAAACATACTTTTATCTATATTTTTATAACATATTTTTTTATTGATCATATATTTATTGATCCAAGTACATCAACTTACTATGCCAACCCTAACCCAACAGTCTAATGAACAATGAACTTGCAAAATTATTTACAGTCTATAAAATGTCTAAATAGGAACATCTACATATTGTTTAACCTCTCTTTTTAGGCCTAATTAGCATTTTCAGCATATCAGGAACACACAGCAACTCCTAAGTAGCGCTTAACCACATGCTCGCACGTTTTGGGGAGATAGAAAAAAGTAACGGTGCACATCGAGAGCTCCTTTAAGAGCCGAGATATCAGGAAACAGGGCCCTGGACATTAAAAGAGAAGCTCATTATACTAGATAATCTGGTATCATCTCCATTTTAATCAGCTTGTTGATAGTAGAGCTCAGCAAAACACACAGGACGATAAGCTCTGATATGAGTTTCCTTTAAATGCCAAAGCCACAGGACTGAGAGAAATTAATCTCCCCGTGAATAAGAAATGTGCCTTTTCTGCTGCCATTATTTGCCATTGCATCGTGTTTCACTGTTCATTTTATTACTTATTTAGTATTTATTTATATTTCATAAATACGTAAATTATTCATTATACACTGTAAAAAATGTCTTTAAATTAGCATTTTTCCATGCTTTGTGATTCATTATTTTTCCCCATTTATTTATGCTTATTAATTTCATTATAGGACCTTGACCTTCCTTCCAATAACTTTTAACCTTGAAAAGTTTGAAAAAGTGACTTTTATTATCATTTTTAATAGTTTAAAGTGATATATTGTCAAGCTGGTGTTGTATATTACAGTACAAAAACCTTGCAATAAATTGCCAGTACATTTTCTGTTAGTTTACAGACTTATTTCTCTATATATTATTTCTTATACATTATATTATTTCAAACTGCTAAAATGTCAATGAAAGTCACTTTGCTAAACTATAGAGGTGAATTTTCATCATTAAAAGTCGACGAAGCAGAGATCAAGCTCCCATAATGCAATTTGCAACCGTGAATAGACGGAAAACACTTGTGAATCACAAAATACTGAAATTTTAATTTAACAGATAATTTACAGTGTATATATTCATTTATAATTTATTATCTAATAATTTATGAATCATTTTAAATGAAGTGATAGGTTGCACTTTATTTTGATAGTCACTGGTTAACTATCTTTGCGACTACATCAACTAGCAGCCATTAATGTTAGGGTAGCGTTATTAGAATAGGGTGAACATCAAAATAAAAATTTTAAAGCAGATTTTAAGCAGTCTATTAATGCTCAAATGCAACATAGGCTCATTATGAAAACCTAGCCCTATATATACATTTCTGGAGATCTGGAATTATGTAGCCAGAGGAACGTATGGGTGCATTTCGTCTTTAAAAAGAATGCTACAGGGCAGTATGACGCCATTCCTTTTTGCGCTTGTGCTTAAGGACGACTTTTCCACTGTTACCAGTTTGTCTAGTGGCTCGTCACGTATGTCAGAGAATTTGAGACACAGAGAGGAGTTGACCGTGATGACGGGGTTCGAGTGTGGCGAAGAACGGTTCCAGAAAGGGGTAAGACTAAAAATAATGGTCGGTTGGTCAAATAGTTAGTCAGAAGTCAGTCAGTCAGTCAGTCGACAGCGGCCTCTGGTGGATTTATAGGAGAACAGCAGGCGCGAATGGCACTTGCAAGAGAAATTTGAGATCATCAAAAAGCATACACAGCGGCCTCTGGCGGATTCGCGAAAACAAAAACTGCAAAAAACAACAAAAAAAAAAACGTACCTCCTGAGAGGTATTTGGCACTCTCCAGAAATGTATGTAGGGGTACATAATCAGAATGAGCCTGGGTTGCTCAAATGCCTGCTAGTTGACATGCTGTTGCAACATTTTAGCCAATATAATTACTAAAAGGGAACATCAATATTATTCTGCATTATTTTTCACTCTTGTTATTTCAAGAGTTCGCACTTAGATAATGCTCGACTATGATAGCAGATTTGGCATGCTGTCCCGGGAGAGAACCCTGAGCTCGGAGATAGGTGAGCCCAAGGTTCCCGCCTGGTCAATGAGCATTAGGAGGGATACGAGATCAGGTGTTTCTCGAAAGCCTCCCTTTGGTTCTAATTAATACGGTAAGTGTGTGTTTATGTGCTTGTGACTGATTATTACGGTTCGTTTATATGCATGTTTTTAGATTGTGGGAGGAAACCGGAGTACCCGGGGAAAACCCACGCGAACACGGGGAGAACATGCAAACTCCGCTCAGAGAGTACCCACTGGTTCAAATAGCACTTGAACCCTGGTTTTCTCGTTGAGTCGCCGTGTCGCCCAATCAGGGAGAAGGATAGGGGAGGAGGGGGGGTTTCCGAAAATGAAGATAGGGAATGAGATTTTTTGGCAGGGTATTTATAGTGATTTGTAATGATCTGATTGGTTGGCTAATGGTTAGTGATAGGTATCAGCTGTCGTCGTTCATATCACGTGCTCCTCTCGAAATTAGTTTGTGAAACTTCACTTCAAGAGTTCGCACTTAGATAATGCTCGACTATGATAGCAGATTTGGCATGCTGTCCCGGGAGAGAACCCTGAGCTCGGAGATAGGTGAGCCCAAAGTTCCCGCCTGGTCAATGAGCATTAGGAGGGATACGAGATCAGGTGTTTCTCGAAAGCCTCCAAAAGAGCTATCTGCTCGGGACAGCAGCCGTGTATTCGGAGAACACCCCCCAAAAGGCTGAAAAGTTGCTATATCCGGCTGCTGGATATAGTGGCTGGGAAGGAGGAAGAAGAAGAGAGATGCAAGTCCCCGGGGGGCAGAGTATATATAAATGTATATGTATATAAGCATATATAGATATACATATAAATATGATGGGTTGGCCTTATATCTGGGGGGGGCGGTGACGTGACTCGAAACTCGAAGTCACAGCTCGGGAAGTTGAGCTAGATAGGCTGTCTCCGGCAGGAATCGGGATTTTTTTTTTTTTTTTTAGGGTGAAGGGTGGGGGTGCCTGCCGGAGTAGGTGCTCGAGGACCGCCCCTGCGGGGGCTAGAGCTTGGGAGTGACAGCTGAAATATGTGCCCGCATACTGGGTTGTATTTGGACGTACATGTGCGAATGATTGACATGTTCGCATGTAAGCGCATGCGAACTATCGATCAAATGCATGAAGCTAAGGCCGGGCGGGGGTGGTGACGTGACTCGTGCTCGAAGTCACAGCTCGGGAAGTTGAGCTAGAAAGGCTGGCTCTAGCGGGAGTCTGGGAAAAGGGATTGGGCGGTGGAGACTCCTTTTAGAGGGTGACGAGGGAGGCTTGGGGAGCCAGCATGGTGTCGACATGCGTCCGCGAATTTGAGTATGTGCGGACGCGTATCTACATCATATGCTTACCCGCTCTCGCGCGCGCAGGCATGCGACGCTGGGGCTGGGGAAGGGGCAGTGACGTGACTCGAAGCTCGAAGTCACAGCTCGGGTAAGATGAGCTATAATAGGCTGCTCGGGCAGGAGTCGGGAGGGGAGGGATGGAACGAGACTCCTGAGAGCGGTGGGAAGCTAGGCGAGGTGACGGGGACTGCTGAAGTTGGGGAAGGAAGAAACAAGGCTGGGAGATATTTCATCTGGAAAGGGACTTTTGGGCTGCTTTGAGGTGGCTTTGGCTGAGGCGAATGTATGATTTGAAGGCATCGGATGACCACCTGCCTAGGGTTTGTATGTGATGCTGTGATAGCCCTTTGTGTGCTGCTGTGGTGGCAGCTCCAATTCTAAATGAGTGGCTAGAGTAGGATTCTGGTGAAAATCCTGAAAGGTGAAGGACTGCTTTTAGGTGTCTTTGGAACCAAAAGCGTGTGATTGGGTGGGATGAGTCGTCTAAAATAGGGGGAAGGAGGGGCTAGTGCTGAGGGTTATCCTGTAGTGTATGTATGCTAGGAGTGTTTGGAATGGGCGTGTAGAGGAGGGGATGTCAAAAATGTATATGTAGTGTCCTTTGCGTGATTGGTCTGTTTTGCTTTTCTTGATAAGGAAAGATATCGTTTCCTCATCGATGAGTGCTAGATCTGATATGGTGGGGTGGATGCTGGGGTCGAATTTTGACGTTATAGAAATTTCGGAACATCTAAGGAATCCGAAAAAAGAGAGTATGAACATGGCGTCAAGGGTTCGGTCAGAATGGGTAGATAAATAGCCTTTCCGTAGTGTGGAAATGCAATTGGATAGTATATGGTGTGTGATGGGCAGCCTGGAGTCTGGGAGGGAGGGGTGGGCTTTTTGGATGCCTTTGATGAGAAGGCTGGTTTGGGCATTGGCTATAGAATTTGATACGGAGCCATGTATTAATTTGTGAAAGAATTGGATGCCACTTAGTTAGCTTCTGATGGAGCTGGCTTGCATGTTTTTGTAAATGTGGAGGTAAGTGATTAATGAAGTTATGGTGAGCAAGGAAAAATTGGGAAATGTAGTGTTGTAAATGGAATGAAATTGTTTAAATGCATTCCAAGCTGTAAGATATGATTGTAATGTTCTGGGGGCTACTGCTGTAGGATAAGGGAGATGGATGTTTGGTGCAGGTGATGCATGGGGTGATTTATGGCAATATCATCTCTGAATAAGGAGGGACGGGAGTCGGATGTGGTTCTGCTTCTGGGGCGAGCATCCAGAATTTCTGTAACAGAAGACGAGAGAGAGAGTCAGCAATTTGGTTATGGAAACCGGGAATGTGTTTAGCTTTAATGATAAATTGTCTTTTTTTTTTTTTTGCAGAGGTCCAAATCAGGCGGCGGAGGAGCGGCATTATTTTTTGGCGAGGGTAATCCTGGAATGTTTCTGGCGGAGTCTAGGGGAGGTACGGTTGGGGCGTGGCTTTCTTGCTGTTTATTTGACAGTCCGGGTTGATCTTATTCTGGCAGAGAGATGGTGGGCTGAGGGTATGGAGCGTGGCATGGGCTAGTATCCTGTAGGTTCCTCTTGAATGCAGTGTAGTAAGGTGATGGTGTAGTAGAGTTTTTAACCCTTAAATAATCCTGTAAATTTGCTTGAAATGCAAATGTTTCTACTGCAGAGTCAATGGATGAAACACTATACTCCATTTGTCAGAAATGTCCTCTAATTCATCGCTGTTGAGCGGGAAGTTATTTGCTCGTTTCCTTGCCATTACACCACCGACCAACTTGCACGTGTAAACTCTCTCGTGACGCTCCTTGTGTATGGAATGGACGCATGAGTTGCCATGGCATGATTTTATTTATTTATATTTATTTATTTATTTATTTATTCCAAAATAATATCAGTACTTAACTACTTTGATCGTAGTGAAAAATAACTATGCTTAGTATATTAACATTAATAACACAAGCTTATATGGCCGAAGTCATATTCAAGGTCATTGCAACTCTTGGTTAAAGGCTAACTGCATTTTCGTGCATACCATTTCTCTACTGTACTTTATGAAAACAGAGACTGTTGTACTTGTTTGCCATTGCACTGTTTCGATCTCGCGATTTCTGAGCTCAGGAATCGGTTGGCGCTGCGTGTTCAGCTCCTCCCCCCTCCACACTGAGCTCATTAATCTCCAGAATTCAAACAGAGTGCTTATTTGTTTATGTTATTTAAATTTATATTACGTGCGTTTATCTAACCCTGTAAAAATACTATACCTTACATTGTCGCTGTTGAACTCATGTCCCAGTAAGTACCCAATGTTTTTTTTTTTTTTTCCTTACCTTTCTCTTTAAGATATCTATTATTTCCTTTCTCTCTTCTCTTATGCTTTAAGCACGCCTGTTTAACATGCTCAATTGTTACTCGTTACGACTGATTTGGTCCATTCACGTCAAAGAGAGGGCGGGACTGAATCTCGTTTTGAAGCTCCTTGGATATTGGTGGTTGTAGCACTTCTTTGATCCGGCTATTGGTTCAATGACATGTCAATCACAGAGTGCAGAGGTCGGCGGCCATTTTGTTTTCAAAATAGTAGTAATGTTTACGTATGTTACTCTCCCGAACGCGTTATAGATTTAGTGGTTCGGGATACTAAATTGAAATGATAGCCTTGTATTGCGTGGATGTTTATAAACTAATAAGTGCGATATGGACTAAGTATTTTACTGAATTTGATTGCTTGGGTTCTTGCAGTAGAGAATATGGATCTGTGGACGGACGGGAGGCTTGAAGGGTGAGTTTCTTCAGTTATTGTCTTCCTTGGTTGTTGTCAGAAGTTCGGCTTATGCAACGGCTCAGATGCCGGAATCTCTGATGTCTGAGGGATTCTGACAGAGTTCGTGGACTGTCAGCTTGCTGGAGATTGGGTTGAAGGTATGCGTAGGATGAGCATGGGAAGAGCAGGAGGTGGTGTAAACTGGAAGGAGAGGAAGATCTTTGACGGCGTTGTAGTTGACTTGTAGAAGAGCAGGTGGGCCAGCTGTTTTTTGCGGGGCTTCGGGCTTGATTTGTAGTCCTGGTGAGGCTGGGTGGCGCTGAGCTTCGGCTGGGTGGCGCTGAGCTTCGGCTGGATTTTTTGGGAAGAGCGGGGTTCTCGCCGAATTGTTTGTCAGTTCTTTTCCGAATGATGGGTTTGGTGGTGCGGTGCTGTAAAAGTTTTGAAGCTGGAGCGTTTTTTGTAGCGAGAGCGGTCTTCAAAAAACGAAGATTTTCCGAAAATGAAGATAGGGAATGAGATTTTTTGGCAGGGTATTTATAGTGATTTGTAATGATCTGATTGGTTGGCTAATGGTTAGTGATAGGTATCAGCTGTCGTCGTTCATATCACGTGCTCCTCTCGAAATTAGTTTGTGAAACTTCACGAAGTAGAAGTTTATTGTCATTGTATCATTTGCATGTACAACAAAATTTAAAAGTGCCAACCAGTCAAAGTGCAGCAGTCATACAATAATTCACACAATTGAAAAAAGGACTAATTAGTATACATAAAAAATATAAATATAAAAAACATTGTCTTCTGAACGAAGCGGACATGAGTAAAACTGTAAGGAACTAAATTAATAAAATTGTGAATTAAAAAAAAAAAGTTGTCAGACTACAAACGAATATCCAACTCATAGAGAAAAGAGGAGCAAGAAAAGCTAGCAGTTAATTGCTATAATCACCGTCTTCCTCCACTTATGCATCATTTTGTGTAACTCTCACACACGCAGTTTATTTGGAGCCTGTGAAACTCCTTTGCAACACCGTGCAATTTAGACATGATAAACAAGTTAACTTAGAATTAAAAGTAAAAAATAGATCGAAACTCTAAATTAAACCTTTGGTTAAATGACCGGAGCAGAGGTGAATGTACTGTACCTCCTCTGCATGTTTAAAGGGTCGGATTAGCCTGCAATGACAATTCTGGCATCATTCGCTCATGATATTTCAAACCTGTTTGGTTTACTGTTTTTAAGTGAAATACAAAAGTATATATTTTGAAGTATTTTTGATGTATGAATGGCATTATTGGAAATAGCTCACTCTGACTTTCTATATTATTACTAATATTTTGTTTTACTTTCAATTACACATTTTTACAGTAGCTAGAAATTGAGACGTTAACTTGTGAATTTGTAGAAAAATGGCTCTCTCACAAATATGGTTTACTAGTTTAGTTTTTATCTAGCTTTTGTTTATATCTCGCAATTTCTTCCTCATAAGTTCCTCATTTGCAATTTGCAAATTTATCTCACAATTCTCAGGAAAAAAGCTTATTATTCTTATATTTTACTGCAAAACACTTAAGGTCAGATTTACTAACAGCTTGGAGTAATGCAAATATTTGTTCGCAAATTCAGACTTCTTATATTATATTACTAATTTTTTTTTTATTGCAAATACAATTTTTCGTATTTTTCAAATTCCTTTCTCATAAATACTATTTACTAGTTTCATTTTTATCTAGCTTTTGCTTACATCTTGCAATTTCATCCTCAAAAGTTCAATTTGCAAATTCATCTCACAATTCTCAGGAAAAAAGCTTATTATTATTATTATTATATTTTACTGCAAAACACTTAAGGTCAGATTTATAACAGCTTGCACCAACGCAATTTCTTTTTTTTGGTGTTAAAACTGTATTGTCTGAATTTATTAAACATGCACATAGGAGAATTAGCACCAAAACAAACATATACACAGCTTTTTTTTTGTGCCTGACCTAAATAAATATGGATCTGTGTTTCCCAGTCTTTTTTTTTTTCTTATTTACTAATATTTCTCTCCTCAAATGATGGGTATTTGTGCTATTATTTAACACTTAAAAAAATAATGCCTTAAATGTTGCGCCTGAACTGTCTGCAGTTGTTTTTGCCAGCAGGATTTATTTAAACAAATAAATAAATAAATAAATTAATTAATAAATTAATTAATAAATAAATAAATAAATAAATAAATAAATGTGTGCGGGCGGGCGGGTCATTCTGCTGTGGTGACCCCTGATAAATAAGGGACTAAGCTGAAGCAAAATGAATGAATGAATATGTGTGCCCTAGCTGCTTTTAATAAACTACTTTATTTTTTTCTTTTATGAAGTAGGTTAAGTTTGACATCATGAATATTGATTATTCTCTTAGCACGCCATATATTTGTCTAACTCACTCTTCTACTCCTTGGTAGAAAAAAAAAAAAAGAGGGCACTGTGTCTGTTCATAGTTCACCCCCACCAATCAGCAATCATCCCCATCTTAAGAGCAATGGTTCTGCTTACTTGCCACTATGCTAATTTGCACTGTTTGCAAAATTGCAAGTTTTCTCAGAATTATAAATTCATTATTGCAAGTTGGTGGTTCATTCCCCTGTGGTGACCCCTGATAAATAAGGGACTAAGCCGAAGGAAAATGAATGAATTAATGAATTACAAGTTTAAATCTCGCAACTCTGACTTTGTATTCATATAGTAGTTCAAAGAAAAGTTAGCAAAACTAAAAATTCCAACAAGTAGAACACTGAAATTCACTATTATGTTTAACAATTTATCTCACACAATCTTAACTTTACATCAGTATGTTTCACTATGAGTTGTAAGAGAAAAGCTACAATTGTGAGTTATTTGTTTTCATCCTGGGCTGTCATACCCCATTAACTTTCATTGTATGTGCTAAAACACTATAAACATCATTCAGAATAAATGAAATGACACAAGGCTGAGTAAACAATGGCAGAATTTTCATTTTTCCTGAACTATCCCAATAAGGTTAAACTACTTTGTCCTGAGGGAGCCCTGATCTGCAAAGCATGCTCTTTGTTAAGTTATGGGAAAAGAATTTTTCAGTCAATCAACCATTGATCCGGATTGATCCGTCCAGTAGCCTTTCCTTCTTTTGTCATTAGGAGACAGATGTCTGTCTTTAGTGGACCAGCTGTGTGTCTGCGCTCCTTCTCTCTGCTCATTGTGGAACCTTAAACCTCCTTAATCGCTCACTCGAGACCATGTTTCCTCGGGGAGAGAAGTGGAGAAAAGAACTTATTGATTTCTTTTACTCTTCAGAGAGGAAGCAGCGATAGAGATTGGGAGGGGTGGGTGTCTCTAAGCTGTCATGTCAAGCCTGTTTTATTAGAAGTTTCATAAAGAAAAATGGAGGAACAAAAAACATGCACACAGACATATGCAGTGCACTGAAAAAAAAATTAGCGTTGCCTTACATATTTTTTTTTACTTTTCTAGTCATCTTAACTTACATCAATCAAACTGACTAAAATATTAAGTTAAACTTTGTATAACCTAAAAAAAATGTAGTTAAAACCTGATTAACTTAATAAAATACTTTAAAGCAACAAAAATATTTGCTGTCTTGACTTTTTGTCATTGATTGTTTTACAGTGTGTGCTCCAAGGTTATTTTAGTAAACAAAAACTAAAAATCAAAAAGTAAAACTAAATGAAACAGAGTATTCACTGAAAAATAATGAAATAATATAACAATTAGCAAAACATAATATACATTTTTAGAATTAATAAGCACTCATTCTGTAGCAGAGAATCTGACCTGCGGCTATTAAGGGAAATTCCTGGAGCTTTTACAATCAAAAACATCAGTCAAGCGCAAAAAATAAATCATGTTCTATCTTTTTCTTTTGCAAAAAGTGAACTAGCTATGTTTAACTACATACTGTACATGATGAAGCTTATCTGAATCCTTCACAATTTTTTACTTTTATCTGTTTAAGCTGCATTTGTGTGATTTTCAGGTTCAGCATCTGTTCAAACTGTAATTTTATGTTTATCATTAAGAGGTTTGCACAAGAGTTAATGTAAGCTGTGCAAACACAACATTTTGCTATGGTCGACACTGGATGTGTTCAGTTAGCTCTGCTAAACTAGACTTACTAAAACTACAACTTAAATATATAAATATATAAACTAAATAGAACACATGCAGTGCCTAAATGTGTTCACAAAATAAAAACTAAATAAACAAAGCCATTAATTAAATGAATTAAAACTAAACTTTTCAGAAAATTAAGAAGTAGTATTGAAATAAAAACTCATTTAAAAATGCAAAACTACAAGAACCTTAGTGTGCTCTACTAATATTGGCACCCTTAGTAATTATGAGCAAAGAAGGCTGTAAAAAAATCTATGTTGTAACCTTTTGATTTTTTGCTCAAAATATTAACAAAAAAATCTGCTTTCTGCTTTTTTAAATATATTTGTGTCACATTAAAGTTACTGGCACCCCTATGAATTTGCAGAACATTCGCAGTGTATTCCCACTGATATTTTATATTTTTTGGCGCATAGGTGACTGCAAAACATGACATTTTAAATACATTTAAAGGTAAAAAAGGCCAAACTCACTCAGTCTGGGTTCACACTAAACATGGAACAGTATTCACATAACTAAATTCCATACAAAGTCAATGCAAATGCACGAATAGAGGCAAATTATCGCCAAGCTGGGTCAATGACACAGAATGCATAACACATTTGCTGTGGATGCGCAGAATTCGCCTCAAATGTTGTATAGAACATGCAAGATCAAATAATTGAATTCAAGTAAAAAAATTGCATGAGGGAAAAAACATCATGCGAGCAAACTAGAGCGAGTGATGCATTTAGTGTGAACCCTACATAAGTCTAAAGAACTTTGCCATGATTAGCATTTTTAACATTGTTGAGCTTCACAAAACGATATATGGCAATAAGAAAATAGCAAAACCACTGAAAATGCACATTTCCATCATTATAGGGCAATAATTACAAAATTACAGTCTACTAGAAGTGTTATGAATCTGGCTGGAAGAGGATGCATCTCTATCTTGTCCAAACACACTGTCAGGAGGATGAATTGAGTGGCCAGAAAATCTCCAATAACCACAGAGGGAGAATGTCTGAAGTTAGTTGGGTCTTACAAAGAGAAGGTCTTCAAAACTACCATCCAAAATCACCTACATCATTGTTTGAAAGGGTTTTACAAAAAGAAGAAGAAGCCTCAATTCTAATTTATTTAGACTTTGCCATGGTGACAATATTTTTGTTTTCAAGATACTAGTATTCAGCTTAAAGTGCCATTTAAACACTTAACTATGTTATTATGTTTACAAGGCTTTGGACAACAGTGGTTTGTTCTGTAGCAAAAAATAAATAAATTCTTAAAGGGGCTAATAATATTGACCTTATTTTTTATTTTATTTTATTAAAACTGCTTTTATTTCAGCCAAATTAAATAAACAAGACTTTCCCCAAAAGAATAAAATACTTTAGGAAATACTTTGAAAATGTCCTTGGTTTGTTAACAGAATAAAATAACAATTTCACAGGAGATCAAATAATTTTGACCTTTTTTTTTTTTTTTGAGCAAAAGATGAAAATGTTAAACAATAAAGACATTTTTCACAGCGTTTTTGCTTATATTTTCTATGGGTGCAGATATTAGCAGGGTACTGTACAGTAGGTCTACACTGGAAACAAACTAATATTGTCTCTAGAGCCGAGAACTTAGTTACAACCCTTGGCTATTATGATCTCAAATTTGTAACAGAAATGATTAAAATGCAGCCATGATTAAAATTCAGCTGGGGTCCGCTTTCTTCATTTATTTATTTTTTTAAATATTTATTGTAATTTTTCAAGCCAGTGCACCGAAAAACAACTAAATTATGTTTCTTTTTTCAATCAAATTAAAATACTCATTCCAACATAAGAGGAACGAGATGATTCGCTGGCTTGTCTCCCTGGCGACGGCAGGATCATTTATCATGAAAAATTCAGCTGGCATTAGTAAAAGGCACAAATTACCGGCAAACATCATCAAGCTGATTTTCCAGCCCTCTCATTCTGTTTTATCTGAGTTATGGAATTAGATGCATAAAGTCCTATTTGCAGAGTTCAGTGAGTGAATTATGGGATTTTACCCTGAAGTGAGGTTATGGGTCATCTGTAGACCGTCCCAGACCTCGGTGTCGTCAATTTACTCTCCTTTTCTCCCTTTCCTCTTTTGTCCGCCCTCTTTTCCCTAATAATTTCAGAGGTGAGATATGCTATTAGCGCTGAAATCATGAGCAATATCCCTTCCAAAAGACATCATAATTATAACGGCTGGATTCATTTTGATTGTGGCAATTGGGTTGATTATGCGATCGGGGAGATTACAGAAAATTACCGTATGTCTCTGCGCCTCCTTGTGATGTGTAATTATGAGATTTTTACCTTTTAATTTTTACAGCGCTGATTTCTGTGTGTTAACAGTGACCACTCTAATTATCCTCTAGATGACTTTGAAACGGAGGGCTTGTGGTACCACGCAGCAGACTCAAAATGCTCTAAAAATGTTTTAGAACTTTAAAATCTAATAGACAATAAAACACTGAACATAACTGTATAATATAGTATAGTATATAAAAAAAGTCATTATTATTATTATTATTACTACTACTACTACTACTACAGAACATTATATATATAATATGTACACCACATACTTTTTTCATCTTATTGTGCAAAATGTATTGTGGATTTATTATTATTATTATACTTATTTAACTAACAAATCTAAACATACTAATAAGTAAATTGTTTGCACAAAATAATTTTAATTTTGTAGATTATAAAATTGTATGGATAATTGAATACTTATTTACTACTGTTTATTATTATTACTACTACTACTACTACTACTACTATTACTACAATGCAACTCTCCTGAATATTTGCTTCTGATATTTTGTTTATGTATATATATATATATATATATATATATTTTTTTTTTTTTTTGCATTCTGTATATAATTGACATAATATAGTACATTATATATAGAATTATTATTTTAAATGTACACTATGATCATCTTACTGTGCATAACAAACTGTGGATGAGATAAACTATTGTTTTTCCTGGATTCTTTTTATTATTGTAGTATATGTGACAAAAAAAAGAAAAACTAATATGTTTTTACTAATTATTACAAATATTAATAACATTTTAATTAATATTTTCTACAGTATAGAAATGTATGCAGAATGGGATTATTATTATTAATATGATCATTGTTATTATTATTATTGTTATTACTATTATTATTATTATTATTATTAGTTGTAGTAGTGGTGGTAGTAGTAGTATCATTACTGAAGTATTCAATATTAAATATTTGCTTCGGAAAGTCTATTGCTGCACTCAAAATTTAATAAAAATAAAAAATAAAATAAAAATAAAGACTTCTAATCTAATCTAATCTAAACTAATCTTAATTATTATTTAAAACACACCAAAATATTTTAATATTTTATATACTAATTCATTCTGCACAAATCAGAATAAATAATAAAACTAGTTGCATAGTATATCATACATAAATTATATCAAATACATCTAATCAGTTTATTGCACATAATATATCATTTCCTTTAAAAGATGTATTGTACTGATTCATTATATGCGGAATTCAACAAAAGATTGTATTATTCTAAAATAAAATATAATTATGTACACATTTGAATCTTTGCTTTGGCAGTCTTCATGAAAAGAACTAGTGAAAGAAACCTGCCCAGAACTACTGTATTATAAAATCCACGCTGAGCTAAAACTTTAAATGGAGTTAAGACCTCCTGTAGGTCATTAAACAACCTTCATTAAAGTACTCAGTCAGTGATTGCAGTGTTTCCCCCTCGCTATGCCAAGCCTCCCTTCAATGGAGAGTTTATAATTAGAGAAGCGTTTCCAACTCGGGGTTATTGGAGAGCCAGCCGCTGGTCTCTGGACACTCTGGCTGTTTGGAGAATGTCAGTGTGGATAAAGATATGTGCACATCAAAACACTGTGTTGTAGCCTATGGAAAGTAGAGCAGGATTATCAGCAACTGCTCCGCTGCCTCTGGACTTTCAGAAAGACACACTCTTTCTCTGGCTAATTCTGCCCGGGCACCAGCTGCCACTGCCCAGACACCCTCAGTCTGCCAGTGTTTGTAATACAATAAAAAATATATACAGTTGAAGTCAGAATTATTAAACCCCCTGAATTATTAGCCCCCCTCTTTATTTTTCCCCAATTTCTGTTTAACGGAGAGAAGATTTTTTCAACATTTCTAAACATAATAGTTTTAATAACTCATTTCTAATAACTTATTTATTTTATCTTTGCCATGATGACAGCACATAATATTTTACTAGATATTTTTCAAGACACTTCTATACAGCTTCACAGGTTTAACTAGGTTAATTAGGTTAACTAGGCAGGATAAGGCAAGTTATTGTATAATGATAGTTTGTTCTGTAGACAATCGAAAAAATATAGCTTAAAGGGGCTAATAATTTTGACCTTAAAATGGTTTTTAAAATATTAAAAACTGCTTTTATTCTAGCCGAAATAAAACAAATAAGACTTTCTCCAGAGGAAAAAATATTATCGGACATACTGTGAAAAATTCCTTGCTCTGTTAAACATGATTTGGGAAATATTTAAAAAAGAAAACAAAATTCAAAGGGGGTTTAATAATTCTGATTTCAAATGTATACAGTTAAAGTCATAATTATTAGCCAGCTGTGATTTTTTTTTCTTTTTCAAATATTTCCCTAGCAAGGAATTTTTCACAGTATTCTCGATAATATTTTTTCTCCTAAAGAAAGTCTTATGTGTTTTATTTTGGCTAGAATAAAAGCATTTTTAAAACCAATTTAAGGTCAATATTATTAGCCATCTTAAGCAATATATATATTTTTTGATTGTCTACAGAAAAAAGCATTATTATACAAGGATTTGCCTAATTACACTAACTTGCCTAGTTAACCTAATTAACGTAGTTAAGTCTTTAAATGTCACTTTAAGCTGAATACTAGTATCTTAAAAAAATAACTAGTAAAATATTATGTACTGTCAAAGATAAAAGAAATCAGTTATTAAAACTATTATGTTTAGAAACCTGTTGGAAAAATCTTCTTTCTAAAATATACAGGGGGGGTTAATAATTCAGGAGGCCATCAACTGTATGTATAATTTAAACAGACAAAATTGAAGGGATTTTTTTTTCCACGTATCTATTTAAATGACATAGATTTACTTAATTCAGTTTCATTAGTTTGCCTTTTTTTAATGCTTCATTTGAAACACAATTCGAAAGCAGTATCTGATTTTCATTAGTTTATTTTCAGTATTTTCTTTTTATTAATCACTAATCACTTTTGGTTTCAAGTTATTTCAGTGACCACTGTAGTTTTTCTTTCTTCAATAGAAGGGTACCAACCATTTTGTTCACGTCTGTATATATTTTTGTGCTAAATATACTTTGTAACTGTGAGGTTCAATAAAATATATTTTGCTAATAAAAATATCTATTTTACTTCAACCTTCACCAAATAATATATTGGAAATAGGTTTAAATATTTTTTATGGTCAAGAATAAAACAATAAAAATAAAATCATATAATAAAAATCATAATAATAAAATCATTTAGAAAAATTGCATTCTAAAAATAGAGTATCAGAAATATATCTTACTTACAGCTTTAAAAATTGTGTGCAGCTATATAAATTTACAATGATCAGCATATATGAATACACCCCTCACAAATTTCTCATTTAAATTAATATTTTCCATAGGATGCTTTACAATATTATATTTGTGCATACACATTAGATTAGCCAGTACTGAAGCCAAATCTGGAGCTAATATAACAAAATAATATAACATATATAACAGAATTATATTATGGAAAAATATTAGGGAAAAATATTAAATAAACATTTTTAAAAAGAGCAAAAATCAAGAGAAACAAAAAAACAAAATGTTGTTGAATTTTTGTAGTTTTTTTTCTGCAATATTTTGCATTAATTTAAATGTATTATCTTTGTATTTCTAAAGATGTTTGGTGATTCAAATATTATTTTAATAAATATATCCATTTAATAAATCAATTTTGTTCAAATGCACCAAAATATATGAGCTAAATTCACTGAGAAATTGATCAAAATATTCATTTTCAAGATGGGGTGTACTCATTAATGCTGAGCACTGTAGCTGTGTTTTTTCCTCAAAATAAATTATTAGAAACACATATTTCTAAGTCCTTTTAAATAAATAAATAATTTGTTATTATTTTTATTTCTTATGTATTATCATTTTATTATCATTCCATCTATTATATTATATATGTTTTTAATATATGGGGTGTTCTGATGGCTGTTCTGAAAACAAATCAATGTTTTATCAATGCAAGCGCCAGCGCAAGTCCGGTGTAGTTTGGTGATGGTGAAGAAAGATCACAGATTGTCTCTGTCTGGTCTCGACTGCAGACACAGTGCTCATCTGAGCCCCTGCTGGCACCGCGAGCTGTGGTTATAGCTTGTAATTACTCTCCGGAGAGAGCCATTGTTGTAAAGGGAGATGAGAGCAGATTCCCCAGGCTCCCTGCTAGATCTCTCCAAGAGTACATTTAAATAAAGATCATGCTCCAAACTCAAACAAATCACACGCGCAAATCATTTACTGCTGAACACTGCGCACGACTAAGACAAAGAAAGATGAAAGTGGCTTTCTTCTGTAGAATGAAAAAACAGTAAACACAAATTTTAACTGCGACTTTCCTCACATTTTAGACTTTAAAAGATTGAATTGCCTGTTTGTAGCTTCCAATTCTAAATAAGAAACTCACAATTGCAAATTTATAAATCACCATTATCTCATAATGTATGATATAAATAATCATAAATATGAGATGTCAAATCTCTGAAAAACCAATCAAACTTTATAATGATTGATTGATTAACTGATAATTCCATGGTGTTATCCCATACAGCACAGTTGTAATTATTTATTTACAGTGCGCTTGTAAATGTAAAGTCTTACTGGCAAGCAAAATTGCCAGTTATTTAGTCAATTTTACAGTGCATAGTGAAATAAGCTTCCATAGTTTCAGCCCCATTTATAGGTTTTAACATCATATCAGTGCAAAACAGACAAAAAAATGTCTAGGAGGATCTAAGAAGAACTTGTTAACTAGAATGAATCAGACTTTCCAGTGGCACATTTGAGAGAATTATTTAGGACGAACTGATTTAATATAATGAATCAGATTTTCCAGAGGTAAATAATTATTCATTATATATAGCATTTTTCTAAGCACTTAACACTACTAGTGACCTAGTTTTCCCAGGTGGTTTCTGAACAGGCTCAACCCTGCTTAGCTTTAGTGGGTGACCCCATGAGAGAGCTGCAGAGTGATACAGTAGCTGCTGGATAGATAAGACAGAACCACCATTTTGGATGAATTGATTTTAGTGTGGGGCAACACGGTGGCTCAGTGGTTAGCACTGTCGCCTCACAGCAAGAAGGTTGCTGGTTTGAGTCCCAGCTTGACCAGTTGGCATTTCTGTGTGGAGTTTGCATGTTCTCCCCATGTTGTTTCCTCCGGGTGCTCCGGTTTCCCCCATATTCCAAAGTGTATGTGTACAAATGAGTGTGTATGGATGCTTCCCAGTACTGGGTACTCTCTGAAAAGCAGAGGAACAATTTCAAGTATGGGTAATTGTACTTGAAAATACTCACTTCATATACTGTACAGTATATTTAACAGATTCTCTAGTATGAATGAGACTTTCCTGCAGAAAACTACAGTATAATGTAATGAAGCTATTAGTATTGCTACGCTGTTAACAATTTCCTGTAGAATCTACAGTAACTTACTGGCAGCAGTTCGCCAGTAACTTAATGTGAATCAATTACAGCAAAAATACTGTATTTACATGTACAGCACTATTTATCTTGCTGTATATTTATTTATAGTATATCTTTACTGTAAAATATACAGTAACTTTCACAATGCAACTTTAAAATACAGTAACATACCGCATAATTGTAAAATACAGTTCATTTTACAGTAAAATACTGTGTAATTAAATTGTTAACAGTGTAGTTATTCCCTAACAATGAACCTTACAAATACAATTAAGTTTCATTTATTTATAAAAATGACCTAAAACAAAGATAATTATCATCATGAGCTACTTATAGGTTTAACTATTGGCTAAATCAAACCCTCCACAGGATTAAACCAAAATCAATCCAGTACCTGACCGGTATAACAGCTGTAACTCAGAAGTTCAGCAGTCAATAAATAAATAAGAGATGAATATTATCTAGCCCCAGCACATGTCAAACAGCGCTGA
Source organism: Danio jaintianensis (assembly GCA_903798115.1). Taxonomy (NCBI): domain Eukaryota; kingdom Metazoa; phylum Chordata; class Actinopteri; order Cypriniformes; family Danionidae; genus Danio; species Danio jaintianensis. The sequence continues at coordinate 8,964,064 of CAIGQV010016735.1, read as the reverse complement.
TGCAGGTAAATCTGGTAAGATGCGTGTCTGTACTGAGAGTCTAGTTTTGCTCAGCGATGATCTTCTACCTTGACCATGCCGCAGGCTTGATGCTGATTATATGAGACTGGCATCAGTACCCGTCTTCATCTGTTTTTGAAGTCTGCTTCTCTTTAAATCAATAAGATCAGCTCGGGGCAAGGACACACTTACCCTGTCTCAGATCATCCTGAACACAGCTGACCAACTGCAAATGCCGGGTCTGCTAGGAGGGGATTGTGGGTGTTTGAGGGAGAAGTGATAGGAACGATTTCACACCTTGCACATCACCGATGGGTGTTGCTCTGTGAAGTGTTAGTTCTTTGATCTCTCTGAAGGACAAATGAAAATAGAAGCCACAATTGCGATAATAATAATGATGGATCTTCACTGAACATGGCACTTCATTTGCAAAGAAAAATGAAAGGCAAAAAAAACCCTTTACATTTTGCTCCTCGGAAGCCTCTCTGTAAAAGTTCTGAAGATTAATCACAATAGCATCCACTAATGATAATGCTAGCAACAGTTTCACAGCTAAAACATAAGGGAGGATTTTCTTTTCCTCAACAAGGCAGAATGGGTGTGAAAAATGTATGTTTACAAACACAGTAAGTCCAGAGAGACAACATAGTGCATAAAAATAAGGTGAGCAATTGCATGGTCAAATTAAGATGCAGAATATAGTTATACATTTATACACTCACCGGCCCTTTATTAGGTATTACTTACTAGTACCGGGTTGGACCCACTTTTGCCTTCAGAACTGCCTTCATCCTTCGTGGCATAGATTCAACAAGGTACTGGAAATATTCCTCACAGATTTTGGTCCATATTGACATGATAGCTTCACGCAGTTGCTGCAGATTTGTCGGCTACACATCCATGATGTGAATCTCCTGTTCCACCACATACCAAAGGTGTTCTATTGGATTGAGATCTGGTGACTGTGGAGGCCATTTGAGTACAGTGAACTCATTGCCATGTTCAAGAAACCAGTCTGAGATGATTCACGCTTTATGACATGGCACGTTACCCTGCTGGAAGTAGCCATCAGAAGACGGGTACACTGTGGTCATAAAGGGATGGACATGGTCAGCAACAATACTCAGGTAGGTTGTGACATTGACACAATGCTTAATTGGTACTAATAGGCCCAAAGTGTCCCAAGAAAATATCCCCCACACCATTACATCACCACCACCAGCCTGAACCGTTGATAAAAGGCAGGATGGATCCATGCTTTCATGTTGTTGATGCCAAATTCTGACCCTACCATCTGAATGTCGCAGCAGAAATCGAGACTCATCAGACCAGGCAACGTTTTCCCAATCTTCTATTGTCCAATTTTGGTGAGCCTGTGCGAACTGTACCCTCAGTTTCCTGTTCTTAGTGGAACCCAGTGTGGTCTTCTGCTGCTGTAGCTCATCCGCCTCAAGGTTGGTCGTGTTGTGTGTTCAGAGATGCTCTTCTGCATACCTCGGTTGTAACAAATGGTTATTTGAGTTACTGTTGCCTTTCTATCAGCTCGAACCAGTCTGGCCATTCTCCTTTGACCTCTGGCATCAACAAGGCATTTGCGCCCACAGAACTGCCGCTCATATTTTCTCTTTTTCGGACCATTCTCTGTAAAGAGAGATGGTTGTGTGTGAAAATCCCAGTAGATCAGCGGTTTCTGAAATACTCGAACCAGTCCATCTGGCACCAACAACCATGCCACGTTCAAAGTCACTTAAATCACCTTTCTTCCCCATTCTGATGCTCGGTTTGAACTGCAGCAGATCGTCTTGACCATGTCTACATGCCTAAATGCATTGAGTTGCTGCCATGTGATTGGCTGATTAGAAATTTGTGTTAACGAGCAGTTGGACAGGTGTACCTAATAAAGTGGCGGGTGAGTGTATCTGTGTATTATACTGTATATATTTATTATGCGATATACACACATGGAAACAAAACTATACAAAACAATTTTGTTACATATATATTCGAATTTATATAGAATTTTTATTATATACAGATATACAGTTGTAAACTAAAAACAATATCATATCTGAATTTCAGCTCTTCTACAGCACTTGTAAACACAGTGAACAGTAACAATGACACTGGTTTCACAGTAACAGCTGAAGCTTGAGTCCTGATCCTTCAGAAGTGAACTCAGTGAATTTGCTTTTGCAGCACAGAAAACACTTCTTCTCCACATGCTGACAACACAAATTAAATTCTCCAAGCCTCCTACAACTTCAGTGTTTGAGGGTCAAGGTAAATGCTGTTTTATGGCAACCAATAGCTATATTTCACACTACATGAAAGGTAATATAAAAAAAAAAGCATAATAGCACCACTTTAACAACATCTCACGGCCAGCTGCTAAAAAGGCCCAAGAATAGACAAAAGATCGCCATTCCATGTAACGAGGTAAAAAATATGGCGTTTATATCACAAAGAGTGGTGTATGTGTGGTGTGGCGTGAACAAATGGAGCAAGTTGTTTGTGTCCCAAACGTGATTATGCACCCCATGGTCTAATGGTTTATTTTTCTTTGCGTTCGTGCCTCTGGAGCTCTCAGTATTAGACTCTGCCCTGCTTTCAAACCCCAGCACAGATGTTACAGTCTAATTAAACAGAAGCTCGCTGTTGCTGCATTCACTGAGTAAGAAACAGAGAGAGAGAGAGAGAGAGCATTTTGGATGCTTTTTGACCCTGGGTGGTGGTTATGAAATACTCATCTGACCACAGCCTTTTAAGATTCTTTAAAGTACGAAGTTCTACGTTTTAAGTATCAATTTAGGGACTGTCAGATCTGCTTTCCTCAGCCACTTGATGCATGTCTGTCAAGATCAGAGAGAAAGAGGAGTGGAGGAATAAGAGGAAGATTAAAAAAGACAAGGTGCACTTAGCACTGGAAGAAGACATTGGCCAAGGAAGAGAACAAGACATAATAAAAACAGAAGTTTTTTTCTCCTGGTTTTTTTTGTAATAATAGTAAAAACAGAGGAAAACAAAACTACGGTGGCCGAGAGAGCTTAATGTGCTGCAATTTAAGAAACAACACATGCAATTACAAAGAACACCAGCAAATTAAGAAAAGATCTTCATTGGTTTGACAGCAAACATCCTAAAACATTAATGCAAACAAATTAAGAAATCGCTCTGCAATTTCTCACAACACATGCAAATAGGGGAACCAAAAACGTGACGTACCAGGCTATTTAGCTTATTGGTATTCATGCTAATAATATACAAAGACAAGGAAATCGTGTAATCAGGATGTTAAAATAAACAAAAACTCACCTTTCAAAGATTACCTACAACTTCACTGAGCAATAGTCATGGCACAATAAGCAAATCCCAGCTGGGTCCGTCATGTTTTAGGGTCCCCTTGAAACATTTCCATTGTGTTCCCTGTGTTTGTTTTCTTCCTTTGTTTGCGTTTTGAGAATTTGCAGTGCATTTTTTTATTGTGTTTGTTTTGTTAGGATTTGCAACACATATGCTGTCAAACTGATGACGATCTTTTCTTAATTTGCTGGTGTTTTTTGTAATTGCATGTGTTTTCTTAAATTGCAGCACGTTAAGCTCTCTCGGCCACCGTAGTTTTGTTTTCCTCTGTTTTTATTATTGTTACAAAAAAAAACAGGAGAAAAAAACCAAGCAAAACTTGACATGACCAAGCAAAAAATAAATAAATAAATAAAATAAATAAATAGGCGACGCGGTGGCGCAGTGGGTAGCACGTTCGCCTCACAGCAAGAAGGTCGCTGGTTCGAGCCTCGGCTGGGTCAGTTGGCATTTCTGTGTGGAGTTCGCATGTTCTCCCCGTGTTCACGTGGGTTTCCTCCGGGTGCTCCGGTTTCCCCCATAAGTCCAAAGACATGCGCAATAGGTGAATTGGGTAAGCTAAATTGTCTGTAGTGTATGTGTGTGTATGAGAGTGTGTGTGTTTCCCAGTGATGGGTTGCAGCTGGAAGGGCATCCGCTGTGTAAAACATATGCTGGATAAGTTGGTGGTTCATTCCGCTGTGGCGACCCCAGATTAATAAAGGGACTAAGCCGAAAAGAAAATGAATGAATGAATGAATAAATAAATAAATAAATAAATAAATAAATAAATAAATAAATAAATCTAACCACCTAAACTTAACTACAAGTAATCAAAACAAAACAAAAGGCAAAACAGAAAATACTCAGGCACTAATGTTCAACCCATATACTGCAAACTCTCACATAAAAAGTCCTTTGCTCTGGCACAAGCACTTACAGTAAAAGTTCAAACTTTTTTTTTTTTTATCTGGAAAGTGGATTTACAACCCCTGTGAACATACACATCAAAAGCCATGAGCACTGTTTATGCCATACAGCCAATCCCTGCATTATAACTCAAAGCTGAGTTCTGTCTGCGAGAGACACATGTAAGCCAGCTTTATAAGTCTGTCTGTGCGAGAGAAGAGAGAAAGAGAAAGGCGGAGGTGGAGGAGAATGAGGATCCTGAATTAGAGGAAGATTTTAGAAGATCTAAAACGCATTAGAGATGCTACAAAAGCATCTCCCTTAAGCTGGAGTCACTGTGTGGTTTTAAAAGTTGCCTCATTTATTTTTTTTACTGGAGCATTTAGCGCTGGATTTCTGCATTTTATGTATTTTGCCCACAGCTTTCTCAAACGCTCTGCCAACACATGCTTTCTCTAATAAGGCAGGCACACACAGCAGTTAATTGAACAGAAGAATTTCCAAGCTGAAAAAAATACTCATGCTTATTGGAAAAATAGGCCTCTACTAACATTTTTGTAAAACATATACATACAATTTGTGGCTGAATTGAACACAAGGTAGTAAAACAATGACTTTTCATGCAAATTATCATTATAGGGCAGATTACCAACTAAATAAGACTCACTTTTACCATAGAGGACTTATTTGTAGACTAATATATTTTTGATTGATTTAGACTAATAGATCTGTTTCTGAATTATACAGCCTTTTTGACTTTGTTAACTTAAAGGGATAGTTCACCCTAAAAGTGAACTCATGCTTCCCTTTTTGTCCTTTGATAAACACAAAAGAAGATAGTTTGAAGAAAGCTAACAATGGGAGTTGCTAGGAATATTTTAGAGGGGCTATAGGGGGGCTATATATATATATATATATATATATATATATATATATATATATATAT
>CAIGQV010016735.1:8867731-8894768 GCA_903798115.1 Danio jaintianensis | reverse complement strand
GTGTGTGTGTGTGTGTGTGTGTGTGTGTGTGTGTGTGTGTGTGTGTGCGTGTGTGTGTGTGTGTGTGAATGAGTGTATGGATGTTTCCCAGTACTGGGTTGCAGCTGGAAGGGCATCCGCTGTGTAAAACATATGCTGGAATAGTTGGCGGTTCATTCCGCTGTGGCGACCGCTGATAAATAAGAGGCTAAGCTGAAGGAAAATTAATGAATGAATGAATTTGCTTGCAAAAAATGTCATAACACCAGTATACATTATTTTCTGCTGATTGTTACATCTACCAGCAGGTTTGTGGAGAAAGTGTGAATTGATGACATTAGCAAAATGGCTAACTTTATTTCCAGGAGGCAAACTAGCAAAACCGTTTTGTGCATCATTTCCAAGATCATTTAATTATTTTTCTACATGTTTGAGCTCATTGTACTTGAGACATCCAAAGTGCGAACAAACAAGCTATGTGCAAAATTTCTTAATTATTAATTAGCAAGTCTTGTTGCTGCGGAGCAACATTGTACAAAAGTTTAATTGGCGTCTGTGACATTTGAGCTCTGTGTGTCATCACACGCAAACAATAAAGTGGGTCACGGAGAAATGCAAGAAGAGATAATAGCAGTGCGCCTGAAATAGTTTAATGCGACATTTAGTCTTATCTGAATTGTAATTGTTTTTGCTTTTGCTATCTTCAATAAACAGAGTTTTTAAACCACTTTTAACCCTCCTGTTGTCTTAGAAAACTGTATACACTATTAGCCCTTCGGGTCAAAAATGGCCCACCTTCCCTAAACCTCTAAAATAAAGCAGCTCAATTTAATTTCAATCCTCAAATCTATTTTGCTTGAAGAAACAACCTCATCATCACAAACTCTGTGAATGTCTAGGTTTTCCCTCATCTATGTGCAGTTTTTCATCAACGTTTATTCAGTGGACAACCCTTGTTTTTGACTAATGTAAAGGGTTTATTTTCTAATGCTAAAGTTTTACAAGTTTTTACACTTTTACAAGACAGTATTCATAAATGTTAAAACAGCTGATTCTTATTGTGTGTGTGTTTAGGGGGGGTTTGTGTTGGAGTGTGCATGTGTGTGCCAATAGTTTTTGTGGTGTAAAAATAGTTTTATAGATGGTGGGTCAAAATTGACGCAAAGGACAACTGTTGTACCCTAAATGTGTACAGCCTATGAAAATATGAAAATAGAATATTTTATAAAAGGTCACCAGATTTCAAGATGAAAAAATGCTGTTTAGGATTTTATTTCTGCTGTTTAAATGGTGCCGGGACAGGAGGGTTAAATACTTTTTAAATACTTTTTATAAAGGACATAGTTTATCTCCTATATTTGGAAGACAGAACATGTCTGATCTTTCAGCTCAAGGATTTAAATGTAAATAAGCTGCTTTGTTCCCACCCCTTTACAGGAAAGGGTGGTGCCAGTTCAAACTTCTGATATACGGTTTTCTAACAAACACAAACTGAGTGCACAGAAAGTCAACTGCCACACAACAATTGTGTGAGTAATAAAGTTATCTTTCGCACCTTCTGTCAAATACACACATTGTATTTTGTAAGTGACTAGTAAACTAGTTAACCCAATGAGAGTTAAAGAATAACACAATAACAAATGTTTGCATTTAAGGTTATCTTCTGTTCATATGTCTGATAATTAGCAACGCAATCTTGACAGACAATTCTGGGAGTCATGTAACCAAACAAATTATATTTTGCAACACAGGCCCATTGGAAATATGCGCTTCAGCCTACATGTTTGTGAATCCGCACAAAAAGGGATGTCAACATACATTTGATTGCAGTTTCTAATTAAAATGACCACTACGGGGCAGTATGACGCCAACAGCTTTTGTTCCTTTTCACACTAATGATATTTGCAGACACATAATATCAACAACAAAAAAAAAAAAGATTACATCACAACAAAACACCTTAACAGTCTCTAGGGTTTGTAATCAAATATGTTTGCCTCACCTATCTATCTCCATATGGACAACATTTCTGATGTGGTCAGTATACTCAGTAGCTGATTTTGTACAGTGTTGTACTTGTGATTCAGAGCACTCTGGTTCAGGTCTGGTGAAGCAAGTTTCCACAAAAGACATAAAACAATGCAAAATCAAGCTAAAACTATGTGGCTGCAGTGGTTTCTATTACATTTGCTTTTGAAAACACTATTGGATTTAGAGAAGTGTTTAGGTCATTAGCAAGATGATCTGTACAACAAGCCCCGGCTTCTCGTGGGCATGACCAAAAAGTGTGTACTGATACACGAATAACAAAACGTACAGGTAGCATTTCTACTGGCACACTGCAAGAAAAGTGTAGTGAGCGTTTACAGTTTATTCATATGGAAGTTCAGCGTAAACGGTCATGCAGTGCATTATGGGATCGAAAGCAGCACGGAGAAATCATTGTGCGCAGCTGAGAGCATCAGAAAGGTTGGCCATTTCTCAACTTCATGCAAATGTCAAGCGAAAAACACCAGACGGCAACCAATCGCTGTGAAAAGTAGGTAGGGCAAGATGTTGATGTACGTTTCCTAGTGTTTGCGGAACTCGATCACGGAGCTGAAATCCCTTATATGTAGGCTACTATGAGAATATTCCTTCACACTTTCAGTTTTCACAAACATCTTGAACCATGTATGTCATTTCTCACACGTGTGACAACGCATATGTCATAAACGTGTAAAAAATTATGTCTTCCATCTGATTAAAACAGACATGCTCAGCAATAATTTAACACACCAAAGAGCAGTGGTGTTGTAGCGTTGCCAGTAGCACTGATCATAGATTTGACGCAGTAGTGAAAACGCACCACAAGTTTCAGATTCGTAGAGAGCAAAATGTAAAAGGAAAAATGTAGATAGCACCCTCTAGTGGATTTATCATCTGAAATGTGCAACAAAACATACCCAGAGCAACGTATTTTACATTTCGCATTGGCACATTGTGATTTTGACTTCTGACTCTGGCTCAGGTGTTTCGGATTGGCTAAAACAACATTTGAGATGGTGTTAACTGAGTTTGGCCAGCTGGTCAAAATGTGCATAAAAACGTGAATGGAAACATCTATTGTTAGTGGACCTGTTAAACTGTTTACAGTGCTGAAAGCCTTTTAAACAAAAGGTCTGCAGGGCCAAAAGCGGACATAGTTGAAGCAGCACACTTGTCTGCACGTGTATCTGCGTTTTTGTGCACACACACGTGTTTGTAGAGTCTGTGGTTAAAAGTTCCACTTCTGTCAACTAGTCATTTCTGTCTCTTTCTGCCTCTCTCCCTGTCTCTTGTTTGCCGTGCAGAACGAAATGAGAGAAAAAGACTGAGAAAAGCTGCTGCTGTCAAATGTACCTGTGCTCTCCCGTGAGTGGAGTCTTGCAGTGTGTCACTGTGTGTCTCTCACTTTCCCCAACAACATCTCACCCGGTTTATGAAGTGGTGTTCAAAGAGCGTCACACTATAGGATATCTGCAAGATATGTGAAAGAAAGAAACATAGGAGAAAGAATGAGGGATAAGACAACAAACTAAATAAATAACCACAGATGACCTACTGATACAGAATAGCATACACATAAACTACGTTTGGTGCCTATACTGTAACGTAGACTTAATACTACACATCACAATGTGGAATACAGTATGTAGTATAACTGTTAAGCTAAAGCATTCTTAAAATAACATTTATAAAACGTTCCAATTAACGGGACTCATTTAAGTATATGTACTGTAGGACAACACATGATATAACTCATTCATTCATTCATTCATTTTCCTTCGGGTTAGTCCCTTGTTTATCAGGGGTCGCCACAGCGGAATAACCCGCCAACTATTCCAGCATATGTTTTACACAGCGGATGCCCTTCCAGCTGCAACCCAGTACTGGGAAGCATCCATACACTCTCATATTCACACACACTCATACACTACGGCCAATTTAGTTTACCTAATTCACTTACAGCACATGTCTTTGGACTGTGGGGGAAACTGAAGCACCCGGAGGAAACCCATGCAAACACGGGGAGAACATGCAAACTCCACACAGAAATGACAACTGATGCAGCTGGGACTCGAACCAGTGACCTTCTTGCTGTGAGGCTACAGTGCTAACCACTGAGCCACCGTTCCACCCTTATACAACTGATTGCTAAACTAAAATATGTCACAATGTTTTTTTTTCTTTATGGTTTAAAGGCTAAATCTATTTCATTTCACTGTCATATTTATTTTTTTACATATTATTTACATATTAAATACATTGTGGATTACATCTATATTGGCTAACGCTGAATAAGTAACTGTAAAATTATCATAATTCAAAATATTGAATGCATATAAACTATTTTTTAGCAGCATGTTTGATTAATAGATTTTCTAAGGTGTTGTCTGCTGTCATTTGTTATGTAGGAAAAAAAGAGTTTTTCCGGTTCCAGCACCTTCCATTTTTATTGCTAATATTTTAATGCAGTTTTCCAGGATGTTGTGATTTATTTGTATTTTTTATATATATATAATCTTGTGGTGAATTATTTATTCTGACATTCATTGTTTTAAGTAAAATTAGCAACTCATTCATTCATTTTCCTTCGGCTTAGTCCCGTTATTCATCAGGGGTCACCACAGCGGAATGAACCGCCAACTTATCCAGCATATGTTTCACACAGCGGATGCCCTTCCAACTGCAACCCAGTACTGGGAAACATCCATACAGACTCACTCACAAGCATACACTACAACCAATTTAAGTTTATTCAATTCACCTATAGCGCATGTCTTTGGACTGTGGGGGAAACCGGAGCACCCGGAGGAAACCCACGCTAACATGGGGAGAACATGCAAACTCCACACAGAAATGCCAACTGATCCAGCCGGGACTCAAACCAGTGACCTTCTTGCTGTGAGGCAACAGTGCTAACCACTGAGCCACCGTGTCTCCCCCAAAATTAGCAACTAAGGATGCGAATAGCTGATGTTCCATACAATACAGTTACATGGGTCAGTAAAGCTGTCAACTACAATGATTTTTGTGATGTTTTGAAGTGAAGTCTGAGAACAATTAAAGGTTCAATTGAAGGTACATTTGAGATTTAAAGAGTTAAAAAGTCATCTTGTTAAGACAAGTTAATATTTTCATACTTTTTGCACTAACTAAAATATATCTTGATTGGAAATGACACACAATATTCTGGCCACAAATGATGTATGTCTTTTATCTTTACACATCAAAAGCTTCATATTTAATTCGAAGCAAGCTCAACATTGGCACTGTTGTCTCCATGGTAACCACTTTTGATAAAACTTTATTAGGGGAAAAAAGGTTTGGTCATCACATAAATGATGCAACAGCTAAAGGAATGTGGGCAATTCGGGTAAAAAACTTTTAAAATTATTTTCACACAATAAATGCTGAAATGATTCATGATTAATGAACTCTCTGTTCATATTATCCTACTTTTTAAAGATGTAATATTCATATTTTATGGTAGATTTTCATAGTAAAAAAATTGAAAGACTGGATTATGATAAGGGTGCATTAAAAAAGTTGTAATAATAACAAAATAATAAAGGATTGGTTTAAAAAAAAAATACCTTAAATTTCTAAATGAGAAAATAAAATAAAATGCAATACAATAAAATGCATTTAAAAAAAATTTTATAAATAAAAAATAAATAAATAAAAAATAATAACAAAATAATGAAGGATGGGTTTAAAAAAATACTTTAAATTATAAACAAGGAAATAAAATAAAATACAATACAATAAAAATGTATTAAAAATAGATTAAAATAACATAAAAATATAACTGTTATTATCATAATTTTGCTATTTAAGGAGATTATCATAACAGTTTTTTTTTGTTCATATATAATATTTAGTCAAATAAAAATAAAATAATACAATACAAATTAAATTAAATTAAATGAGTAAAACTCATATAATGACCAAGTATTTTTTTGCTGTTAGCCTTCAATGAATAAGTTGCGATAAAATGGTTTCATTTCAAAATAAACTGTCTTTAATGTTTCTCCACAAAAGAGTGTAATTGTTATTATCATCATTTAGCTATATTATCACAACAGTTGTTTTGATGTTCATATATTCTATTTGGTTAAATAAAAAAATAAAAAAATAAAATAAAATTAGTTAAACTCACATAATGACCAAATATATTTTTGCTGTTAAACTTTAATGATTAAGTTGGGATAAAATGGTTTCATTTCAAATGGTCTTTAATAATCCTTTACAAAAGAGTGTAACTGTTATTATCACCATTTAGCTATTTAAGGAGATTATCAGAACTGTTTTTTTATGTACATATATTATATTTAGTTTATATATTATATTTATATTTAATAATAAATAAATAAATAAAATAGAGCAATAAAATCACACAAAAACACAATATAAAAAAAAACCCCACAAAAAAAGCTGACTTCAGACAAGATCTTACTCTACTCTGTGTTTATATTGTGACTGTAAGGTTAGCACAGCGGTTAAAAGTCAAGTTATTTTAATAAGAGACTAATTCTCCAGCAAACATCAGTCAAAACAATCCCACTGTAACATTTAAAAGCACCATGTCTTCTGCATGCAATTTAATGTGTGTGAGATGAGGTGGCATACAGTATCACAGTATCATTCACACATCGTTGGTGTTGCACCCACAGCAGAGCGGCAGATGTGTGTTTCTGCTCAGACAGGCAAAGGCAAGGGCAGAGAGAGGGTGTATTTTTAGATGGCATGTTATAATAGCCACTACTGGTAAAAATGACATTTCCTGACCACTCCACTGCCATGGTACACACTGTTCCCCACAGAACAGAAACTGATGTTACTTGCAACTAATCTTTTTTTCCTCCCTCATCATGTCCCTCAAATTCTGTGTCCAAACCTACTTTGCTTGCCTTCACAGCAGCCTTGTAAGGTGGTATCTATCTGAAAATTAAGAAATTGACTCAAAATTAAGCCATATAAGTATAGTAATGTGGAATCTGTGTGTGAAGAAATCCGCAGTTTTTTTAGCCCATCATGGAGTATTTATTTACTTATGTAAATATATATTTATTCTGTTCTTATATTAATATGCAATTGTTTTTATTTACTATACAATTTGTAAAGTAATATTTTCTGTCTTTTAATAGATATATTTTATGAGAGACGTGCTTTGTTTATCATACAAATGGATCTAATGGGCTATATGCACAGCTAGTGTTTTTCAGCCAACGATAAACTACCGGTGAAAGGTTTATGTGACTAGTTTCAATTTCATTAAGTTCCTTTTACAGCATCGATGTGTAATTGTCATGGGAGGCTCACTCACAAACACATAGATAACAGGAATTATCCAAAACAAACACATATTTATTAACAAAACGCACTTACAACAGGAACTAGACCATCAACCACTGCCAGGACATGGAGTTTGACAATACCAGACAAAGACCTAAACAAACTCAGGGGCATAAATACACAGGACATGATTGAACAGATTACAAACAGGGGTGATACAACAGGTGGAACTAATAAACATTAACAAACGGCGGAAAACAGAACAAGGGAAACACGATATAAACAGAAGCACATGGAACAAACACACGGGACATCACATGACATAACAACTACATGAACACAACACAGACACATCAGACATGTAACAGTAATGTAGTTAAAATATTATTTGTTAAATAGACTTAAGCATTCATTTAGTTGTTCAAGGGTAAAGCGAGATAAAAGACTGTGTAAACACTAGCGCAACAGTCTAGCGCTGAAACTCCATTGAAAATGCTGGGGTAAAATACATTTCCATATTTTACAGACATAGTGGGGAAAAATGGAATTTAATGCAGTGCTTTTTATCCGGTTTGAGACCCACTTCATATCGTATATCTATCAGGCAGTGAAGATCACTGATTTTTTAAAGAAATCAGATCCTAAAAGTGGCGATGTTGTAATGGAAAGACGGTTCACCGGAAGCACTTGGGCTGTGATGAAAACACGATGAAAAATGAAAAGTCTGTGTGCATATACCCCATTGGATTTAATTGCACTGTAAACATTAAATTAAAGTTAAAAAGATGTTGTTTTTTATTTCATGTTTTAAGTGTTTATTTACTATATACTCCCAAGAATTACAAAATTCTCAGCCGAAATAGCAAGAAATGTCCACAGATTCTGTCTGACCTTGCATATAAGTGATCGATTTGGATCATACTACACACACTGCACTTATTTTGTTGCATTAGTTAATGCAGTTGTTAAGATGATTATAGGTCTCCCAACTATGGAGGTCTGCATTAACTGTAAGTATGCCAAAATAAATCAATCAAACAATACAAGCATGCATGCAATTATTGTGCCAAATGCATGCAGATATTGTTCTAAAATAATTATCTTTAATAAGTAATAATAATTAAGTTAAATCTTGACCAAACGGAAATAAACACAACATATGCTTAAAAGTCTAATGTAAGCATTGAAAACATTAGAGTAAAAAAAATCCTTTATAATCCTTATGAAAATAAAAATTCTGTCTACCTTAATGGGAAAATTACGATAATAACAATTACACTCTTTTGTGAAGAAACTTCAAAGACAATTTATTTTTAAAATGAAACCAATTTAGCCCAATTTAATCATTGAAGGCTAACAGCAAAAGAAAATCTGGCAATTATATAAGATTAACTCCAATAAGTGTTGAGGAAAGTTGCTGTATTATTCAATTAAAGCAGTTATTGTTATTGAGTTAATTTCCCATGTGCATGATGAGAAAAGAAAATACTATATTGTGCTTGACAGAAGTAAAAGAACGCTATTTCAGAAATATACCTCTGACATTATATAATGCACATTACTATATGAATAGACATACTTTCAAAAGAAACCATGATCATGTATGTCTATACATTAAAGGGTTATACTTTAAGGGTTAGTTCACACCAAAATAGTTTCCTCAATTTCATGTTATTCCAAATAATAAATAAGGAATTTGTTCATATTTAGAATGCAAATTAAGAAACAAATTCGGAGATATCTCTGTCTCTGCATTAAAAAGCTTAAAACACATCAGAAATTGTTCATATGGAAGTCAAAATTAAATCTACAGTTTATATTTGTCGTTTAATCCAAGTCTTCTTTGTTTGTTTAATAAGAAAAAATAGATTAAATTTAGATTTGTATTCACATTCAAACAAAGGTGAAGAAAAAAAAGGTTGGTCAGGGGAAGCTCTGACTCCTTGATTCATAAGAATTTATTTTATTTATTTATTTATTTATTTTAATCTCTTTATGCAATTTTTCATCATCATAAATGTGGGTCAAAAGTCTTTAAATGAAAAGATAAATATCTCTCAAATATTTTCAATTGTGTTATGAATATGAACGGAAGTCTTATGGAGTTATAAAGGTAAGATCATTTTCAATTGGATGTGTATACCCCTTTAAAATCTTTCAACCTATTTATTTTGTTTCGGACAGTAAAAAAAATGCTCATTTTATAAGAATCTTTTTTTTCCCTATTCACATTCTTGCTCACAACGAATATTCACAACAAATACATGTGCTGGATATGAATGGGCCATTATTCTTCACAATCTCTCTCATATGAACACTTGCCCTTTAAAATTCCAACTTTTTATTTTAGTCATGAGACAACCACATTAATCACGGAAAGCAGCCAATGGCCTCCAGTGGACTCCGAACACAAATCAGTAAGATTCAGATTGATGATAAATGCTTCCTCGACTCCCCTCCACAAGCAGATCAGTGATTTGCAATCTCTGAGTGGCCCTTAGATCCTGTGATCTCCCAAAATGGGATGCCTTTCCTCCCGGCGTCCACTTGGCCAATCCTCCCCCCATCCCACCCCCCCTTTCCTGCTGCAACCATCATGTGCTCAGGATGACTGACCTATCTTGCCACTGACAGAAGGGAGGTTGGGGAAAAAAAATCCAAATTAAAAGATTAAGAAAATACGTGACTCATACCGCGCGACCAGTGGTTCACCTCTCACATGCTTTGCATTTTTCTCAATGCCAGTTCATTTTTACCATGCCCTCCTACTGCACATTTAATTTTCATTGTGTTGTTGCTGTTGCCAGTATATGTGTGTGAATGCATTTCTTTCAATCTCTAATTTCTTTCTATCTCTAATTTAAAGAGATAGTTCACCTAAAAATGAAAGTAATGTCACCATTTATGCACCCTTCACTTGTTTAGAACCTGTCTGAGTTCCTCCTGTTGAACACAAAGGAAGATATTTTGACATAAGCTGAAAACCTGTAACCATTGACTTTCATTTTATTTGTTTTCCCTGCTACAGATATCAATGGTTACAGGTTTTCTTCAAGATATATTTTATCTAGTGTTCAACAAAAGAAAGAAACTTATAAAGGTTTATAACAAATTGAGTATAAGTAAATATTGAGTACATTATTATTTTTGGGTAAACTATGACTTTAAATCCTTGTCGAAAAAATAAACGATTTTGCGCTATAGAATTCATTCATTCATCTTCGTTTTCGGCTTAGTCCCTTTTTTAATCTGGGGTCGCCACAACGGAATGAACTGCCAATTTATCCAGCACATGTTTTTTACGCAGCGGATGTCCTTCCAGCTGCAACCCATCACTGGGAAACACCCATACACTCCCATTCACACACATACACTACGGACAATTTAACTTATTAAATTCACCTAGCGCATGTCTTTGGACTTGTGGGGGAAACCGGAGCACCCGAAGGAAACCCATGCGAACACAAGGAGAGCATGCAAACTCCACACAGAAATGCCAACCGACCCAGCTGAGGCTCGAACCAGCGACCTTCTTGCTGTGAGCCTTCGTTTTATCTTGACTTTCAGCAGCCCTCCGCCACCCCAGCTCCACACCTTTAATCCCCATTCCTACTTTAATCGCTGCACTCAGACCTCTATCTCTAAAAGGGGAATAACACGAATTAGGGTGTCTTTCCAAGCTTACAACCCTCTCCTCGGACAGCATGCCAAATATGCAATTTCAATTCATTCAAATATCTGTAAGTATGACTACCTTCTGAGGAATTAAAACACAATACAATGAGGCCTTTTTCAATGTCATAATTAAGGGCTGCACGATATTAAAATCTATTTTAAAAAATCTAACATTGCGATATTTTGTCAATTATATATATTGCGATATGAATACAGTTTCACCAGATGACTTGAATATCTCTATTTGGGAAGAATTTATCATTTTAGATTGATTGGGATTATTCTGCATGGCAGGGCATCTGCATAAAATCTAATAAACAAATTAAAAGCCTTGATAAATACTATACAAAAAAGATACAATTAACATAAAGTGTTTTATTGTTTTCTGAGCCTAACAGTATTCAGGTACAGTAATTGAATAATAAAAATAATTCAATAAAATTAACCGAATGATCACATTGTGATATCGATGCTGAAATGATAATTGTGATAGTCATATCTAACAATTTTTCATCTGGACTTTACACTAAAACATACAGTAAAAGGTTGATACACTCAAAAGATACATTAACATAAAACATTTCAAATTAAAAGATTAAGAAAACACATGACTCATACTGCACAACCAGTGGTTCACCTATCACATGCTTTACATTACGGCTGACAATATATCATTTGAGCATCGATATCGCAATGTGTGCATCTGCAATAGTCAAATCGCAGAATTAGATTATTTATTAAAGATTGAAAGATAAAGATATATATATATATTTTTATTATTATTTATATAATGATGACCATGTTATTTTACATTTGATTGTCCCATTTCTGTACTCGAATACTGTTAGACTACCCAGAAAACTGTAAAGTACTGTTTATTTATTTATTTTTGCTTGTAATTTATAATAATTTATGCGGATGCACTGCATAGAAAAAGACTTGATCATCCAAGTCGATCTAAATGAATGAAATCTTTCCAAATAGAGCTATTCAAATCATTTGATTCATATCTCAATATATTTTGCGCCAAAACAAAATATCGCAATGTCAGATTTTTCCAATACCATGCAGCCCTACTTTGCATTTTTCTCAATGCCAGTTTATTTTTACTGTGCCCTCCTACTGCACATTTACGAGATGTTTAAAAATTAGAAAACGGTTTGTATTCACTGATTCACTCCATCACCACTCTGCAAAGCTCTTCTCAAAAAGGAATTTTCCATTGAGTTGTTTTTGATGCCAATGCACGTCTTACGTTGTGGCCTTTTGCCGTTAAATAGCCATGCTTATATTAGATTCAACCCAAACTTCATTAACTACTCGGTCCTCAAGTGGAACTAATCAAATTTTATTGAGGCCCAGGGAATGCATTCTGTTCCTCAACCAAAACAGAACCCAAGTGGTTCAGTGAGACCACAAAAATGATCCTAAAACCCCCGCAAACGTTATTTAAAGACGATAAGGAATTGTACCATGTCAGTTCAAAAATATAACTGCACTAAAGCACAACAGCTGGCTTTGTTTGGACATGTGCTCTTGGGTGCTCTCTAAGCAAGCGGTGGCTGCTCTGGAAAAACAGGAATGCAGTAGCCGGTTGCCGAGCTAGATCTCCCAGAAGGGTAGATGAATGGTATCGCCATTCACAATCCACATATGTGCCATCAATTACTTTTGTTTACTGTTTCCCTCTTTCAGTCTTTCATTGTACAGACACAAGCACATGACCTCACGCACACACACTGGCCTGCAGAAAGTAAACCTTTTTTCGCCGAGTTCAGCAGAAAAACCACAATATCCTTGTGGGCCTCTGACACGAGCCATTGAAAATCAGAGACAGAACATACAAGAGCAAATATGAGGTCGTGATGAGCCTCATGTTTTTTTTAAAGTTGCACACGCACTCTCTGATTTTTGAGCCAAATGATTTTCTGCTTTATTGCAAAATCAAATTATAGAAATAATCATCATCATCTTGTGAAACAGCTGCACAAAAACAATGTAAGTAGATGCAGATATTGGGCCTCGGATCTTCTTAAAGGGATGAAAAAACCTTGAAGGGTTTACTTTTGTTATGGAAAATAAATGTAAACAAGTATAGTTCTATTTCAATACAATTTTTTATTTATTTTACGATTTTTAACTCAAAGAACCGATTCTAATTTCCGGCGGTAGCCTAAATAAATAAATACATACATAGATAATGACTTAATTTTCACAATCCTAAACTTTCACATAACATAACATAATGTAACGTAACATAGCGTAACGTTGCGTAATGTAATGTAATGAAACAAACGTAACAACATAACCTGACAAACATAACAACGTAACGTAACATAACGTAGCGTAATGAAATGAAACGTAACAACATAACATAAACATAAAATAACATAACGTAACGTAGTGTAATGTAGCATAGTGTAACATAATGAAACGAAACGTAACATTACATAAACATAATATAACATAACATAGCATGATGTAACGTAATGAAAAGAAACGTAACAACATAACAAACAACATAAAATAACATAACGTAATGCAACGTAACATAGCGTAACGTAACATAATGAAACAAAACGTAACAACATAACATAACAAATATAACATAACAGCCTGTTATGGTTGCGTAATTAATTTTTTGGTTAGAAAAGAACCAATTCCTCAGAGTCGTTCGTTCGGAAATCGAACTAGATTAGCATTAGCGAACTAGCATTTATTTCTGATTTACTTTTGTATGGGAATCAGGGGAAGCGGCTACTGTGAATCATTCGTTCAGGAATCAAACTACAGTGTTCGAGCTCTATTCACTAAAACGAGTCAGTACAAATGAATCGCTCATTGCGTAATCGAATTAAACTCCACTGTCTGTTTCACATTATAGATTAGTTTCTGCAGATTATTTAAACGTCGTGACTCTTATATATCAAATATATCAGCAAAAGCGATACAATCCGATTTTGTATGTCATATTTTGTATGTCTTTGGTAAATTATTGACTAATTACCAAACAAAAATGTGCTTTATATTATCTCTAAATCACCAAAAGAACACTTGCCAATATATTAAATGAATGGGACAAATGCAATGTCAATTACAGAAGACCACGGTAAACACTTCTTACCTGTAAGAAACGACACTCCTTCATTATAGATATGTAGGCTACAAGCCGATTAGTAAATTACTAATTTTTAAGTCCTACAGTATCGTGTATACCATCGATATTTTAAATATAAGTTAAAGTTTATCAGCACCTGTTGTAAAGCGCAAGCATGACTGATGACGCACTACCGTGATACAGAAATATGATTGGCTTGAAATGTAGCATCTGGACAATGATTTGCTACATGCGAAGGGAGGATTTTTTTTATTTATATCTTACTAGTTTATTTAAACAGGTAAACTGATTGGTCTTTTCTTAATACTTTTCTTAATAATGACATTATACCGTTGTCCGCTTACATAAAGGACTGCTAGTTACTATAGTGTTTAGTATTATATACCATATGGATGAGTCTGTTTAGGTTTCTAGAGCTAATATGGTTTGAGCCTTTTCACCCATTTAGTTATTAGCAGTAAATCAGCTTTAAGCATGGTGTCATCGCCATCTTAATTCCAAACAGTCTCCTTTAAAAACAGTCAATCTTTTCTTTCTTTTATTGTGACAAACAGAGAAATACACAGCTTTGTTTCAATACAGCAGTCACAGCAGCCACATCAGCAAAAGCACCGAGCAGATAAACACATACAGAACGGAATGTAGGACAAAAAAAAGTGAGTATTGGAACAGGAATTTAATGAAAGACTGGCTTAGTCGGCAATAAATGCAAGAAATCAGTGGTGCAACTCTGGATTCATTTTTCTTAATCCAATGTAAAGTTCAATTTTAGCTGAAGTTTCAAAAAAGTTAAAGGCATGTTTAATACATTTTGCATACAGTTTTTTTTAAAGCAAGTATAACACCAAGGGCTGTGCTTAATGCTTCAAAATAACAAAAAAAAAAATCAACATTTTTTTCTAAAGGTTATGCAAAAGGGATGACAAAAACTCTAAAATAATGCTGGAGAAATTATTGTTAACACTGATGAAAGGGTGATGCTAATATCTCCAGTTTAAAAACATAATTTCATATAATTTCATAACCAGTCCAACTGGTTGGTTTCATAACCTGACCAACTGGTGACAGTGGTGTATTTAATGTGTGCTTCGTAGACAGTTTTTTCCCATTCATTAAAAAAAAGTCTTTGTTAAAGCACCTTAAGTGATGAACCAAACCAAGTTAGAAGAATCACAACATTACAAACTTTAATTTTAAGCAAATAAGTATTTGGTGGCTTTAATGAATGGAATAAACTACTATTGCATGAAAGACATAAACTAAAACAATTAAAGCTGTTGGTTGTTTATACAGAAAGAGGCTTATTGCTAAATATTTATATATTTGCAAATATTTAAGTGTTCTGAGAGCATCAAGAGTTTAACTCTATGTGATTAGTTTTCATGGTAGTGCTTCATGGTAGTGCTTCATGGGAGAAGGCTAAATAACTAAAGATATCAGATGTGTTTGGTCTGAGCAGTACTGCTATTTTCTGATTGGTGGAATTATCAGCATCATGCACTCTAAGAAATGAAGGTATAAGAGCTGTCACTTGGGTGGTATCAAAAGGCACACATTTGTACATAAAGGGTCCATATTGTTACCTCAGATTCATGAGGTACACTTTTGTACTTTTTACATACTAATATGCACCTTTAAGGTATCAAAATTGACTCTTTAGGTACAAATACCCTCTAAAAAAGGTATCACCACACCAGTGCTGAGTATTAATTACTAATTACATCATGAAAACTTAGTTACTCAATACGTACTTTTTGACTCAATACTAAAATAAATCCCAACACACAGACAATAGAAATTAATCTCCTAATTTAAATGTACATTTTAGTCAAATAACCTTTTAATTTTGTTTAAAATGTAAGACTAAACCACTTTTAAATTATGTATGTATCAAACACAAAGTGTTTAAAATTAATGAAACTATATTTCATACTTTTTTATAGAAATATATTTTAAAAACATTTAATTGTCAAGACAAATAAAACCTATATATATATATATATATATATACAATTACTCTGTCTCTAAATGTATACCTTATATTGTCATGAACTCATTCATTCATTTTCTTTTCAGCTTAGTCCCTTTATTAATCTGGGGTCGCCACAGCGGAATGAACCGCCAACTTATCCAGCACATGTTTTACGCAGCAGATGCCCTTCCAGCTGCAACCCATCACTGGGAAACATCCATACACACATTCACACACATACACTATGGTAAATTTAGCTTACCAAATTCACCTATAGCGCATGTCTTTGGAGTTGTGGGAAACCGGAGCACCTGGAGGAAACCCACGCAAACACGGGGAGAACATGCAAACTCCACACAGAAACGCCAACTGACAAAGCCGGGGCTCGAACCAGCGACCTTCTTGCTGTGAGGCGATTGTGCTACCCACTGCGCCACCGTGCTGCCCTGTCATGAACTCATTTTCAGTTATTGTTTGTCTTAAGTAATTGTCTTGATAAATAATAATCGTTCTTTAGTTGAAAAATAAAATTATTCTGCAAAATGTATATTACTCTGCTTCTCTATATTATAACTGACTGTAATTAAATTACCTAAAAAATTTAATAAATACCTTACTTTACTTTTAGCGGAAAAGTGATTTAATTACAGTAACTACACTCAAAAAACTCGTTTTGCTACTTGTTCAAACTACTTATTAAAAATGAGTTGAAACAACACAATTCTTTAATTTGGGGGGGGGGGGGGGGGGGGAGGGCAACTTATTTGTTTTATGTTCAATCAACTCACATTTGTAAAAACTAATAAGCTAACTTCATAAATTTGTATTGTGACAACATAAATAAATTGAATGGACCCCAGCATCTTTTACAGTGTAGTTAATTGTAACAAATAACTCTGCGCCCCAGTGACAGTTCTTTTACCTTTATTTCTGAGTGTTTATAATATAGTTATTCAGTGTAAATTCCACTTTTAAATACACTGAATTATAAAACATACAT
The DNA here is from genome assembly GCA_903798115.1 of Danio jaintianensis. Classification (NCBI taxonomy): domain Eukaryota; kingdom Metazoa; phylum Chordata; class Actinopteri; order Cypriniformes; family Danionidae; genus Danio; species Danio jaintianensis. Next base: position 8,877,704 of record CAIGQV010016735.1, on the reverse strand, counting down.
ATGTTGAATTATTGACTACAAATCCATTCAACAAAACCATACACAATCAATTAACACCCTCAAAGCTAACAACAGATCTTTTTTGAAATGAAAATCAGTTATAATTCAATTCAGAAAATGAATGGAGTTTTTCCTATCAGAGCCCCTCTGCTACTTGCATTGTCAGGGTAATCATCTAATCACAGTGTGGTGAAAATCCCATGCTATTTTGCATATATTTGTTATCACCCCCTCTACATTCAAGCAACACTTTGGCATCTCAGTGAGACCACAATGAGCTCAAGGGAGACAAAAGAGACCCTGTCACACAGCATAAAACAAATTAGTGCCTGGAATCATTTCGGCACTGTCAATTATTTTCTCATTTGCTCTTCTGATAAAGCGCACCTGGTGGAACTGAATGTTTATAGGAACGAATCAAGTGATGAGAGGGGAAAGGAGTGAAAGAGTTCATTGTCCTCCATCAGACGGAGGAGACTTGGGTTTGTTTAGAGTAGACTGGAATGGTCTGCTCATGCTTAAAGAAAAAGGGGGTTGGGAATAACGGGAGATGAGATACAGCTTCCAGACAATGTTCATCTTCAAACACTTCCTATGAAAATATCTCCCCCCCCCACCGCCCCTCTAACCCATGCAGTACCCCACTACGCGTCCAGATGTGAGCAAGAAAGAAAAACGACGGCTGGCAGAGATATGTAAACCAGTGGAGAGGGTGAGAGGGACTGAAAAAGAGCCTTCTGAAGACATTTTGCGTTGCAGTTTCCAGCTGAGTGTTCAGACAGCAGATTCTCTGGGTGTCCTTTATGTGTGTTCAGAGAGAACTTGCTACGGATGCCCTGAGACTGGAATGGAGGAGAGTTGTAATTATGCCTCCCCCTAAACAGCTTGTAGGCTGCGAGCCAGAGTGCCTTCTGTGAACTGCAGTGTGTGTATGTTTGTGTGTGTGTGAGAAAGTGTGTATACCAGTGGGTCCGCCAGCTGGACAGATGATTCAAGAGCCTTTAATATCCTGTGGAGACCCTGTTAACACATAAGCACGTGTGCTCACATTCAGACACAGACATATGTGTGTGGACTCCAATAACTGCAACCGGTGCAAATCCTGTCTCTGAAAAATGTTGTACTTTTTTTTTATAGTAAATTGAGTGCAGAAAAACCTGAGACAAGCGAGGCAAACTAAAGAATATAAAGGAATATTTTGGGTTTAGTGATATTGTGATGGGTTTAAGAGGAGTTTCTAGAAAAGAAATGTGTCTGTGTAAATATTTCTGTGTAAAAGTGACATCTATTTTGTACCGTTATGATTAACTAAATCTACTTAAAGGGATAGTTCACCCAAAATTTTAAGTATACTTACTATTTACTCTCCCTAAAGTGGTTCTAAACCTTTTTCTTTTTTTAAAGTTTCTTTCTTCTGCTAAACACAAAAGAAGACATTTTGAAGAAAGTCTGTAATTCATGGTAGGATAAACAAACACTATGAATGTCAATGGCGGCAGCTTTCCAGCTTTCTTCAAAATCATTCTGAAAATGTACCGCTATATACATTTCTGTAGAGCACCAAATACGTCCCAGGAGCTACGTTTTTTGAAGATTTTGTTTTCGCAAACCCACCAGAGACCGCTGTGTACGCTTTTTCAGCTCTCAAATTTCTCTGCCGAGTGCCATTCGCACCTGCTGTCGCATATATCCACCAGAGGCAGCTGTCAACTGACTGACTGACCGATTGACTGACCCACCCTCCTCTTTCCCTAAACCCAACCAATAGTGTTTTCAAAAGCACCGATTGACCCGCCCACTTACTTCCCTTAACCCAACCGACAGTGTTTTCATAATCAATCCAGAAAAAGAAAAGCCCTCGCCTGATTTTTACCATGTTTTCAGATTTTACCACATTCACACCCTGTTATTTACTTCTTTATTTTATTTTTTGGCTTCTGTTTTTGTCTTACCTGTTTTCTGGAACCGTTCTTCTCCTGACTCGAACCTCGTCATCGTGGTCAACTCCTCTCTGCGTCTCAAGTCTGTCAACGTACATGGCGAGCTACTGGACAAACTTCGGGAAAGCCGTCTATACAGAGGTAAGCGGTCAGCTGGTAAGTGCGAAAAAGAACGGCGTCATACCGCCCTGTAGCGTTCACTTTAAAGACGAAATACAGCCATAGGTACGTCTGGCTACATAATTTGCGATCTCCAGAAATGTATATAGGGCTACATTTTCAGAATGAGCCTATGTTGAAAATATCTTCATTAGTGTTCAACAAAAGGTTTGGAACAATATTGGGTGAACAGTCCCCGCTCTAACTAATTATTTAAAATAAAATAAAAAATCTAAGCCATAAACCTAGAAATAAAAGCGAATACAGACTATCAATAAACAATAGTTATTTAAATATACTAAAATAACAATATTTTAACAATTGCACTACTTCCAAAATGACAGATAAGTCAAAATATGTTTAGTGGTAATCATAACCAATATGCCACAATAGTTTAGTTCAGTTCCTCCTAAACACTGAATATTCATTTAAAGGGATAGTTCACCACACAAATGAAAATTCTGTCATCATTTAATCACCCTTTACTTGTTTCAAACCTTTATGGGTTTCTTTCTTCTGTTAAACACAAAAGAAGATATTTTGAAAAAAGCTGGTAACCTGTAACCATTGACTTCCATAGTATTTGCTTTTCCCATTGAAGTCAATGGTTACAGGTTTTCTTCAAAACATCTTCCATTGTGTTCAACAAAAGAAAGCAACTCATAAGAGTTTAGAACCACTTGAGAGTAAACAGCGGGTAAATCTTTGAGTGAACTATCCCATGAAAAACACAATCCAGAACACCACGATCAATCTGATTATAGAACGTCCTAGAATAGTGGCACATGCAACACAAACAAGTGACGAACTTTAAAATGGCACCTCTGAGACCGCTGTGATCCAGATTGTTCTGGATTTGTTGACCGGTTTGAAAAAGCCTGTGGGTGTGTATGTACATATATATTCATAGACCTACTTTGTTAGGCACAGAAATCTGGAACTGCGTAACGCTCTCTCGGTTCTCCACCATATGGCAAGAATGGGACTTGGTGCATTGCAAGGGCCACAGGAGACAAGAAGAGGGAGACAGAGAGAGATTGGTTGAGTTTACTTTGTGTAGAGTGTGTGTCTGTGTGTGATTGTGTGTCTGAGTGAGTGATTGAGTGAGCTGCAGACACGGAGGCCGTTCTGGAATTGATTTATCACTGTTTGGGACGGGAGGGGAGTGTGTGCGTGAACGTGTGAAGGGATTGGGCTTTTCTGAACTTACGGTGTGCCAGACTGACAGGATACTTACTATGCTGTACCCTAGAGAGAGCAAGAGAAAGAGATAAAATAATAAAAAAACAAGCTTTTAGATATTCACACAACTCAAGTGATGCAACTCCATTCAGATCATTATTCTTGCATTATATATTACTGCGATGCTAGATTTCACTAACCTAGATTCCAAACCTGTATAACCTAACTTTCTTTCTTGTATGCTATTTTCAACTTTAAACGTGTTCTAAACTACATTGGGGCGAATTAAATTGCATTGCTTAAATAAAATACTTGACATTTGTATAAATGTATTTTTCAAAATATTGTCTTTTGTGCTTCACATACAGGTTTGGAACATCAATAGATGATCACAGAATTTTCAATTTGGGGTGAACTACTCTTTTAATATTGGATAACTTATAACTTAAACATAATATTGACATTACTACACACTGTTTTGACTGTTCACTGTGTCAGATTATTAGATTTTTCCCCTCATAATTTTTAGTTGTTTTCCCAGTACTGGGTTGTGGCTGGAAGGGCATCTGCTGCATAAAACATATGCCAGAATAGTTGGCGATTCATTCCGCTGTGGCGACCCCTGGTAAATAAGGAAAATGAACGAATGAATGCATTTTTTGTTGTGTAGTGAAAAAGACATATGTCAGACTACACAATGCTTCCCCCAAAAAATACAACTTGCCATCTTTAAATGTATGCATGATGTCATTGAAAAGGTGGAACCAGGCGGAATGATTTCAGGAAACAAAACAAACGTGAAAAAAAAAAACACTCTGCAATAGAAATATTGCTGCAATAGGTCTATGAACTATTAATCCACTAGAAGTACCAATACATTACATAGATCACTTAACAAATGACGTTTGCTGTGTGTTCAAAATGAGCTGAAACAACACAATTCTTGAGGCTTTTGGGGGGAGAACTTAATTGTTATATGTTCAATCCACTTAAATTTGCTAAAAAAAAATATTAAGTTAACTTCATTCCTTTATGTTGTCCCAACACAAAAATCGATTGTGTGGAACCCAGCATTGTTTATAGTGATGTTTGATAAGTATTTATGAAAGATTTTCTGTTCTCCTATTGGTCAGTGTTACAGATGTGATAGAACCTGCTGTCTATAGAATTGCTCTCTCTCTCTCTCTCTCTCTCTCTCTCTCTCTCTCTCTCTCTCTCTCTCTCTCACTCACTCTCTCTCTCTCTCTCTCTCTCTCTCTCTCTCTCTCAGGACATTTTGAAGCATCCACTTATCCACTTGAAGCATTTACTTATTTTTTTTAATTTAACAATTCAGTTGAAGAGTTGGGTCCTGTTTTAAGGAATTAACACTGAACTCTAACAGTGACATTTATACTAAACTGAACTGAATCAGTTTTAATTTAACTGGATCTACGCCAGCATTCTACCATATTCTCCTGCCTGCCTGACTGGAATGTTCCACAATTTGAAATATTTTATAGATATTTATTAATACTTTTATTCTTTTCCTTCATCTATTTGTTAAGTTTCTTTGCCCTTAATGCAATCTATACTGTAAGAAACACTTTAGAGATAAAGATGAATTGAAAAAATGAATTGAAGGTGTTTTGATCAAATGAATCACAAGTAGATAATTGGTATGCATTCCTGTTTACACATAGTGTTTGAGTCTGCCTTTTTTTGGACATGCTCAATACATATTAGAGCCTGTTAGCACCTAACTGCAGAACATGTAAACACAGACCAAAAAATTCTACATTTAATCCATCCCCATAACGACAACAGTGTGGAATAACTGGAATGCCACCACTTTAAAGCTCACGCTATACTATAAACAAATATCCGTAAATTAGCAGCTTTCCATATTTTGAGATTTACGTTTTTATTTATTTATGCTTCTAAATTGCATTTTGGGACCTTGATCTTTCTTTCAACTACTTTTAAGCTTGGAAAGGTTTGAAAAAGTGACTTTTATTAAAATTTTTAAAGTGATAGTCTAAATCACGATAAAGTCTAAAGTGATATATTGTCTGGGTTGGTGTGGTAAATTGTGGTACAAAAACCTTGTAATAACTTCCCAGTACATTTTCTGTTATTTTACTGACTTATTTCTCTATTTACTTATATTGTTTCTTATACATTATATTATTTCAAAACACTAAAATCTCACTTTGTTAAACTGTAGAGTTAAATTTTCAATATCAAAAGTCGACAAAGCAGAGATCAATCACAACCTTAAACAGAAAACACTTGTGAATCACAAAATACGGAAACTGTTAATTAACAGATATTATTTACAGTGTAGTGCCACAATTAAAAAGCACATTGATGCACCCTTTATGTGCTGTTTGCATCACTGTCCGAGTTTGCGCTACAAGGGTTTATGAAAGCTGAATCTATCTCACACTACCGTAATCTTCCATCTCTTCATCCTCAAGGGAGGTTACAAAGAGCTCCCCGCTGCTCCCTCTCACATCATTACTGCACTTTGAAAATAGAGAATCTAGAAAAAGCGTTTAATTCCAGACAAACTGATACATCATTGCACTTCTGTAAGCCACAAGGGCTCCATTGATCGGCTTGTTTTCAAGGCAGGGAAGGAAAAGTGAAAACTGAGCCACTCTGGCTTTTTTTTCTTCTTCCCTTGTTCCTGTTTCAGAATTCCTTTCATCTCCTTTAATCAACACTCTCTGATTTTGCTGAGCAATAGCTGGAAATATTCATATTCTATTTTCTGTTACATCTCATTTATCACGCTTCATGTGCAATAGCTGTAAGTACTTCAAATGCTTGAGCAATTTTGTACATTTTCGCAGCACTTCCAATAAAGAAAGCAAGAGGCAAACCACATTATGCTGCACTATTTTTGCTCTTGCTCTATTTTCTTTGTGTGCCGCTCAACTTTGGCAACGCATATGCAGATATGGATATAAAGATTACCCGTTTTCCCAACAAAAGTCATCTTCTCTTATTTTGTCCTTGTAATTCCTCCACAGCTAGTCAGCTTCGAAGAATTCATACCGCTAAAATGATACGCTCATTAATTATTGAAAAGCATAAAAACTATTTGAGTAACATGACTAATGACGAGGGCAGAAATATATTGATTTTCATAGATGATGTTTCAGCATCCAGACTGCTAATTGCAATCACCATTCAACAAATAAAAGACGTGTAACTCTCTAACTTGGTATTTCAAGCTCATTAGTGATCAACATCCGACCCCTTAAAAAAACAGCAGCAAAAAAAAAAATGAGATCCAGTAGTTGTTGCCAGTCAAATTAAACTCATGTTTTCTCCCTACACTCCCCAAGGAGACTAACAAAGGATAACAAGCTCGTTCCAAATCCTTCATGTTAACGACTAGAGTTTTGCCCCGACAAATGCGAGCTTGACAAAAGATGCAGCGACCACTATGATGAAAAATCTGTGCGATAAAGTGATTCAGCAGCTTTTGTTCCTCGGCCTGCTGTCCCTTTGCTCTCAGGGTGTCTGATTGGCGGCTGAGTGGGAAGTCAAAGGTCATGAGAAGTCTGACAAAGGGCCTGGCCAATACAAAAGTTACTAACCATCAGTAACTGAACCATCAGCATGTGAACAGCCATGAGTGTCAGCACTCCAGTCCCCCTCTCCTTCCCCCAATGCAGGGCCTCTCTCATGGCATGCCCTCTGTTGCTGTTGGGGGATAAGCGGTAAATCGCTGGCTGGCATAAGGGACCGTGTGTGTTTTGGGGTAGGGGGGTTTCTAAATACTACGGCCGCTCTGACTGCAACAAAGAACAAATCAAAGTGTGCCTCTTGTTTTCTTTTAAAAATACCTAAAAGATTTTGGGGAGGGATCAGGGAACTCAACTTGTACGGGGAACGCGAGTCGGTTAATTTGGCACTGAAGCTGATGGAAGGTTTCCAGTGAAGTTACAAATAAGGCTACTTAGTTGTGCGTCTCGCTTCCAAAAAAAGGGGGGAAAAACAGATCGGACTATGCCAGCTATGTTGGCCATTAGTGGCCTTAAAGGCATAGCTCACTAAAAGCCATCATTTACTAACCTTCCACAACTTTCAAACCTGTATTTGGTAATCAAAACCATTGTTGGTCACCTTTGACTTCCACAAATACTATTAAAACATTACAAACCATCAATTTTTAACCATCAAATCCAGTATATTTTAATGGTTTGTAATGTGTTTTGACTGAAAAAACACCCACAAAAATCCAGTAGACACCCAATATAATAGAATATAATATAATATAATATAATATAATATAATATAATATAATATAATATAATATAATATAATATAATATAATATAATATAATATAATACAATATAATATAATATAATATAATATAATATAATATAATATAATATAATATTTTTCCCAGTACTGGGTTGCGGCTGGAAGAACATCCGCTGCGTAAAACATGTGCCAGAATAGTTGGCGGTTCATTCTGTTGCGGCGACCTCTGAAATAGAGACTAAGCTGATGGAAAATGAATGAATAATATAATATTTTGTTTTGTGGAGCACAAAAGAAGTTAAACTGAAGAATGTTGAAAACCTGTGACCACTGACTTACATAGCAGGAAAAAGTAATACTATGGAAGTCAATGGTTACATGTACATGGTTAACAAAAAATCTCATGGTACACTAAAGAACAATAAAAAAGTGTGAGTAAATGAGGACAGCATTTCAATTTTGGGTGAACTATACCCTTAAAACTAATACAATTTCCATAATGATCATTAAAAAGCATCACAAATCAAACAAGTAAGGAATATCATGAGTAATTTTCAATTTTGGGGTAAACTATCCCTTGAAGTCACACTCTGTTGACAGCGGCTCTGTGCTGACCGGGGACTGAAAGAATGAATGCCTTGAAGCCATTTAGAAGCCTCTTAACAAATTTAGTGCTTAAACAATACCATCCCAGCCCCATCCATCTCAGCATCCGTCTTAAACCTGGCGTACAGAATTAACGACCTCACTTAATGACTGATAGCCAGAGACCAAACGGCCTACTTATTAGCGCCACTGTTCACTTCTAAAGCTATTCAAACAAAAAGACTCAACTTCGTGCTCTATTCTCTTGTGTGCTTCCCCACTTCTTTAGTTACAGTGATGAGTCTCGGGGGTTGTTTGGTTTTTGAGTCGACTGTCAACAAAGCCTTGCAAAGTACAGAAACTGGAGATCATTAGCTGCCTTTCTGGAGCTGTTCTTAATTATCAAGCCCACACTCTGATTTAAGCTAATTGCCCATTAGCTAAACAATTAGCCAACATGCTAACGCTAAAAGGATTCTGAAACTCCCAAATTCCAATGCAGGCAAATGTGATTTTCAATTCTTTTGACAGAAAAGAAGTAATGTTTTAATTGACTTACATTTCCTTTTCTTGATGCATGGGGAAGTATGGTAAAATAATGAACGAGGTGATGTTCCAAGGGTTTTAAAGCATTAAAATGCCTTTTAATGTGTCAAAAGTGATTGTTGTTACTACAGCCAGCACTTCCAGTTTGCTTTATGTGGTCTTTTTTGCATTGTGGACATTTATTTAAAAAAAATCATTTATATACACATTGTTAGTGTTAACTAATCAAAATAAATTAGAATTACATTATTTGCCTAAAGTCTAAGTTAAAAATTAATATTAAATATAATATTTCATCATTTGAAAGTACTACAATGAATAAAATGGAAACTAAATAAATGTAAGATATTATAGACGTAAGATATATATATATATAGCATAATTCACCTAACTATCATAGCCTAAATTATAAATTTTCTTTTCGACTTAGTCCCTTTATTAATCAGGGGTCGCCACAGCGGAATGAACCGCCAACTTATCCAGCATATGTTTTACGCAGCGGATGCCCTTCCAGCTGCAACCCATCACTGGGAAACACCCATACACACTCATTCACACACATAAACTATGGACAATTTAGCTTACCCAATTCACCTATAGCGCATGTCTTTGGACTTGGGGGAAACCGAAGCACCTGGAGGAAACCCAAATGAACATGGGGAGAACATGCAAACTCCACACAGAAATGCCAAATGAGGCTCGAACCAGCGACCTTCTTGTTGTGAGGCGACAGCGCTACCCACTGCGCCACCGCACCACCCTAGCCTAAATTATATACAAAATTTATATAATAGAATTATAATTTATTCCCATAAATGACCTTATATTGTGTATTTCCTCAGTGATACTATAACAAGACTTAAATAAACACAAAGTTGTTGAATCAAACAGGAAATGTCTGTTCTGGCCTTTAAAAAAGAAAGAAAAGAAAAATCTGTTGGACTCAGCAGCACCAGACTCTATACGGTATTCAATGACACATTTTTTCCTGGATTTCCAAACCTTAAAGCAACAGACACAGATTTCCCTCTAAATCCACAGAGCGCCTGCACAGATAGATGGAATAATGCCTGAATGTTATGAATGGACAGACATAGCGCTGAGGTCGGCACATATGCGCTCTTAAGCTGACCCACAGCCAAAAAATGTTTGGATTAGACAGAATGGGGAGACGATCACTTCCTCTAGCTATAAAATTATCCTCTTTACCCTCCATTGGAACCAGAAAGATAAACACACTCCCTGTTTTTATAGGTGTGTGTGTGTGTGTGTGTGTGTGTGTGTGTGTGTGTGTGTGTGT
>CAIGQV010016735.1:8856993-8867721 GCA_903798115.1 Danio jaintianensis | reverse complement strand
GTGTGTGTGTGTGTGTGTGTGTGTGTGTGTGTGTGTGTGTGTGTGTGTGTGTGTGTGTGTGTGTGTGTGTGTGTGTGTGTGTGTGTCTGGAGTTTTAATTGAACCCATTAGGAGAAGAGATAGAGTTACTTGGCTTAACTCAGAGGGGGTTCTGTCACTCTCAGGCTCTTAACATAAAGAACTGTTATACTGGAAACCATCGTAGGTTGTAAAGCAGGAATTTCTGTTTTTATGATTTGCGTTATTTACTTTTACCTCATTAAAGGGGCAATTTGCAGAATACAGAGAAACTTGTTATTAGCAACACCAGTGACCATTTAACTGAACTGCAACCAGCAATTTATTGATTATGGCCCCAGTTGTGCACACACAACATAGTACAATGAAGTTGGGAATACTTTGCAGTAATATAATGTGCAGTCACCATTCAAGCTGCTGAGATTGACTTGTAGATGTATATATTAATATGTACTGCATGCTTTCCTCTTAATAAAAAAGTAAGCTCATGGTAAAAAGGGCAATAGTTAGAAAACAACAGTTGAGAAGGCACGTAAACATAGTGATAGGGGATGTTTGCATAAGCTCTGAAATCAGAGTTTTTAAAATTACACTTTTATGATCATTTGATAAAATAGATCTGACCACACAGAAATCTGATATATGGATAATATGCATATATATAAGTTTGCATATCTAAAATATATTTCATATATGCAACATATATTTCAAAATATTGCAAAAAGAGCAACTTATGTTTATAAATAAATATATATTAGCAGCATTTTTTGAATAAATGTTTCATATATGACATATCTTATATATGTGAAATTTAAATATGAACTTTAATGTCATATATTTGCATATATTTCGATGTGTCTGATTTCTATATGGATGGCTATGCAAGTCTACAGCCATTTTTGTGCATGAGACGTTGACATTTCAGTACAGTATAGCTTTTTTTGGCATTATCCTGAACATTATATCAGTATTTCACAACATATCTAAGTATTTGTTTTACATGTCATGGAAAATAAGCTCTCAAAGCGTACATAAAAGTCACATCTTTTTGACTTTACAAGCAAAACTGTCCCAAGTCCTTTACATAAAAATCAGTCAACAAGCTTTGTTCATGGACAAACCTAGGAGATTGGTGAAGAGTCTTGTTTTTACGGTTTTGTTACAAGCTGTTCACACACTGGCAATATAAAAAATCGTACATATGGCCCCTTTAAAGTATATTTTTCAATCATATTTGATGAATACAGCATTTACTAAAAGACCTATCTGACCCTTTTAGGGCATGTGGAACAATATTTTCTTTCTCTTGTAAATCACATTTAAACCCACAGCGCTGAAGACATTCATCTGATACAAAGTTTAATCTGGGGGTGCAGATCTGCAGGCGAGAGACTTAAACTGCTAACAAAAAAACTCTAAAATTAACATAAAGGGAGTGTGAGGAAGAAACCAGAGAGTATGAAAAAGAGAGTCAGAGAGAGAAAGTGGCTCTGTTTCTTTGTGTAAGGTGATCCTTCGCTCATAAGAGTTTCCACAGAAATCAGGCTGACATTGTGAACACGTGGCGCGCTGCTGTCCCAGTCCCCCCCTCCCAAAATAAAGACCCCCACACATCTGCCAAGCCAAGCAGACCGAGCGAAGGGAAGAAAGAAGGAGGGAGGCTTTAAATCTATTGCATACTGAATGAACCCCCATCTGAAATATGTCACCTTTGAGCCCCCACAAGCGCCCAAGTCACCGATGCCCCCAGAAGTGTGCATGCCTTTGTGCGCTGCAAGAAAAGAAGTGTGTCGAGAACAACGAACAATAGGTTGTTTTGCTCCCCCATCTCCACCACTGTCATGTTTTGTGAAGTCGCTCTCACCCAAAAAAATAAAAAGCCTTTGAACTAAAAAGACAAGTTATTCCTCCGTGTTGAACAAGAAATATGGGGAACTTTTCATTTGTAAATATGCAGCTCTTTGATCAGCAAAAAAGGGAATTGTTTCTTGATAACCATTTCAGGCTATCCAATGATGAAAAACAGCAGTGTTGGTGTGTCTGAACTCTACAATAAAAACAAAAAAAAAAAGCTTTTTTCCTAAATGTGACATCAGATATGCGCAGGTTAGCGGCATGCAGACTGAAGCAAGGTATCGTTCGGCTACAAAAACAAGCGATCAGGTGACAAAGCAACAGCTGCCAGACGGACGGGAATCGGCCTACTCTGCTACGTAGATACACTCTTGCTCTGTCGTTGGGACAAAAATCAGAGAACAGAACATGTCTTTGTGGCTTGCAAATGTGAGGCTGAATATCAAACATCTGCTTCTCTAAATGTTGGATTTCTGTGTCTTTTGGTCAAGTGCCAGTGTGAGGTCTCTTTTTTCTTGACTATTTTATACTGAGAAAGTTCAACCACCCTTATGATGTCTCAAGTTGAGTGACTTTCTTCCTCCTGTGACACAAAATATTTTTGGTATTATTATTGATATTTTACGCAGTCTATTTAGTATGGTGAGTACGCACTACAAACAAATCACAAGCATGATGAGAGCGAGATTGAAAACTAGGAAACTTAAGTGAACGCTAGCAGTCAAAGATAAGAATGATCTGATGTTTGGTGTCGAGCTTATCAATTATGCAGAATCAGAATATTGCTGACATATCTCTGATGAGCTGATAAACTCATCCATGAATTAGGATTCCCTGATTATGAAATGCTGACAGCACACTTTTTTAACCATAATGAAGAAGAGCACAAGATTTCGAACTCTTGGGAATGCCTTGAGTTGTGAATAAAACTTTGAGTATACAGTCAATTGAATTTCACTGAATCTCATCACGCATACCTAAAAAAATAGTGCCTTATCAAGAACCATTCCATGTAGAACATGAAGAATATTCTTTTTGGAAGATGTTTCAGCACTTTTTTTTTTTACTTTAGAATTAAAATCAGTGCAGTTCAGTGTAATTTTGAACATAGATCTATGTACTGTACAAGTGACAGTTTCTACTGGCTGCTATATGTTAGCAATCTAACATAATGGAAAGTTCAAAGAGAAATTACTGCAACTGCAGTTATAAACATGTACAGTATGGATATCTGTATATATGCATGTCTAAATCTCAATACTATACAGAAATTACTTTTGTTTTGATGGTCACAAAAGTAAGATGTACTGTCTACTCTACAGCATGTAATTTTGGACATTGATTTGTTTTTACTCTGAATGGTGACAATGACTATTCCAGATTCCTATTCTAGATTTAAATAAAAGTGGCATCTAAATAATACAAACCAAAGGTTTTGCACCCTGTTGACTTTCATTGTATGAACAAACAGTTGAAATATTGTTGGTGACAGTACCCCTTATGACTACTCCTCCTAGTACTACTATGAAAAAAATCTGCAGTTAAACTATGGTAACCAAAAATCATACAATATTTTGATACATTAACCAGTTTAACCACATATGTGCACCATTAGAAAAGCACAAAAGCTGTCATTGGGGCGATACCTTATACTTTTGTTCGTTTTGGGTTCTAGTATGTATCTTAAGGGTGCAATATGGGCCCATTATGTACTAGTATGTACATTTAAGGTACTAATATCGACTCTTTAAGAAGAAATATGTACCACACCAGTGACAGCTTTTGTACCCTTATTTCAGAGAGTGTATTAATACTGGTTACAGAATTGGTAATCAATGTGCAATAAAATAAAAATAAATCAAAACACTTTTACTGTATAAAACTATGATTACATTTCATAATCCATAGTTTTATTACACTAACCAACGTTTAACCATGGCATTTGTAGTAGCCTAATAAAGCTGTCGTTTTATCAGTTAAAAGTACTAAAACTTGATTTCCACACTTTTACAATAATACAACCAATTCCGTAAGGATTGTGTAACATCTGATTGAAAGCGACTCATGTTGTAACCTTTTTTAAGAAAGAAGATGAAGATTGTGGGAGAGCAGATTTTCCCCCATGACTCATGTGGAAGAAATAAATCTTGCGAGTATAAACAGAGAGTGCATGATCGACATCAGTAAGCTATTTCTAAACAAGCGCACGTGTGCGTACCTAATGTCTCGAGAATGTGCGTAAATCTCCAGGTTCTCTTTAGACTCAACCCCCAAAATGTAAGACACGCGTTAATAAAGGTTTCATGAAGGGCGCACGCCGAATGATTATGACCCGCCACAAGCCGTGAACGCGGAGAAAGACTGGGGAAGAAAGAGGAAATAAAGCACGAGAAAGAAAGAAGAAAGAACGATATGGGAAATAAGGAGGAGGGGAGAGGAGTTACCACACAGGCGGCAGATGCTCGCGTGCCTTTACAAACACCCACGGTGCCCTCTCGACCCGCGGCGCCGGAGCATTCCGCCGTGATTCCCTCCTCCCTCCGCGCTCCGCTTCCCCGCCGGTTTCCACGGCCCTTCTGCGAATTGCGACGTCCCACCTGCCATGCTCCATTGTGCGCGTGATCCTTTTTCATTTTAATGACAAAGTTAATTCCCCCTACGCCTCCTCCCTCTCTTCCAGCCCGGGGTGACTTTACGACCACAGCTTGAAAATGCATCTCAAATCCGCCTGTCCACAAAAAAAGCCATCTGATGAGAACATATGACGCCGCCAGATTTCAACACCCGCTCACATTGAAGGCCCATCTACGCTTAATTGGGCCGCTGCTGTAAAACTATTTACTTGATTATAGCTTAACTACAGTAAACTGTTTGGTCACTTTGAGAACAAAAGTAACAGATGACGACCTTAAAAACGTGAAGACAAAGAGTCAATCAATATGACTGCGTAATGTGGCTCTAAATGGAACAGCATATACTGGATTTTCAGAACTACTTTCAGAACTTATGACTTGCACTTAATTCTAGTGTGTAAACATTTCCATCAATTTTCCCATTCGCATCTGCCTGTGCACATGCTGCGTCTTTCCCTTATATGGTGTGAGAATAAAACCACCCACTGGTTTAAAACGCACTCGCTTGAACTTCTTTGAGCATGAAATGTGATTAGCAAAAAGTAATGATATTACATTTCGAGGAAGGCTTTGACCTAAAAGTTTGCTGGATAAGAAACGGCACTTGCATAAGTATAAAACATGTAGCTAATTATGAGTGTGACAAACGCCTACGGTTTAGATGGAAAGAAAGCTGTCACCTGCGCTTCGGCTTCATCAAATGACAAATGCAATAAGATTGCACAGCTTTAACGACATAAAATGTGATGTGCGCTTACAAAAATAAATGATTGATGGGCTGAAATCAGGGTCACTGCTGTGATGAGACTCTAAGAGCCCAGATTCAGACTTCAGCTGGACCACGACAGATGGACAGCCACAGGTCACAGGACCGAATTTCAATGCGATCCCACGGTGCATCTCCATACAGCACAATGTGTTCATCAGAACGCATCTAGTATAAACATTTAGGACTAAATCAGAATGCCCACTGAACACGTGGTAGCCTATTTGAAACATCCAGTGTTTGCGTGCAACTACAAAACTCATGAACGGATGCGTCATGGGCAAAAGTTCACGTGGGTTTATTTGCTAAAAGCATGAAGTGCTTGGAAGTGAAATTTCATTCTCGTAGTTTAAAAAAAAGTGTTTCTTGCAAGACTGATATGATTTTCTTTTTCTGGACATTCGAACCAGATGGCCGTGAAACTTCCAGAAGCTCATGTTTGCTTTTTGTTTGTGGGTGAACGCGCATAATGATGCTAATGCGGTGGAATCAGAGATGGCGAGTCGTAAAGTGGCATTGTTCACTGGGGGGAGAGTGTGACCTCTATGAGAAATCACATTGACTGGGGGTTAACGGAGGTTGGGGGAATCCTTTTCAAAGCGCGCCATTCGCCACGCGCGCAGACTTCTCCACGAGACACAATAGCGCGCTGATGGGTTCTCAGATATCCTCCAGTTACCCTTCATACTCAACATTATAGCTCTGGTTTAAACTTTATTTGTGATAAAGTAAGCTCTATACAATAATAGCTACAATATACCTTATAGTATAAACTACAATAGGTGCGCTATATTTTAACGGATAGTTGTTTTATATTAAAATATTAAAGCTTTTCAAAAGTTTAAAACTTTGCAAAAAAAATTGCTAAATGTTTAACTGCTGCTTTTTTTTAATCTAAAATCAATATCATGCCAGTGTGTATTGCGCGGAAAACCACTTCACTTTATTTAAAGTTGAAAGTCAAAGAAAACTTTGAAAGTCTGAAAAGGCATTAAATATAGTAGGATTAAATAGAGTAGAAATGGCACAAATTCTAAGTTAAATGGATGGAAACATATATGTTACAATAAGGAAAACATTAGTAAAGTAAGAAGTAACTCAAAGTGTGCCGGGGTGACACGAGAAACGTTGGCCTTGAATACATGTGTCTATTTTTCTATTGTTATGGCACACTTCTGAAACTCTGTCGTCCTCATGGCGAGATCTGCTTGCCAGCTCCACCACAATCACTGCTCTTTCTTTTCTTCATTCACCCTTTTCTTTTCTTTTCAGGGATGTACAGCCGTGGGGCGAGGAGGGGAGGCTGGCGTTTGGAGAGGGTGGGGGCCACGGTCTGAGGTGGGCTGCAAGGGGCTAGTCAGTGCTCTCAGAGTCACAGACAGAGCACACGTGCGCGCGCAAGGAGCTGCGCCTCCCACACACCCGCGCACCAACTCACACACAGTCAGACGGAGAGGAAAGTGGATGTGTGCAGCAGCAGTACCGCGTCCTGATGCTTTTTCTGAGCCACTGAAAACGCGGAGAGAGGGGGAGTGCTGGTTCCTCGACTCTACACGCTTTTGCTTGAAATCTATGCACAGCATTTGAGGATTTATCATGCTTTAATCTACACCGAACAATCCACCAGCCAGTTTTCTGTGTGTGTGGAATAACTACTTTGCGCACGTCTTCAAAGATGGGAACAACTAAGCACTCCAACGACTGGAATGTTTTGTTTTGCAAGACGCTTCTGAAACTTATGCTTCTGGCGGCCGTGGCGCACAATGTTTCAGGGAAGACTTTAAAATACAAAGTTCTTGAAGAGCAACGAGTTGGGACGGTAATCGCCAGGCTTAAAGAGGATGTAGCCGGTATGTTAGCCAAACTCCCGAGCTCTGTGTCTCCGCGCTTCAGAGCGATGCAGAGAGGCAGCACCCCTCTGCTCTCCGTGCGCGAGGAGGACGGAGAGATCAGCATAGCCACCAAAATCGACCGAGAGAAGCTTTGTGAGAAAAACTTAAACTGCACTATCGAGTTCGACGTGATTACTCTTCCCACGGAATACCTCCAACTGTTTCACATTCAAGTAGAAGTGTTGGACATCAACGACAACGCTCCGCAGTTCTCGCGCGCCATCATCCCCATAGAGATATCCGAGAGCGCGTCTGTGGGCACACGCTTCCCTCTGGATAGCGCGGTAGACCCGGATGTCGGGGAAAACGCGCTGCACACCTACTCGCTCACTCGGAATAACTTTTTCAAAATCGATATCAGGACGCGAACGGACGGCGCAAAGTACGCGGACCTTGTTGTAATGAGGGAACTTGACAGGGAAACGCAGTCCAGTTATCAACTACAACTCACAGCTTCAGACTCTGGCGTACCGCCGAAATCTGGCTCAACTCTGCTCAAAATCAGCATATCTGATTCCAACGATAATAGCCCGGCGTTTGACGAGCAGGCTTACGTGGTCAACCTCCTGGAAAATTCATCACTGGGGACGCTCTTGGTGGACCTGAACGCTACAGACCCGGATGAAGGCAATAATGGCAAAATCGTGTATTCTTTCAGCAGTCACGTGCCCCCCAAAATCCTAGAGACTTTCAAAATTAACCCAGATAATGGCCACATCACTCTTATTAAGAAAGTAGACTACGAAACCACGTCTTCATATGAAATAGATGTGCAAGCTCAGGATATGGGTCCCAACTCCATTCCAGGCCACTGTAAAATAATAATCAAAGTGGTCGACGTCAACGACAACAAGCCAAAAATCAACATCAACCTCATGACTCAGGGCAAAGAGGAGGTGGCCTACATCTCGGAGGCCTCCCCTGTTGATACCTTCATTGCTTTAGTGCGAGTAGATGACAGTGACTCGGGTATAAACGGTGAAGTCGTGTGCCGTCTCCATGGCCATGGGCATTTTCGCTTGCAGAAGACGTACGAGAACAACTACATGATTCTCACAAATGTGTCTCTGGACCGTGAGAGACGCTCTGAATATAGCCTGACGGTGATCGCTGAAGACCGTGGCTCGCCAAGCCTATCCACCATCAAACACTTCACAGTGCAGGTGCAGGATGAAAATGACAACCCTCCCCGCTTTGAAAAGAGCCGCTATGAAATCTTCAAGTCTGAGAACAATTCCCCTGGGGCATACCTGACGTCAGTGGTGGCCACCGACCCAGATTTGGGCCCAAATGGACAGGTGACCTACTCAATTGTGGAAAGCCAGGTCCAGGGCAGCTCTATTTCAACTTACGTGACCATTGACCCATCCAACGGGGCTGTGTATGCACTCCGAAGCTTTGATCGGGAAGAAGTTGGCCGGCTTTCATTCACTGTGCAGGCGCGAGATGGCGGAAGCCCAGCTTTTCTGAGCAGCAACACCACTGTTTTGCTCACCATACTAGATGAAAATGACAACCCTCCCATTATTGTTGCTCCACTGCTAAGTAACCACACAGCTGAGGTACCATTATGGCGGCACGCCGAGTCTGGTCATCTGGTGACAATCATTAAGGCGACAGATCGAGATGCAGGAGCCAACAGCGAGCTGACTTGCTCCATAGTCGGTGGCAATGACGAGGGACTCTTTGTCATTGACCCACGCAGATGTGAGTTACGAACCAACGGAAGTGTGGAGGCCTCAGGACGTGAGGGATATGATTTAGCAATCCTGGTGCAAGACAGAGGAGCATCCATTCGACTCTCAGCGAGGGCTGTCCTGCATATCAGCCTACGGGACTATCCAGAAAGCTACTCCCTGAACCCTTCAGACATAAACAACCAATCCCCACTAGACGTGTCTATGATCATCATCATCTCCCTTGGTGCCATCTGTGGTGTGCTGCTCATTGTTATGGTAATGTTCGCAACCAGGTGCTCAAGAGAGCAGAAGGACCCAAGGCATTCCTACAACTGCAGAGTGGCTGAATCCACCTACCAAAATCATCCCAAAAAACCAGCCCGGCAGATCCACAAGGGTGACATCACACTGGTGCCCACGGTTAACGGGACCCTGCCTGTGAGGGCCCATCCTCGGTCCCCCTCAGCCTCCCCCGCTCCAGAAAGCCGGCAGAGTCACCACAGCCGCCAATCACTCAACAGCCTGGTCACCATCTCATCCAATCATGTGCCAGAGAACTTCGCCCTAGAACTTGCCCACGCCACACCACCAGTCGAGGTAAGACAAAACATTCCTCATTAACAATTTCTGAATTGTATACCTGATTAAGTTCCCCTAAACCTGCTAAAATATCCAATATGTTTGTTTTATTTATAGCATGTTTATTTGTATATCCATCGTGCATAAGTATCCATCCATATCATTCCCTCGTTTACCACACCCCCACCATCACCTCCATGGTTTGTCTGTATTTGTGTTGGCTTGCTGTCTGGTCTGCCATTATTCATTTTTTGTTTCCATTTTTTCTTTCTTTATTTGTCCCCCCGCCCTGTTTCCTTTCTTTTTGGTTATAGCAAGTCTCACAGCTTCTGTCCATACTTCATCAGGGCCAGTACCAACCCAGACCCAGTTTCCGTGGCAACAAATACACCAGGAGCTACAGGTAACCAATCACACTTCAGCCTGTTCAGGGGGTTCAAAGTTCTAGTCCGTGAGAGTCTGGACACCCTGGAGGACTTGAGTAACAGATGCTGACAGCCTTATCATGCTAGCTAGTCAGCTGCCCTTTGAATAAAGCCTTTTTTGTTTATGCACAATCCACTCCCTTCTTAAGAGGCTCATATAACAGATGAATTAAAAGTAAGATCTATGATACATAAACTGTAACTTTTGGACTGTAGCAACTAACCGTATGCTCTTTGTCTGTAGGTATGCTTTGAATGAGATGGACAAGTTCAGTCTGAAGGACAGTGGACGAGGGGATAGTGAGGCTGGAGACAGTGATTGTGAGATGGGGAGAGAGTCTCCTCTGCTTGGAGAAGGCTTCAGTGAGCTCTTCACTCCTGATGGACATCACCGACTGCATCCAAGTAAGCAAGATTCTTTAGACTATAGATTGCAAACTGGGGTCCAGGGACTCCCAAGGGGCCACAAGGAAGTGCTAGAGGGTCTGTATAAATGCTTGGAGATTAAGGCAATACAAACCAAATAAATCAATAAATAAAATAAATATAAATTTAAAATAAATAAATTGAAGTTTTAATCAATACAGATAAACAGATTTACATGTAAGACACAAACAGCTAAATAAAAATATTAATCAAATGATTATAATACTTATAAAAATAATTAATATAAAATAAAATATTAAATTTAAATATATAATCAAAAATTTGATTTAAATAAATAAATAGATTAAAACAAATACATGCAAAATAGATTAAATAATATTTAATAAATGTGTGAATGAATAAATAAATTTAGTCATACAGCAAGTTTGAAAACATGTAATAATCTATCTTAACAGAAATGATGGAAATAATATACATATATATATATATATATAT
>CAIGQV010016735.1:8829696-8840712 GCA_903798115.1 Danio jaintianensis | reverse complement strand
TATATATATATATATATATATATATATACAGTCGTGGCCAAAAGTTTTGAGAATTACATAAATATTGGAAATTGGAAAAGTTGCTGCTTAAGTTTTTATAATAGCAATTTGCATATTCTCCAGAATGTTATGAAGAGTGATCAGATGAATTGCATAGTCCTTCTTTGCCATGAAAATTAACTTAATCCTGAAAAAAATACTTTCCACTGCATTTCATTGCTGACTTTAAAGGACCTGCTGAGATCATTTCAGTAATTGTCTTGTTAACTCAGGTGAGAATGTTGACGAGCACAAGGCTGGAGATCATTATGTCAGGCTGATTGGGTTAGAATGGCAAACTTGACGTGTTAAAAGGAGGGTGATGCTTGAAATCATTGTTCTTCCATTGTTAACCATGGTGACCTGCAAAGAAATGAGTGCAGCCATCATTGTGTTGCATAAAAATGGCTTCACAGGCAAGGATATTGTGGCTACTAAGATTGCGCCTAAATCAACAATTTATAGGTTCATCAAGAACTTAAAGGAAGGAGGTTCAATTCTTGTTAAGAAGGCTTCAGGGCGTCCAAGAAAGTCCAGCAAGCGCCAGGATCGTCTCCTAAAGAGGATTCAGCTGTGGGATCGGAGTGCCACCAATGCAGAGCTTGCTCAGGAATGGCAGCAGGCAGGTGTGAGCGCATCTGCACGCACAGTGAGGCGAACACTTTTGGAAGATGGCCTGGTGTCAAGAAGGGCAGCAAAGAAGCCACTTCTCTCCAAAAAAACATCAGGGACAGATTGATCTTCTGCAAAAAGTATGGCGAATGGACTGCTGATGACTGGGGCAAAGTCATATTCTCTGATGAAGCCCCTTTCCGATTGTTTGGGGCATCTGGAAAAAGGCTTGTCCGGAGAAGAAAAGGTGAGCGCTACCATCAGTCCTGTGTCATGCCAACAGTAAAGCATCCTGAGACCATTCATGTGTGGGGTTGCTTCTCATCCAAGGGAGTGGGCTCACTCACAATTTTGCCCAAAAACACAGCCATTAATAAAGGATGGTACCAAAACACCCTCCAACAGCATCTTCTTCCAACAATCCAACAACAGTTTGGTGAAGAACAATGCATTTTCCAGCACGATGGAGCACCGCAAAAGTGTAAAATGGCTTGGGGACCAAAACGTTGAAATGTTGGGTCCATGGCCTGGAAACTCCCCAGATCCTAATCCCATTGAGAACTTGTGGTCAAGATGCGGGTGGACAAACAAAAACCCACTAATTCTGACAAACTCCAAGAAGTGATTATGAAAGAATGGGTTGCTATCAGTCAGGATTTGGCCCAGAAGTTGATTGAGAGCATGCCCAGTCGAATTGCAGAGGTCCTGAAAAAGAAGGGCCAACACTGCAAATACTGACTCTTTGCATAAATGTCATGTAATTGTCGATAAAAGCCTTTGAAACGTATGAAGTGCTTGTAATTATATTTCAGTACATCACAGAAACAACTGAAACAAAGATATAAAAGCAGTTTAGCAGCAAACTTTGTAAAGGACAATATAATTATATATAATTTATATTTTTCAAGTGACAAGAGAGACAATATTGTCACAAAAAAATGAATTGGTTAAATAAACAGTATCCTTTCTAACTTTCTATTGATTCAATGATTCAGAAATAAAAGGTAATTTACTGGGCAATCTGAATACTGGAGAGGAAAATCACCTTTGACATCAAAGGAATTATTCATTCATTTTCTTTTCGGCTTAGTCTCTTTATTAATCAGGGGTCACCACAGCGGAATGAACCGTCATCTTATCCAGCATATGTTTTACGCAGCGGATGCCCTTCCAGCTGCAACCTATCACTGGGAAACATCCATACACACTCATTCACACACATACACTACGGACAATTTAGCTTACCCAATTCACCTATACCGCATGTCTTTGGACTTGTAGGGGAAACCGGAGCACCCGGATGAAACCCACGCGAACACGGGGAGAACATGCAAACTCCACACAGAAACGCCAACTGACCCAGCCGAGGCTAGAACCAGCGACCTTCTTGCTGTGAGGCGACAGCGCTACCCACCACGCCACCCTCAAAGGAATTAATAAAAACATAATAAAGAAGTTAGTTATTTTAAATTTAAACAAAATTTCTGAATATTACTCAGCCCATTTTGAAAGGTATGTATGCAAAGAACAGTAAAAGTAACCATTTATGCTTCTCTCAGCCATATATTTCCAGCCAAATCACTGCAGATGCAAGCTCAACTGTTGTATAACAGATAGAGAACCAAAATAAAGGAAAAAAAGGTCATATAACTTAACCTTAAATCAAATCTTACACTAATTAGCGTTAAACACCATGCACATCCTTCCAATAACAGCATAATAAGTCACAAGGTAGACATGTGCTCATTCAGGCAATGAATAAACCCCATCAACCATGAAATCTCCTCTCAGTTCCCTGAAATTAAGATTTACCTATTCTGCCGGCTTAGTAAATATGTCACCCTTAATTAAACCCACTGTTAATTAATAATAGACTCATTTAAGGCCATCAAGACGAGTTGTTCTGTCGCACCATCCCATAAAGATCAAAGTTCAATAGAGTTAAAGGGTCAGACTGCAGCCATTGAAATGTAACACACGTCACGTTCTGGTCTCTCACAGAATTAACAAATCTGCTGACCGCAGTGACCCTGATCGATGTCCCACAACAGCCATTGGCGAAACACTGGCCCCTGTGCGACCTGGCAGAAACACACAGGCATTGAGGGAAATGAATTAGCGGCTGTATCCTGTATAGTATCCTCTTCACAAGAATGCAGGCAGATACATAGACAGGCAGATAGAAAAATAGAGCGAGACACAGTTCATTGATCCCTGAAGTGAAATTCAGCATGTATAAATCTCAGAATTGTAAACTGTCTAGGAGCTCAAATGTGCTGAGGTGGGCTTTGTAAGTCTGCGTGCATAAATTTGTGCACCTTCACGCATCGCCTCGGTCAAATAACTGAGAGGAGGGTAAATGAGAAATGATAGGAGGACGGGTTTTGTGCCATCAGTCCTAGTGATCGGTTATCGGCAGCTCATTTGAACAATTGCAGTTTAACCCCTCAACTATGTTCACTTTTTGAATATAGACATGAAAATGACTTGTTCAACTTAAATGATTCTTTAACGCTTTGGTGCATAGATTTAAGCTTGGTCTCATTTTAAAGAAGATACTTGTAGCTAATGCAGAAAAAATTCAAACAAAGTCATAATACAAAATAAAACAATAAATATATATTTCAATAAACGCATAAGATATGTAGGTAACAATTTACTTGAAGGGGTGTTCATAAGACTGTCATAAAACCTTTATAACCATGACATGACACATGAATGTGAATGAGATGTGTCATGTCATAATTATAAAGGATTCGTGTCTTGTCAGATATTTGTCAGACTTTAGCTTATATGAAAAAAGTTCAAAAAGTTAAATGAAACAAAATAATAATACATTAAATACATAATAATAATAATAATAATAATAATAATAATAATAAATCAATAAATGTATATTTAAATAAACACATCAAATATGTAGGTAACACTTTATATATTAATATTAATATATATTATGAGGGCGTCACGGTGGCGCAGTGAGTAACACAATTGCCTCACAGCAAGATGGTCGGTGGGTCAGTTGGCATTTCTGTGTGGAGTTTGTATGTTCTCCCCGTGTTCGCGTGGGTTTCCTCCGGGTCCTCTGGTTTCCCCCACAGTCCAAAAACATGCGCTATAGGTGAATTGGGTAAGCTAAATTGTCTGTGGTGTATGTGTGTGAATGAGTGTGTATGAATGTTTCCCAGTACTGGGTTGCGGCTGGAAGGGCATCCGCTGTGTAAAACATATGCTGGATAAGTTGGCGGTTCATTCCGCTGTGGCGACCCCAGATTAATAAAGGGACTAAGCCGAAAAGAAAATGAATGAATGAATAATACATATTATTTATTCAGAATATTATTTGTTTAGATATTTGGCTTAGATTTTCTGTCAAATTTGGGATAAACAGGTTTTAGTAAAACACATATTGATGACACTTTATTTCAATGGGGTGTTCATAAGACTGTCATGAAACTTTTATAATCATGACATGACACATAAATGTGAATGAGATGTGTCATGTCATGATTATAAAGGATTCATGTCTAGCCAGATACTCTTCAGATTGCTAATATGAAAAACATTCATAAAGTTATATAAAACAAAAATATACAAAATAAATCAGTAAATGTATATTTAAATAAATACATAAGATATGTAGGTAACACTTTAATTGAAGGGGTGCTCATAAGACTGTCATGAAACATTTATAATCCTAACATGACACATGAATGTGAATGAGATGTGTCATGTCATGATTATAAAGGATTCATGTCTTGTCAGATTGTAATGTGAAAAAAGTTCAAAAAGCTAAATAAAACAAAATAGTAATACAAAATAAAACAATAAACATATATTTAAATAAATACATAAAATATGTAGGTAGCACTTTACTTGAAGGGGTGTTCATAAAACTATCATGAAACCTTTATAATCATGACATGACTAGGACCACATGGAATCTGCACGCGCAGATTTCCGCAGATGTTTAGCCCATCATTGAGTCTATGTATTTACTTGTGTAAATGTGTGAAAATTTATATTTATTCAGTTTTTAAATTAATTTCACTAATGTTATTGTGATATAATAATAGTAATGTTAAAATGTTCATATGATTTATTAACAATACAGTTTGTAAAGTAATATTTTCTGTCTTTTAGTAGATATATTATATGACAGACTTGCTTTGTTTACCAAATAAGTGGATCTAATTGGATTTGCATTGTAAATATTAAATAAAAGTTAAAAATGTATTATTTTTTATTTCATATATTAAGTTTTTTGTTATGATACTCCTAAATCATTCCACTTAAATCCGCAGATTTTTTACTATATTCTCCACAGATATAGAAAAAAATGTCAGCAGAATCTGTCTGGCCCTTGTCAGGGTTCTGTTAAGTGTTTTCATCATGTGATCCTTTTGTTCAGTTTTCCCGCCGTTTCCTGTTCACCACACCCACTCGTTCACAATCACCAGCCTTCTGATCACCTGCACCTGCATTCAATCTCCGTTCACCTCCTTATAAACCCAGGACTCACACTCTCTCATGGTCAGATCTACTCGCTAGATACCGGACTCAATTCCCTTCCTCAATCCTGCCTTCATCTGAAATCATCTTTATATCCGAAGCTAAGTTTATACCTGTTTTGTTTATGTTTGTTATTTTTGGTAATGATGATGTTTGATCTGAATCTTCTTATTGTTTATTATTATTTTGAATAAATATCCCGTTTACCTTCACCTCTCTCTCTCTCTCTTCCTGGAACCGTGACAGCCCTAGACATGACACATGAGTGTCTTATGAACACCCCATTGAAATAAAGTGTTACCAATACGTATTTTAGAGAATCTGTTTTATCCTAATTTGACAGAAGATCAAAGCTAAACGTCTAAACAAATAATATTCCAAATTTGAAGTTGGTATCTCAAAAAATGAGCTGCAGTACCAGACATCACCACCAGGTGACATTTATTTTCCATTGGTGACCATATGAGGGCGTCCCTTATTTATGTGCATGTTTTGAGGAATGTGAACCATATTTTTTTTTTCATACTTTTGACAAAATTTGTAAAGTAGGCATCAAACTGTATTATGGGCAGTTTGGTGGTATTTGCTTTGAATTTAGTTTTTTTTTTTTTTAAATCTAAAAAATGGGGATTGCTGTAGCAAAGTAATGCTTTACAGCTCTGAGTATCCTTCGGAAATTAATAAATAACTGTTGCTCAGTAATATCTATCAAAAATCATTCACCAAATATGGAAACTAGAAATTGTAAGCTTTCAAATGATACATAGTTTGTCATGGCGAATTATGCTTAGACTATAATATTATGATTTACAGACTGAATTGAACTAAACTGAACTTAAACTCTGAAATCTGGACTGACACTGTTTCAATTTACTATGATCTTCTATGTTAAGCTGCTTTGACACAATCTACATTGTAAAAGCGCTATAGAAATAAAGATGAATTGAATTGAAGTATGTAAGTGCAAACGATCCCACAGGTTGAAGGGGAATGTTTCCTACATAACACAAAACATCTTAAGATATGAATTAAGAAGACTTAGACCATTCCCCCGATATATAGTTTGTCATGATTAGATTAGGATTTAATTGCAATATAGTGAAGTAAATTTAAGTGTCCCGCTATCTGGACTGTGATGTTAATGCAGAATGGTATGAATGTTGAAAAATCATGCTGCAAGGTGAGATTTAGTATGGGGAAACATCTCAATTATCACTCTAACTTCTCTTTTGTTCTCAATATGTTGTTTTTTTAACACTTCCTGTTCAGGTTTATATGCAGAGTGGCATGAGATCTCAAATACATGTACATTTTTAACGTCTTTCGGTAAATGTATTGTGGATTTTAAAATTAACGCCTACAGCTTTAAATGGAATGTTTTCAGTAGAGTGAACATTTTGCTTTTAATTGCAATAATGAAGCTATTTGTTTCTTGTCATTCATTATTTTTTAGTTTATGTAACAAAAAAATACATGTTAGACATATTTAGACACTCCATTTAGAGATCACAGTGAAGCTCCGAAAATAACTGCTTAAAATACTTACACTTCCATTATCCTTCAACTCATATAATTTAATGCATTTATCAGCAAGGCAAGGCAATACAATTAAAAAATAAATGCATATATAAAAAAGTAATAATATAATATAAATATAATAAGGAATGAATTAGAATTATATATGAATTAGAATTATATAATAAAAGAATATTCTTATTTGAGATTTGAAAGAAAAGTGAACACGCCTTTATTGAGCATTGATTTTATAGCATGATTATTTATTCTTTTATATATTTTTATATATTTGTTTTTTTTACATAAATTCATTTGATATACTGGATGATGCAACATAGTTTTGCTATTCACTACAGTTTACTACAAAAACATTTAAAAAAATACACTTTATGCATTCTATGTAGTCTGTAAATAATAATTTTTGCACGTTTTAACTTGATGCCGAGACCAAAATAGGACGTTTTGTATTTCACTCATCATTTTTCATCCTACTTATAACAACTTATATTAAATATGTTTATTGATACACCATATGCATGCATTTATGTATGTGTGGGTGTGGCTAAACATTTATTGGTGACTGACAAACAAAGAGCGGATTTATGAGCTTTCTATTTCCTATTTGAAACAATATTCACTGCAAAGCACCACAGTAAAGTCCAGATGGAAGGCGAATGAAGGTTACAAGGCCTCACAGGGCCCTGCTCTTTGTTCGCCTGTGTTTACCTTTTCTCCTCACGTCGCTTTATAACAAGCCAACAGACTCAGCTGCTTCAAATCTGTCTTAGCAAATGAACAAGGCAAAGCCGAAAGTCCCTAGGAGTTCTTCTGGTACCCAAAAACCCTCTTTGAGGGGGAAACTTGACGCTTATTTCCGCTGACAGCTTTCGGATGTGTCCGTTTCTCATCCCAGAGTTTCCCTTTTGAACCTCAGGACTTGTGTGATCAATACAAAAAGAGTGTGTTGCATTACTCTTGCAACTGATATTTCATTTACTCGGGTCAGGTGATTTTTATCAGTTTTTCAGTAAAATTGATGCTCTGCAGAACATTCGCTTCATAATGACGCTAACATTATTAAAGCGTGTCCTCAAACTGCCCATTCACGCTACGCGGCTCGTCTGTTATTTAGTCGAGGCGGTGACTCATCATAATGAGACAATAAAAATTCAGCGTCTGTATTTACTGTGATAATTCAGCTCAGCGAGCGTCTCCATGGAGCCATTAGCCTACGGCAGAGTACAAGGTTTTCAGAGTCGGCACGCAGATGTGCTTTAACCTGCGGATAACAACAGAGCAATCGAACGGCACATTTAACACACTTTAACCTGAGCCAGGAGTAGTAAACGTTAATCACAGCGCAGTGGAAAGGACATACGCTGCCCTTTATATATATATATATATATATATATGCAAAGAAGGCTATGAACAAAAAATATTTTTTGTTTTACCTTTTAAACTGTTGCTCAAAAAACTCTCTTATTAAAAACAAACGATGGGAAACACAGCTCAGTTTGTTCAAAAAGTCCACATAATAAGTTCGTTACATACTGTATATGTGTGCCATAATAATTAGTACCCATTGAATCCATTTGAACAAAATATTATGTTTTTTTTTTTAGTACACCTGGGTGTGTAGAAACAGGAAAATAGTTCAACCATGACTTCTTGTTTCATGGGGTATACGTACGAGCATTACATATTGCATTCGAATTCATATCCATTCTTAGTTTCCTGGGATGGTCATTTTTTGGGGGTAGTAACAACACATGACGTGAATTCAACTAGAAATACAAACACTACTGCAAAGTGTTAAAAAAAAACTACAAATATGGTGGATGTGTAAAGCCGACAGTTAAGTGGGGAGGCTTAAAAAAAGAGGTTTAAATGATTGATGATTAATATCTAACCGGATGAAAAAATATTTATTTCATGTTATCTGCACTATATTTTCTGTACAAAAACATTGTAAACTTTTAAAAAAGACACATTTGGTCATTATTCTTTAAATTATGCAAACACATGTGGAGATTTCTCTGTATGACAGAACCATGATTGGCAGAATAAGATGCCTCATCTCCAATATACTCCAATATAGTAGGAAATTAACTATAAAAGAACTGTGAACGATGAAAAGTGAAAAATGATTGACAGGGCTTGTCCCAAAACATTCAAAAGTATGTACTATTTTCTTCACAAAAGTGTAAACAGTATAATTTGGTGAATTGTGTCAAGGCATTAGTCATTTATCACAATGTCCAAGATCAAATAATACATTTTTATGATTTGTGGCAAAAGGTTGATGAGCTTCACAAAACAGGAAGTGAGTAACAGAAATGCTCCCACCATCAGGACAATAATTAAGAAAACACTCTTTTCCAAACTCACTCTTGGTTTGAGTGGCCAAAAAATCTCCAAGAATCACAGCTGGAGTATTTCTGAAGTTAGTTTGGTCTTGGGGTTAGAAAAACTCAGAAACTCCAATCCAACATCACCACAAATTGTTTCAAAGTTTTGCTGCTTATTTGCCACAAACTTCTTATTTAAAATGAGCTGAAACAACTCAATTTTTGATTTTTTTCTGGGAAAAACTTAATTGTTTTATGTTCAATCAACTTAGCGCTTATAGTTAACTTAATCAATTAATGTTCGGACAACATGAATGAGGGCGACGCGGTGGCGCAGTGGGTAGCACGTTCGCCTCACAGCAAGAAGGTCGCTGGTTCAAACCTCGGCTGGGTCAGTTGGCATTTCTGTGTGGAGTTTGCATGTTCTCCCCGTGTTCGCGTGGGTTTCCTCCGGGTGCTCCGGTTTCCCCCACAAGTCCAAAGACATGCGGTATAGGTGAATTGGGTAAGCTAAAATTGTCCGTAGTGTATGTGTGTGAATGGGTGTGTATGGATGTTTCCCAGAGATGGGTTGCGGCTGGAAGGGCATCCGCTGCGTAAAACATATGCTGGATAAGTTGGCGGTTCATCCCGCTGTGGCGACCCCAGATTAATAAAGGGACTAAGCCGAAAAGAAAATGAATGAATGACAACATGAATGAATTGTGTGTATTTTTTACAGCAAAAAAATCATCTACTCTCCTCCAAAAACAAACTCATTCATTAATTTTCCTTCGGCTTAGTCCCTTATTTATAAGAGGTCACCACAACGGAAGGAACCACCAACTATTCCGGCATATGTTTTATGCAGCGGATGCCCTTCCAGCCGCAACCCAGTACTGGGAAACCCCCACACACCCTCACATTCACAGACACACTCATAAACAAACTCAAGCAAGTTATATTTTTGCTAATATTTGAAGCAAAAGTTTAAAAGAGATCAATGAATAAAGACTTTTTTTTTTCCCCCACAGCCACTTTTGCTCATATTTTTTTCAAGGGTGCAAACATTAGAGAAGGCCACTGTACAGTGTTTATAGGACAGAAAAAGCGAGGTTTAACCCAAACCTACCTCTCCTCTCAGACCAGACAGTTAATGCTAGCTGCCTGATATGACAGCCATGTCTCTCTCCATGGACATGGGCTGCATATTTTTAGCACATTCACATTTATTTATTCAGAGTTTTTTGGCACACTGGAGAAACTGGCCCCCTCAAGAGGCTACATCACATTTTCTAGAAGGGCTCAGAGAGTTGCCCGAATCCTGTAGGCTGGTGTAACAGTTACTGAGGGAATCTTTATTCAGACCCTGAGGAGAATATTCCATTTTTTTATTATTTTTTAATACACATACAATGTTTCATTTTAGTCAGAGTCGTCATCTGTATTCATGAAAACTACATTAGTGATAGAATCTCGATATGTTACATGGAAAAAAATAATATCAAATATCGCAATTTGGCGGGCTCATAATATTAAAGTCATAACATTGTTCGGATTTCTTTGATTTGTCTGTACAAACTTATATTCAAATATTTCTATGAGCAGAGTGTTAATTATGTATGGATTATGGAATTGTGTTCTCTCTCTCTCTCTCTCTCTCTCTCTCTCTCCCTCTCTCTCTCTCTTTCTCTCAGTGTTGAATGTGTCAGTCTGTGGTGTGGTCTAGTTATGTCAACCTGAATGACTTATCCATCAGCTAATATTCGACTACACAGAAATGACAAAGAACAAAGTTTCTGAAACAAACACCCTCCTCAAAATAACCCACAAAGCCATCGGTGAGTTTCGCTTGCTATTTTCCTATAACATTTGAATGATTGTTTTGATCTTTTGAGGAATTAATGCACATTTTCAGTCTTTGACAAAATTGCTTTGGTAAATTTAGCTTTGGCTAACTTCCAATCACATAGGGCATACTTAAAAACAAAAAAGGTTTTAATAATGTGCC
>CAIGQV010016735.1:8817188-8829686 GCA_903798115.1 Danio jaintianensis | reverse complement strand
TTGCTGTTAATGTATTCAGCCTCAGGGCATCAGAGAAACTGTGGTCATTGCTAATTTATAGAATGCAAGTCAATAGTTACCACACTTTTGAGCGTTAAAAAAAACAAACATATACAGACAAAACTAAATTTATAACAGTGCCTCTTGACAATGCACTTTTATGAATAAAATGTGTGTCAGAAAGAAAGAAAGAAAGAAAGAAAGAAAGAAAGATTACATGACTGGCTGGATATTTCCTAAATTTGTGCCTGTGAAATATGGCATTAGTAACTGAATGTTAGCTTTAGTGTGGTGCTTTATACTTTTTTAGTATAAGTTCAAGATGTAAATAAAAAGTGAAGTTTTACATAATCTAAATATCTGTGTTCTCGGTCAAGACATTAAACTGAGGTAAAGTTGCTATAGGGCGCTCAATGTGGCTGCTTAGGGTGTTCCTGTGCAGTTGTTAGGATGGCCGGGTAATGGTTATATTGTTTTATGCACATGCTACGGTACTCATGGTGGTTGCTATGGTGTTTCTATGTAGTTTCTATAGGTCTTCTGCATGGTTGCTGGAGTAC
Organism: Danio jaintianensis; assembly: GCA_903798115.1. Classification (NCBI taxonomy): domain Eukaryota; kingdom Metazoa; phylum Chordata; class Actinopteri; order Cypriniformes; family Danionidae; genus Danio; species Danio jaintianensis. The sequence goes on along the minus strand of CAIGQV010016735.1, from coordinate 8,829,126 downwards.
TTGGAGTTATTGCTTGTGTGTTTAAAGGTACTACTGAATAAACTTAAAAAAAAGTTTACTTTTGTTGCCAATTGTTGTTGTTGTAACAACATTTATTCTTGTTGATTCAATTTCCAAGAAAAAGAAACTAAAAACTTATGGACAATTTATAGACAACAATATAGACAATTTATAGAAATATAGTTCAGTCTACTTAAAACAATAGGTTGTAATAACTAAATCACAATTTGTTTTACAGAACTTTTCTAGTAGACACATTGCATCTGAAATTCCCGAAAGAAATTACCTTGATAATGCAATATATACTGTATAGATTATATATCTACTCACAAACAGGACAGGTACAATTCTGCTGGAGTAGAATACATAATGTAGTATATGTTTCTTAATTGCTTTTGGAAATTTAGCTTTGGCTAACTACCTATCACATAGGGCACTTCAAGTTTTGGTAATTTGTTTAATGTGCCTTAATTTTTTTTATATTTTGATTCCACCTAAATTTATTTTAGTTTGACTTTTATAAATGCTTTTTCTGTATTTTTTTTTATTTTTTATATTTAGATATTTATTTACTTTAATGAAAGAAAATGTTGCATTTGGCAGTATGAACTGGAATAAAATAATTTTTAAAATTACTAAAACTCAATATAAAATATAGATATTAGTTTATACATTTACAGTGTTTAGTATTTAACTGTAATATCAACTGTATTTTACAGTTCTGTGGTATGTTACTGTATTTTAAAGTTGCACTGTGAAAATTACTGTATATGCTAGAGTAAAGATATACAATACTGAAAATACATACAGCAAGATAAATGGCGCTGTAAATATAAATACAGTATTTTTGCTGTAGCTGATTTATAGTAAGTTACTGCTGAACTGCTGCCAGTAAATTATTGTAGATTCTACAGGGAACTGTCTACAGTGTGGCTTTTTTCTTCTGATTTTAAATGACAATAAATGTGTAAATACTGACAACATAATAATCAGTGCGTTCATTTTCTCTTTAATGTTAAAACACAAAGGACTGTCAAACAATACAACCTCTCAAACTAAACAAATCATCAAACATATTTTGTTAAACGAATCATCACTATAATAAATAATTCGGTCACACTTTATTATTCGGTCACATATTTCATTAGTCAATATATTTACTAATATGAACTAATAATGAACAATACTTGTAGAGCATTTATTAATTATAGTTCAATATGAGCTAATGCCTTATTAAAATCCAAATTTGTGCTTGTTAACATTAGTTAATGCACCATGAGTTAACATGAACTAACAGTGAATGACTTTATTTCATTAAGTAATGTTAACTAACATGAACAAATGCTGTGATAATGTATGAATTGTTCATTGTTTGTTTATGTTGGTAAATGCATTAACTAACATTAACTATACAACCTTATTGTAAATTGTTACCAATCATTCTTTGGATCAGACAGGGTACAATAAGTGACCTCCGCCCAGACCTGATCTTTGCTTTCCGAGGGCAGAAAAGTCCCGCAGGCCTCTGCATGTGAGGCCATCTAATAAATGAGTATCCTCTTAATCTGAAATTCATACAATTTCAGATAACCTGAAGAACTAATTAAACTAGAAGCCTTATTGGAAGGAGTCACACTGTCTGCATTTAATAGCGCGAGGGCGAAGCGGGTTACAAATGAACTGTCACCATTGTGTTGTGCATGATGTTCTCACAATGCTTTTCCCCTTTCAGAGAAGCCATATTTCTGAATGTATGGCACCATGAACACTGGACAAATTAAAGTGGCTCTCGCTGTGTAACAGCTATAAGTCATCAGAAGAAAAAAAAGAGCAAGAGAGAGAGAGAACATAAGGAAAACTAAGCAGAGAGAGAGAGAGAGAGAGGGTTCATCTCCCTAAGGCAAACCTATTTAATATTAAAGTTCATTCATATGGTTTTATATGAAGGCCGGGAGATGACACATTAATCTTGCATGCTTTCAGTAATATGAGAGATGATTTCTGAGGTTGTGTAGACACAGGGGGTAATGGGTAATGTGCGGTACATTGCATTTGACTGAATGTGTAAGACACGCTGTGAAAAACACAAGGTGCAGAAGTGAGGTCACTGTCTTTTCCCTTGGTTCAACCACAACTTATGTAAGCCCCGAAAACATGTGAGGCCTGGTACAAGGACATTTTCCCAAACCTTCACACTCGCTATTCCTCTGTGGTGGAACGAACCCACCCAACCTTCACCCCGAGCAAACATTGCAATCTTCAAAAAAATGACTTAAGACACACCTCTACCAGCAGCTCTATTTCTGGCTCAGTGGGAAAAAAAAAAATAAATAATAATAATAAAGGTTATTGTAAGACAAAGTGCAAAAATATTAAATAGTCACGTTGTTGAGAGCTGCATTTAAAATCAGTCTGAGGTTAATTTGACATATTAGCTAAAGTCAAAATTGTGAGATGTAAATTCACATCTTGCAAAGCTTTAGTCAAAATCGTGAAATATATATTCGACAGCTGTGAGACCTACAGTCAAACTTCTGAGATTTAAAGTCATACTGCTAGATATAGTCAAAATTGTGAGATAAACAGCTGAAGTCAAAATTATTAGCCCTCCTGTGATTTTTTTTTTTTTTTTTTTTTTCTCCCCTTTTCAAATATATTTCCCAAATGATGTTTAACAGAGCAAGGAATTTTTCACAGTATTTCCTATAATATTATTTCTTCTGAAGAAAGTCTTATTTGTTTTATATTGGCTACAATAAAAGCAGTTTTTAATTAAAAAAAAAAAAAAAAAAAACATTTTAAGGTCAATATTATTAGGCAAAATTAAGCAATATTTTTTTTTCGATTGTCTACAGAACAAACCATCAATATACAATGACTTGCCTAACACCCTAACTTGCCTAATTAACCCAATTACCCTAGTTGAATACTAGTATCTTGAAAAATATCTAATAAAATTTTATGTACTGTCATCATGGCAAAGATAAAATAAATCTATTAAAACTTCTATGTTCTACGCAGAACGAAGCTTTAGTCAAAATAGTGATATATGAATTCCAAAAATTGTGAGATATAAAGTCATACTGTAAAATATAGTCAGAACTGTGAAATATAAGTCACATTGTGAGAGATAAAGTCAAATATAGTCACACTGTGAGATATAAAGTCAAAATTTTGAAATATGAAGTCGCATTGTGAGATAAAGTCGTATAGAGAGATAAAGTCTTATATATGAGATGTAAAGTCACACTACCCTATGTTAAAGCACATTTTAAAGTATCACAAAAGAAATGAATGATAGAAATGCCAAATATAGAATATCTCCCAATAATGGAAGATGGAAAAACATTTCCTGAATAAACTGTGACGTAGCAAACATTACACACACGTGACCAATTAGCTGTCTCCATTATGTTTGCCTTGCTTACTGTCTTGCCACATTACAAGGACATTACAAAGTTGCAACTAATACTAGTCTGAGTTTCACTTTTGGGGATTATAAAGCTGGTGCAAGAAGCAAAGTCACATTTGAAAAATAATACGTTTCAATTTTGAAATCAGAAGTTACACTAGGGATGAACTCACATTGCAACAAAATCATATCGTGATACACTGTAAAAAATACTGTGTATGTTTTACTTAAAAAAATTGAGGCATCTATTTGCGTCAGCCTTTTGAGTATTTCAAACTCATTTTATTTTGGTTTGTCCTATAAGACTTTGCATGTTCTCAACTTACACTTTCAAGTAACAGCTTAATTTTATCAATTTTTAACTTGTAATTTTAAGTTCGTCAAACCTGTTTTTTAAAGTAAAATTTACTTATTTATTCTAATAATCCACACAGTATTTTAAGTAACTATTAATCAGTGAAACTTGTGCTTTTAAGTAATGCTAACATACTTTTATAATTTTTCTACCTATATTAAGCTAGTTAAATCCTTAAAAAACATACATTTAAAATTTTGTACAAACATTAATCTTTATTTTTCTACAAGTATCAAACAATAAACACAAAAACAGTCAAATGCATTTATTTAATTGAAAAACTCTTTTTACAGTATTACAGAATTAATTTAACAATACATTTCTTTTGTGATTAGTACTTTACACAGGGTTAAAACATTATTTCAACTTTATTTTATAATTACTCTGGAAAAGACCACAACTTTAAGCTATAAATGGACTGAGATACTGATAAAAGGTTATAGTTCACTCAAAAACAAAAATTCTAATTATTTACCCTTGTGTTGTTCCAAACGTGTATAAACAGTTGAAGCCAGAATTATTAGCCCTTCTGAATTATTAGCCCCACTGTATATTTTGTCCCCAATTTCTGTTTAACGGAAAGATTTTTTTCAACACATTTCTAAACATAATAGTTTTAATAACTCATTTCTAAAAACTGATTTACTTTATCTTTGTCATGATGACAGTACATAATATTTTACTAGATATTTTTCAAGACACTAGTATTCAGCTCAAAGTGCAATTTAAAGATTTAACTAGGTTATGTTAACTACTTTAGGTTAATAGGAATTTTTTTGGATAACAATGGTTTAACTAGGTTAAGGCTTAACTAGGTTAATTAGGCAGGTTAAGGTAATTAGGCAAGTCATTGTATAACAATAGTTTATTCTGTAGACAATAAAAAAAATTGCTTAAGGGGGCTAATAATATTGATCTTAAAATGGTTTAAAAAAATAAAATAAAAAAATGCTTTTATTCTAGCCGAAATGAAACAAATAAGATTTTCTCCAGAAGAAAAAATATGATAGGAAATACTGTGAAAAATTCCTTGCTCTGTTAAACATAATTTGGGAAATATTTAAAGCTGTATAAGTTGCAGTCATAAACTAAATTGGCCATAGTGTATGTGTGTGAATGATTGTGTATGGATGTTTCCCAGTGATGGGTTGCAGCTGGAAGGGCATCCGCTGTGTAAAACCTATGCTGGATAAGTTGGCAGTTCATTCCGCTGTGGAGACCCCTGATAAATAAAGGGACTAAGCTGAAGGAAAATTAATGAATGAATGAAGTTGGAAGATTTAAAGTCATATCATAGCCTACAAAATCACAATTTGTAGAAAAATGTATACAGGCTTCAGTAGTTTATCACTAACTATATATTTTTGCACTTCATTTTGTTTTATTTACTGAAGAATACAGGTGGATGTAAACTAATATTGAGGTTTCTCTATACACTTGCATTTATAAGCACAAGCTCACTTGCGCGCACACACACGGACGCACGCATGCACATACTTGACACGTCCATCGGCTGTTCTGCCTTTTTTACACTAGAGAAGATGGTGATTGAACTCCTCTCTGTTCTTTCTTCTGTAGATCATCTTATCTTCATGCCATCCACCTTTTTTATTCCTTTATCTGCTTCTCTTTTCATCTTTGTCCACTCTGCGAAAGGTTGTCTGTGACATGTAAGGGTGAGAAAGGAATCAAAGGAAGCACTACGTCAAGTTGTGCTGTGAGGAACACTCTATGTGGCTGGCTTAAAAAAAAAGTGAAAGAGCAAGGCATAAGAAAGTTTCGCTCTTATTCCTTATTAATTTAGTCATGCACTGCACTGCCTTCATTCTCCCCCTTTTGCTTGTCATTTTGACCTCTGCTGCCCTCTTTACACAATTCACAATGACTGAGGGAACACAGAGAGAGAAGAGAGTAAAGGAGTGTCGTTGCTATCTTTCTTTCTACTGTCAGGCTTTTTTGTTGCTGAGAAGATCAGGTCACAATTTCAATTGACCGAAGCTAGCGGAGGAATATACAGGCTTTGTCCTCTGACAAATAAAATTGGGCTTCTTTGTTAATTGTCTGTCAAAACTTCTAATGCTTGAAATGATTAGACAGAGCAATTAAAGGCTAAGTTCACACAGAGATTAAAAATTCTGTCTTCACATTTCTCGCCCTCTTCGGAAACATTATTTCAATGTTTTTTTTAATTATGTTTGTCTATATAGTTGAATGCCAACTTTCATAGTATGGCCAAAATGAAAAGCAAAAACTCCAAAATGAAAAGCAAAAACTCTGCTTAAGTATGGCTCCTGTAAGACATGGTTTCAAATAAAGCATTGGTAGGTAGCAGTAACTATATTTTTTATAGCATTTTTTCCCACTTTAACACCGTTGAGGTATTAGAGGTCTAGAGTAGGGCAGCTTTTCTCAATGAATCATTCATCGCCCCCCAGTGGACGCTCATAGAACTGGGGCACTAAAGTTCACACTAAAGATTCTCAATAAGTTGAAACTTGGTTATTATTTTATAGAGTACTTTTGAAAGTGAACTTTTGAAATTAATTTAATCTGATAAAAAAAACAATATAATTAAATGACCCAAACATTAAAAAAAAGATGTATTTATTTGTTTAATTTATGAATAGGGGTGTCACGGTGGCGCAGTGGGTAGCACGATCGCCTCACAGCAAGAAGGTCGCTGGTTCGAGCCTCGGCTGGGTCAGTTGGCATTTCTATGAGGAGTTTGCATGTTCTCCCCGTGTTCGCGTGGGTTTCCTCCGGGTGCTCCTGTTTCTCCCACAAGTCCAAAGACATGTGCTATAGGTGAATTGGGTAAGCTAAATTGTCCGTAGTGTATGTGTGTGTATGGATGCTTACCAGTGATGGGTTGCAGCTGGAAGGGCATCCGCTGTGTAAAACATATGCTGGATAAGTTGGCGGTTTATTCCGCTGTGGCGACCCCAGATTAATAAAGGGACTAAGCAGAAAAGAAAATGAATGAATTTATGAATAATTAATAAGAATGCCAATCTTGCTGATTGGCTGCTCTTTGTGAAAATGTGCCTAATTAAAGGATTTATGTCAAAATTCTAACAGTCTTTAAAAGAATCTATATTATTTAAATTCACTTGGCCTATTCACTCTGGAAAACTGGTGATGATCTAAAAACAGTTCAGTCAAAGTGAAATTGGGATTGAACTGCATGCTTTAATTATGTGAAGATACTACTAATACTGAAATAAAATTATGGTCATTATGATTAACATGGGCGACATGGTGGCTCAGTGGTTAGCACTGTCGCCTCACAGCAAGAAGGTCGCTGGTTCGAGCCCCAGCTGGGTCAGTTGGCATTTCTGTGTGGAGTTTGCATGTTCTTCTCGTGTTCGTGTGGGTTTCCTCGGGTGCTTCGGTTTCCCCCACAGTCCAAAGACATGCGCTATAGATGAACTGAATAAGCTAAATTGGCCGTAGTGTATGTGTGTGAATGAGTGTGTATGGATGTTTCCCAGTACTGGGTTGCAGCTGGAAGGGCATCCGCTGTGTAAAACATATGCTGGATAAGTTGGCGGTTTAATCCGCTGTGGCGACCCTTGATGGGGACTAAGCCGAAGGAAAATGAATGAATGATTAACATGATGATGAAGATGATGAAAGATTCTTCTTCTTATTATTATTATTACTATAAGTATTACTAATAAAACAAAAATATATATGCTTTTTGAAATGGGGTCACCGGGAGACCTGGTTAAGGCCTGGTGCTTTGAGAAGCACTGATGTTTATGTAAAAGCACTGATTTTACATCACTACAAATGCAGTGAATAATTAACAACCACTACATATTTCATCAGGCATTTTCCTTTGCAATATGTGAGCCTGGACCACAAAACCAGTCATAAGGGTCAATTTTTGGAAATTGATAAGTAAGCCTTGAATTGATGTATAGTGTTTGTTAGGATAGGATAATATTTGGACTATATATATAATCCTATTTCAAATCGGATGGTTCAACAAATCAAAAATGTATTGAGAAAATCACCTTTAAAGTGTTCAAATCAAGTTCTTATTTTAAGTTTTGATATATTTACTGTAAAAAATAAATAAATTGATACAATATTCATTCATTAATTTTTCTTCGGCTTAGTCATCAGGGGTCGCCACAGCGGAATGAACCACCCGATACAATATATATTTTTAAAAAAAAGAGTCTTTTGCCACATATATTAACTGGTTTTAAAAATATTACAAATTATGTGATGGTTACTTTCCGTTTTTTCAGCAGGTGCATTTTCAGATGTTTCAGTGGACACGCTTTTGGAAACTTATTATTTGGATTGATAGTTTTTTTAAAATAAAAAAGCAGTTCTTAAATGTATTCAGACTAGTGTAGACATATAAAAACAGTCCGAAACAAAACACATTTTCAAAAATAACTAGTAACTAGTATGTTTGTATATAATTTAGCATGTTTTTTTTAAATATCTGCAAGCATGTTATTGCATTTTAATGCTTTGGAAGAGTCATCCAGCACCGATTTGTGGTCCAGGTCACCTACAGTACTTGTATCAACATAAATAATACACCTTTGCCAAAGTCACAATTATCTGTTTTTTTTATTTTTATAACTTATTATGCTTTTAAGTGCCACTCACCAGACATTTCACTTTAAAACTTGTACGAAATGTGCAAGAAGCAACAAAATATAATTTCTGCAAAAATGTCACCACATGAAGAAAAAAAAATAAAACATTAAAACATTCTTCAAATTATTTTCTTTTGTGTTTCACTTTAAAAAAAAATCTGAACATTAAAAAATAAAAGAATCTGCAAACCATTTCTATTAAAGTAAAGCATGTGCAGAATATCTGACTGCTAACATTCTCAAGTGCCCGTGTGTGTTATCATCCTCCTTTCGGGAATAACAGCTGCCCCTAAGCAGACACTCGGCTCTGATATAGATTACCTCGGTCTGCCCATCTGCCCTCAGGAAACCCAATCTCCGCAAACACAGATGACAGGTTAAAGAAAACAACAGATAGCACCAAAACAAAATGCTCAGCATGAAAGAAGGCAAAAATGAGCTGGCATAATTACGTCTGACTGGGGCCCTGCTGTTATTCCAGCGAGTGTGTCTGAAATCAATGAGGAACATTTGCTCCGGACCCTCCTTCTCTGCTGACCCCGACCACCCTCAGAAAAGTCCCCAAATGCTATCTGATATTGATAAGCCACTTTCACTGGCTCCTAGCTGCTGGTTTCAGGGCACGGCCTTCATTCTTCAAAGCCTGGGGCTCATTTGGCTCAAAGACCTATGAGAGAGCGGCGCTGCTACATTTAGTGATTCTCCAATCCAAAATGTACATTGATTTAAGCGGGGTGAGAGAGGGCGAATCGCTCGCTCGCTTCTCTCCATTCGTGTTTGTTTGTGGCGTTCTTGCTCTCTTGGGTTCTTTTTTCTAATCTGGCGCTACTAATCTCTCTGGCCGTCCTCAATACCTGCCATCTTTGCCTCCTACCTTGCTCTCTCTTTCTCTCTCTGAACAGTACTAAATCTTTTCCTGGCGACTGTAATGGTCTGAGAATGAAAGGAAGGTCAGGATGTGAAGCTGCTGAGATCTGTAAGTGCCGGATCAATACGCCAATTGGATTTGCCCACTCGCATTAAGCAGTGCATCTAATAGCCTCTCCTGGCCATCGATGCAGCCAGCCATCATTTAATTACACTCACTGTGTTACAAACGCCTCAGTTCAGGCCAGTCATTTCAATCTGAGGGCACCCGACTGCGATCGCTCACATTTTTTATTTCTTCTATTTTTCTTCTTCTTTTAACTGGGAATGTAACATATTGCTGCAACCTGTGTGGTGAAATGGCAAGATGGCCAAAACAGATTTTACTGTTGTGGAGAAATGTAGCTGCATTTTAGTAGCTCTCATACATTTATTTTTAATGGAAATAGCATTTATATTTAAAGGGATAGTTCACACAAAGATTCTGTCACTTTTTACTCACCCTTGACTTGTTCCAAACCAGTTTAAGGGTTTGTTTGTGTTGCTGAACACAAACGAAGATACAGTATATTGAAGAAGGCTGGAAACCTGCACCCATTGACTTCCATAGTATTCATTTTTTTCCTACTATGGATGTAAATGATTACAGGTGGTCCACAAATAGATGTGAGACAGCTAGACAGATAGTGTGTGTATATACGGCCAATTAGTGTTGTGGGTTTCATGGCTAAATTCAACCAGCCTGGTGACCAATCATCATTGATTGCACATTCCACCAGTTAGAGGAGAGTGTGAAGGTTTAATTAGCAGAGTAATAGCACAGTTTTGCTTACAATCTTGCAAGAACCACAGTATACAAGGTATGTCAGCTTACCACCAAAAACGACAAACCACATCCAAAAAGAGTAACTGTGGACACAAGAAGAAGCTGTCTAAAAGGGGTGCTTGGGTGCTAACCCAGATTGTATCCAAAATTCATAAAACCACAGCTGCCCTACTCACTGCAGAATTAAACCTCTACTCTCCTATTTCCACCAAAACTGTTCATCAGGAGCTCCACAGGGTCAATATACATGGCCGGGCTGCTATAGCCAAACCTTTGATCACTCGTGCCAATGCCAAACGGTGGTTTCAATGGTGCCAGCAGTGAAAATCTTGGGCTGTGGACAATGTGAAACATGTATTGTGATAAGTCCACCTTCACTGTCTTTCCCAGGAGAGTTACGGTGTGGAGAAGCCCTAAAGAAGCATATCACTCAGACTTTTGCATGGCCAGAGTGAAGCATGTGGGTGGATCAGTGACGGTTTGGGCTGTAATTTCATGGCATTCCCTAGGCCCAATACTTGTGCTAGATGGGCATGTCACTGCCAAGGACTATGGAGCCATTCTGGAGGACCATGTGCACCCAATGGTACAAACATTGTATCCTGAAGGCGGTGCTGTGTATCAGGATGATAATACACCAATACACACAGCAAGACTGGTGACAGAGTGGTTTGATGAACATGAAAGTGAAGTTGAACATCTCCCATGGCCTGCACAGTCACCAGATATAAATATTATTGAGCCACTTTGGAGTGTTTTGGAGTAGCGAGTCAGGAAATGTTTTCCTCCACCAGCATCACATACAGTAGTGACCTGGTCACTATTCTGCAAGAAGAATGGCTCAAAATACCTCTGGCCACTGTGCAGGACTTTCTAACCTCTCATTCTCAAGACGAATTGATGCTGTATTGGACACAAAAGGAGGCATGTGCATTGTGACTTTTTGACTGTTTTAACTGTACAGATCAGAAATAAAAATATTTATACAAAAGTATTTACAACTAAGTGAATTATTTGCAAGCATCATCATGACTTTGATAAGAACAAACAGCTTCCATCCAGGTGTTCATTTTATGGTTGCATCATGACCTCCTGTCCTGTTTCTGGACTGATTAGATGTATTTCATGTATAATTAAGGCTGTGTTGTGTTCTGAGTTCACACTTGGCAGTTTGCTTCACTGTTTGAAATGTAATCTGGTGCGAGTGCTCTGTTAGCACGGTTTATTTGAATAAGCGTGTCCACTTCCATCTGAAACATGAAGTGATAGTTCACCAAAAAATGAACATGTTCTTATTATTTACTCACCCTCATTTGGTTCCAAAACTTTATGAGTTTCATGATTCTGTTGAACACTAAAGAAGATATTTTGAAGAAAGCTGGAAACCTGTAACCATCGATTTCCAAAGTAAGCTATAGATTTTTTTAAATAAAGAAACTCAAATGTTTTGGAAAATGTAAAGGGTGAGTAGAAGAAGACATAATATTCAGTTTTGGGTGAACTATCCCTTTAACTGTGCACCAAACAAGTATTGCAGAGACGTCCTGATCTGGAAATAATATTTATTGACAAAAGCATTCGTATACTTACATCAAAAAAACACTGCTGTATCCAGGGATCACAGGAGAGATTCATTATAATGCTATTAACAAAAGTTGTATTTTTGAGTGCTGCATCGTTGATTCACATCAGACTGTAATATTAAAATCACAGTTTCATCGTCTCCCTTCTTGGGTGCTTTGTTTCTCTTTAGGAAACTGGCAACAGGACACAAAGCGTTTCTTCGACTGTCGAGTCTTTTGATTATGCACTCGAATCTGCGAGACGGAAGAAGAGGAGCAGAGACTCAGGGGGGG
>CAIGQV010016735.1:8798516-8809669 GCA_903798115.1 Danio jaintianensis | reverse complement strand
ACACACACACACACACACACACACACACACACACACACACACACACAAAGTTTAAAGGAAAGGGAAGACTTCATTATCCTTATGAGAAAGAGCAAGGCAGCAAATCTAATTCGCTTCTGAAGGAACGCAGCGTTATTGCTTTTCTATATTCACTCTCTCTTTGAGTTCTCTGTCGCTCGTGCACATTATTTGAGCGCTCACCTGGGGAGTCATTTGAAGCGGACGAAAATAAATCCCTGATATAGTTAAGCATTATGAGAGTTTAATGTTCTAACATGTCTGGGCACTAATAGAATAGGTTTCTCACTTTCATTGATGGAAGCCATTTTATTTTGGGACCGAAAATAGAACACAGGGGATAAAGAGAGCGATTGTAAGATACACTTACATTTGTTCGCTTGTTTTTTCGCTTCAGGCAAAAGTAAGCAGCTTTGGAGCAAAGCGGCGGGTATAACTGGTGAAAGCTGGTGCAGATGGTAAAAGCCAAACACTGTCATATAGAGCCGAGTGGAAACCTCAGAGCTAATTAGGCTGCTGTTTTAATAGTAACTGCAAGTCTATGCAAAGGAAATGCAATATGCTATTATGGAGGTCCATTTGAGAGCTATGGGATCAGTAGTAACAGAATTAGTTCTATATTGAATTAGCTGGACATTAGCATGTTGTGTTTTGGATGCTGGTGTTTCCACCATGATACCTGAGCTAAAAAAAATAAGCTAAAAAAAGCCAGACCATGCTGATTGAGAAACTTCTCCAGGGATTTGTTTGTGAAAGGCACGGGCAAATACACACTAACTAGCATAAACCAAACTTAAGAGGAATGCAATTTTAATGTTGGTCTAAGCAGGGGATTTTGGCAAAACATAGTTATTATTTATTTTAGTCTATGGTGAATTAGGCTCCTTTAAACCTAAAAGTTGTTTGTTTAGTGGTTTAAAAAGTTTGAAATACTTAATATACACCAGAGAGCAACAGTTTAGATCCAAAATAAGTGTTGCACATTTTCCTCCCATTGACAAAATACAGTAAGAACAGGGAGAAAACAGCAGTTAAAGGCATAGTTCACCCAAAAATTAAACTTCTGTCATCGTTTACTCACCCTTCCCTTGTCCAAACCGTATTTGAGTTTCTTTCTTTAGTTAAACACAATAGAAGATATTTAGAAAAATGCTGGATATTGGGCCCTGTTAACTTCCATTGTATTTTTTTTCCTACTGTTGAAGTCGATGTGTCCCAGGAACCAGCATTCTTTAAAATATCTTCTTTTGTTTTAAACAAAGGAAAGAAACACAAAAAATGTTTAAAATCACATGAGGGGCAGTAAATTATTTGATCATTTTCATTTTTGGGTGAACTATCCCTTTAAGAAATCATCTGATAATAGTCAGTACATTTACACACATACCAATATGATGATAAAGCACAAAAATCAACTCATTGAAATAACCTGTTGTCCTATTTGCAAGTAATTTAATAACCGGCATTGCAAATAAAACAAAATAATTGGTGTATCTAACTCCGTTCCATGTCACGTTAAATAGTCATTCACACTTAAAAAAACACTATTGTAACAAATAAGTGGGAAACTTCATTCATTTTCTTTTCGGCTTAGTCCCTTTATTAATCTGGGGTCGCCACAGTGGAATGAACCGCCAACTTATCCAGCATATGTTTTACGCAACGGATGCCCTTCCAGCTGCAACCCATCACTGGGAAACACCCATACACACTCATTCACACACATACACGGACAATTTAGCTTACCCAATTCACCTATAGCGCATGTCTTTGGACTTGTGGGGTAAACCGGAGCACCCGGAGGAAACAGTGGGGAACCAGAGCCTCCATTCATCAGTGTAATCTCGAGGACACACCTACGTCTGCTGCATCAGAGACCTAAGGAGATTAACCAACTAAACCAACCAAACAAATATGATACAAAAAATTTGCAGAGCAAATTACACATGAGCTATTAGATATGCCCATGTCATTTAAATGCACTCACAATCTCTCTCTCTCTCTTGCAATGTGATGTAACGTCATAACTGACAAAAATTATGTCAAATATTGTGCTGAAAAGAGCAAAACTAGTTTTAACCTGTCTATAACTTAGCAACTGAACACAGAATAAGTGGGATAATCAACAACTTTCCATTGGTTAAAGGATTTGAAATGCATTTTGCAGATGCAACCACCCTCTGCTTTTCCTCCCATTGACAAAATACAGTAACAACAAGGAGAAAACAGCAGTTAAAGGCATAGTTCACCCAAAAATTAAAATTCTTTTATCGTTTACTCACCCTTCCCTTGTCCAAAACGTATTTGAGTTTCTTTCTTTAGTTAAACACAAAATAAGATATTTAGAAAAATGCTGAATGTTGGGCCCCATTTGACTTCCATTGTATTTTTTTTTCCTACTGTTGAAGTCGATGTGTCCCAGGAACCAGCATTCTTTAAAATATCTGGAAAGAGCAAAACTAGTTTTAACCTGTCTATAACTTAGCAACTGACCACAGAATAAGTGGGATAATCAACAACTTTCCATGGGTTAAAGGATTTGAAATGCGTTTTGCGGATGCAACCACCCTCTGCTTTGCATTGGGTGATTTTTGCCTCAGAGTTGATTTTTGCCTCATTAACAAACTAAAATCTATTGATCATCCCTTACTTAATAAATCTAATAACTAAACGGTATACTGCATATAAATCCTCCTATGAGTCTCCAGAAGCTGATGATTGACAGCTCACCTCCACAAACCCACACACATTGAGGTCTCGATCTGGCCTTGATCTTATTACCAGCAGCCCTCCTCCCTTCGACTTAACCCCTCCCCCTCCACATCACTCAGCGCGTGACTGGACAGCTCCCGTGTCAATCACTCACTCCCCAGTCCGAGAGAAAGTCTAATGATCCTGGAGACTTGAACAGACACTGACCCTCACCTCTCACAAACCCAGCACTCCAACATCAGAGAAGCTCCTTTATTTTTTTCTTTTACCTTTAATCCAACCCACTTCCATCAGCATGCAGACATCGTAGATTCTCAAATCACAGACTACAAAAGTGCGGGCAGTTGTAATGAGCCCTGGATTCTAATAAGCATAGCGTGGCTCCCAGGCAATTCCTGCTCCGAATGTCTTATCTGTGCTCTTCTCTCATTCCCGCAGGTTTGCTTTTCTCCATTGTTTGTGACGCTGCAACCATTAGGAGAATGTTTCTCCACAGCTTAAGGATCAATCATGTGGCCAGTGTGTGATTACAGCCTCTCTTTGACTGAAGACGGCAGAATAGCAAAGTAATGACACACATACGGATGATTCCACAGCATTAGAGTATTTTACTCTATTCTGATTGCCGAGGGATGAAAGAGAGCCCATGTTCATAGAGAGGGATGAAAAGAACAAGACAGAATATGTGTAGGCTACATGTTCAGAGCTCTGTGTTTATGTACATCATGCTGAAAAGCCAAATAGTGACTTTTGTTTGTTAAGTCAAGCAAAAAATTTTTTTTAAAATTTTTGTTGTCTGAATGGCATATAGATAAAAAAAAATATATATATATATAATAATAATAATAATTATATATATATATATATATATATATATATATATATATATCACCTGCCACTTTATTAGGTACACCTTACTAGTACCAGGTTGTACCCCCTTTTGCCTTTAGAACTTCCTTAATCCTTTGTGGCATAGATTCAACAAGGTACTGGAAATATTCCTCAGAGATTTTGGTCCATATTGACATGATAGCATCAATTTGTCGGCTGCACATCCATGATGCGAATTTCCTGTTCCACCACATCCCAAAGGTGCTCTATTGGATTGAGGTCTGGTGATTGTGGAGGCCATTTGAGTACAGTGAACTCATTGTCATGTTCAAGAAACCAGTCGGAGATGATTCACGCTTTATGACATGGCACGTTATCCTGCTGGAAGTAGCCATTAGAAGATCATAAAGGGATGACAAAGTAAACATAAGGGATGGACATGGTCAGCAATACTCAGGTAGGCTGTGGTGTTGACACGATGCTCAATTGGTGCTAATGGGCCCAAAGTGTGCCAAGAAAATATCCCCCACACCATTACACCACCACCAGCCTGAACCGTTGATACAAGGCAGGATGGATCCATGCTTTCATGTTGTTGACGCCAAATTCTGACCCTACCATCCAAATGTCGCAGCAGAAATCAAGACTCATCAGACCAGGTAACGTTTTTCCAATCTTCTACTGTCAAATTTTGGTGAGCCTGTGTAAATTGTAGCATCAGTTTCCTGTTCTTAGCTGACAGGAGTGGCACCCGGAGTGGTCTTCTGCTGTAGCCCATCCACCTCAAGGTTCAACGTGTTGTGCATTCAGAGATGCTCTTCTGCATACCTCGGTTGTAACGAGTGGTTATTTGAGTTACTGTTGCCTTTCTATCAGCTGGAACCAGTCTAGCTATTCTCCTCTGGCATCAACAAGGCATTTGTGCCCACAGAACTGCCGCTCGTTTTCGGACCATTCTTTGTAAACCCTAGAGATGGTTGTGCGTGATAATCCCAGTAGACCAGCAGTTTCTGAAATATTCAGACCAGCCCGTCTGGCACCAACAACCATGCCGTTCAAAGTCACTTAAAGCACCTTTCTTCCTCATTCTGATGCTCGGTTTGAACTGCAGCAGATCGTCTTGACCATATCTACATGTCTAAATGCATTGAGTTGGTGCCATGTGATTGGCTGATTAGAAATTTGCATTAACGAGCGGTCGGACAGGTGTACCTAATAAAGCGGCCAGTGTGTATATATATAACAAACTAATGGAATCGTATAAATCCATTCTGAGCAATATTGATTTGTAATAGAATTATATTTTTTGATAATTCATTCCAGCCTGAGTAGTCTGTAGGGCTGCTGATTAAAGAAAACCAAAAACAAACAAAAAATAAGAAGACTTCATTAAATAAGAATATGCAGTGTGGGTTTCAGAATGAAGTGCAATGGTTTAATGTTTGACAATAAAGAAATCAACATATCCATAAATTAACTTTTACAGTTGTGCTATTCAAAAAATATTTAAAAAGTGAAATATTGCAAGTTATATTTTATTAATTATTTATTATTGTTATTATCAATTATTTAATTAGTTATTGACTTGTACTTTTCAGTATAATAATAATAATAATATTAATAATATTAATAAATATTACTACTACTACTTCTACTACTAATAAAATAAATAATAATAATAATTATAATAATAATAATAATAATAATTTCTTCTTTTTTCTGAAGTTTAGACCTTGAACGCAATGTACGAAGCAAGTTATCTGAATAAAAATGCAAATCTGAAAAAACTTAGCAGAAGTTTGTGACAAGCTAGCTCAGATCTAACCTCAGGGATGATGAAAATAAACTTCTCAAAATAAAGATTTGAAAGAGATTATAAAGCTACATGTGAGAGCTGGCAGACTGCAGGCAATTTAATATCTCAGCACCAAAGCCAGACTGCAAACAAGAAACCACTGTCATTACTGATCCGAAATGGAATTATGGGCAAAGCCTGACAGTCAGATGTGTGTAAGGAGAGGCTGATCTGTTGTTATGTGGCACGTGCATGAGCATGTGTGAAGGTCCATCTGTACGGGTTTGGTTTCACAGAAGAATTGATACATCTCTGATAACACACACATGGGGACGTGGGATGTTGGCGACAGGACGGTGGCACCATATCGACCCTGCAGTCTCATTTCTGTCCACACAACCTTAAGAAAACCCTCAAGCAGCGTTAGCTTCTGATAAAAATTAGGCCGTGGTAAATAATTACTTTCCAGTACATCGGAAAATGTATTCCATATCTGCAAGTCATCATAATATTGGAAAACACCACATCCTTCTCACTCTTTCACTCTCTTCATCCATCCTGCTTCTGAAGACTCGTAGAATTTGCAGGGGATTCAGTGTTTTATTTTTAACAGCGTTTACACCTGGTAATAAAACAATCGATTTGGATTGATCTGATAGTAAGTGGTCAGTGCTAAATACAGAAGCACCCAAATGTTTTCTGATCTAATCACTCAGACCACATTCAGAGAGAGTCAGAAATGTGACCGCAGCGCATTTGTAATGTAAACGCTAATGTGTCCTGATGCTTCCAGATAACAGTGATGGAGCTCCTTCTCACCTGTCAATCAACCCCTGCACTTATGATGAGGGGTTTAACATGTTACTGAAAAAGCAAAAATAAAAAATCTGTATTTTCATAAAAGCGGATTTTTTTATTTATTGTAAATTAATAAAATATATATGCTAACAGTTTACACAAGTGCAACCCCTTTTTACATTTGTTTTCATAATTTATTTAATTTTTTTATTTAATATTTTATCAATGGTACATTAGGATATATGCATATGGACATTAAGTTTATTCATAAAGGACACTGTAATGCTTATTACAGACTGTCTGGCAGACTTGTTTCTGATTGGTTAGTCATGAAATTCTAAGGTATGTTATTCCCAGATAACAACTTCTCAAACTTATAACACGGGCTCAACCGGGTACTTCATCTTGACGGTTGGTGAATATGTTCACATCCATATTTATATGCTTGTCTGTTTTTGACTGTTTATGGCAGCATTGCATTTAATATAATAATAATAATAATAATATAATAATATAATATTTGCATATAATAAAATATTATTAAACTAGAACAATGTTTTGTGTCAATTTATTTATTTATTATTTAACGTTTTGTAGAAAGTAGCCATGTAAAAAGAGGGATAGTGTAAATCCAGATGGTTGTTTTTCCAGAATAAAACCCAACAGAATAATAAGCTGCTGATAAGCCTGTCGAGCATTATTTTTAGATAACAACCACCTATATGTATTTTATCTCTTACATGTATGTATGAATATACTGAAAATAAATTCCACCTCACCTTTATCAAGTTGTGTGTGTGTACTGTATATGCTTACTAAACAAACATGCTCAAAATGCTTACTTAAAGTGATAGTTCACCCATAAATGTGAATTCTGCCATCGTTTACTCACTTTAGTTGTTGAAGACTTATTTGAGTTTCTTTCTTCTGTTGAACACAAAATAATCGATTTTGAAGAATTTTAATAGCTGACACAAATTGACTTCCATAGTCATTTTATTTTTCCATTTACCATCCTATGGAAGTCAACCAGTGTGTGCCAGCAACCAGCATTGATTTTTTGAAGAATTGTATTAGCTGACACCCATTGACCTCCATAGTATTTTTTTTCATACTATAGAAGTCAATGAGTGCCATCATTCTTCAAAACATCTTATTCTGTGTTCAACAGAAAAACGAAACTCACAAACCACATCATGAGGAAGAATAAATGCTGAGGTATTTTTCATGTTTTGGGTGAACTATCCCTTTAACAGTCAAACTGTGCGTCAAATTTAATGCTTTAAGCACGTTATTTAAAGACTCTTGTCCCTGATCGCCTTCCATACCCCAAGGTACATGCAAAAACGGAAGTACACTTCAGGCTTAAAGAGAATTGAATTTTTTTTCTTCCTCTGAGAAGTAAAGCATTCCTGCTACCTGAACCAATCTCCATTCCATTATGCCTCAGCAATGAGTTGTATAAACACGTGTTTACAGTGAAACAGTGTCTCTAATGGCTGTTGTTCACATTGATCTCTCACTTCCATGTGCATACGCCAGCAAAATGCCTTTTAGCTTCAGAGCTGTTTTTTTGATGCACTAAAATAGCAGTAGAAAGGAAAGTGAATTACATTGATTCTCCAAACAGGAAACAGCATAAAGGCGAGAGAGTGAGCGAGAGAGGGAAAGAGGAGCCCTGTGCATGTGAGCCATTGTTTTAAATGTATCAAGCGTGTGGTCTAAGCACATGAGTGAATGACGTGTTAGAGACAGACCGTGTGCCCTCTGACCAAAGTAGCTTTTATGCTTTTATTTGAACAGAAGCCTGAAGCAGGATACTCACTCGCTCGCTCACTCCCTGCGCTCCCGTTTTCTTCTTTTTCCCCGGCTCTCTCTCGCTTCCCATCTCCCAAAAATGAAACGTATCTCACTCAAACACACAGCGGACAGCCGCAGACGAGGTGTGATTGTTTGCTTTGTCAGGCGGCAGGAAAGACCCGAACCCCGTCCCCTCCTGCCCTCAATCCCATCTGAGCTCTATTGTAGTTTGTGTTTTGGAAGTCTAATGACAGAGAAAGAGAAAGGGAGGGAAAAAATGCACTAGATTATTTGTGACAGCGATGATGATGATGATGATGGTGCTGATGGTGATGATGATGGGGTGACAGTGACAAGGAAGATGGCATCAATATCACTGCATCAGTCTGAGAGAAACACAGAAATGGCGAATACGATACTGTTTGTGATGCTGAAATGACTTTTCTCGGCTGGACTAAAAGGACTATTTAAGATTCTCGGCACACTTCAGATGCGGGAACGCCATTATCGCTTGTTCTATTACTTGTTACGGCATCACATACTGAATTGGCTAATCACCGTAAAATCACTAGTTTATGTGTGTACTAATCTCCCTTTTGTCTTGGTGGTTTGTTTTGTGCCGTTTTATTTTAATGGAAAGGTAATAACAGTCTTTAAGACGTTGTTGTTCTTTTTTGTGTTTAACATGACTGCTTTGCTTGATGCATATTTAACGAGTGGTTTTCAAAAATGTGTTTTATCTCAAATGCTTCTTGGGAATCTGTCTCTGTGTGTGAATTCAATGGGATTTGAGGTGGTGACTAGCTTCTAGTTTGCTGAATAAAATGATAATCTTTGGATTAAAGGAACACCTCTCCTTTTTTACAAACGGGCTAATTTTACAACTCCCCTATAGAGTTAAACAGCTACATTTTACAATTTTTGCAAAACGTGTAAATGGTGGCAGAATAAAAAATTTTGGCTGAAATATTCCTTTAATGCAAAAATGTTTTGTTGATATAGTGACATAGCAAAACGATTCAAACGGCATCTACACTCATGTTAGTCTGTTTTTCCTTATCCCGAGGTCTCCAAAATCCTGGACCAGGCCGTATCCTGAGGAGATGCTGTGGTGGTCATGGAGGAATGGAGAGCATGAGACTGATTCCTGAAAGACCCCAGTGACAGACGAGTCTCCGCAGTGATCCCGTGGGCCAACCTGAACACCCGCCGGTGACCTACACACACCTGCAGCTTCTCCGTCCAGCGTTCTCCAGCCTCCGGCGCCTAGACTGCAGCTCTGCACAAGAAGTTTGGCCAGAGGAGAAATGGTCGTGTCCAACTGAGCCTGGTTTCTCTCGAGATTTTTTCCTTTACTTTCATCAATTGGTGAAGTTTTGTTCCTCACCACTGTCGCCACTGGCTTGCTTGGTTTGGGACTTAGAGCTGCACATCGATGGATTTGCTCTTCAGTGTTTGGACTTTCAGCAGTGAAAATTAAACCACACTGAACTGAACTAAACTGAACTTCAACTCGAATTTACTAGAACTTCTATGTTAAGCTGCTTTGACACAATCTACATTGTAAAAGCGCTATAGAAATACAGATGATATGGAATATTATATATATGGAATATTATATAGAATAGCTTTTAATTTTCACAGCCAAACAATGTTTAACTGTAGACGATTTAGCCCAGATTCCACATTTTGACAAAATGCAGAAAGTATATAGACTGCAGAAAGTATATCAATTTTAAAAAGCTGCATGGTTGCAGGAAAGTGGAGCAGATGGCATGTTTGAACTTTTTCAGTTGCTGTTTGCGATTTATTATATTTACTAAAAACAGAATCCACACATACTTCTTAATCAAACACACCTTATTCAACTTATCACATTCTTAGTTGAGACTTCAAAACCTGATATATATGGGTTAGATCAGGGAAACATCCAAAATGTGCATAGTTGGTGTGCTTTCAGGAACATGGTTGGGAATCTCTGTTATTTGTGGCAGTGTCCAAATATTTTTTTCTTTTTTTTTTTCTTTATATGTTCTAAGTCTTGTGTGGTCACACCTTAAACCAGTAAATTAGAGACCCCTCTTCGTTATAAAGCCCTGTCCTACAAAGCCACAATCAGAGGCAGAAGAGTAGCAGCACATCATGTCAGTGTTGTCAAACTTGTCAAAAGCAAAAGAAGCAAACTGGCTTTCTTGCACGACAAACTAACAACTGACAGCAGCTCATGAAGCTGAATGCGAGGACTTGAATGATCCGCTCCAACAGTTTCCTGCTTTCCTTATATGGGCTGCCCTGTGAAAGTTCAAAATGATTGACAGGCAGAAAACATCTCTTACTGACAACATTTCTTTTATTTTTTTGCACTATATAGAGCTTAAGGCTGTCACAGATACAAATGTGTTATTTTAAAACAATTAGTTCAGTTAGGTGGTATATATTTGTTTTTGCGCATAGACATATAGTTATTGCTAGGATATTTTGTTGGTTGCTATACAGTTGCTAGGCTGTTTTGGGTGGTTGTAGGGTTGTTGCTATGCCATTTCTAGGCTGTTACAGGTGGTTGCTAGGCAATGGCTAGATTATTCTGGATAATTGCTAGGGTGTTGCTAAGGTGTTTTGGGTGGTTGTAAGATGGCTGCTATTTGTAGTTTCTTAGCTGTTATAGTTGGTTGGTAGGCATATAGGGGATTCTGGGTGATTGCTAGGATGTTGTTAGACTGTTGCTAAGGGGTTGCTAGACTATTGCTAGGGTTTTGGAGGGTTGTAAGGTGGTTGTTAGGCAGTTTCTAGGCTGCTATAGGTGGTTGGTAGGCAATAGCTAGGGTATTCTGGGTGAGTGCAAGGGTGTTGCTAAGGTTTTTGGAGGGGTTGTAAGGTGGTCGTTATATGCAGTTTCTAGGCTTTTAGAGATAGTTGGTAGGAAGTAGCTAGGATATTCTGGGTGATTGCTAGGGTGCTGCTAGACTGCTACTATGGTGTTTTTGGTTGCTAGGACATTTGTAGTATTTTTGGGTGGTTGTTAGTTTGCTAGGGTGTTCTGGTTGCTAAGTAGTACAGTAGCTTTGCAATTGTAAAGGTGCTGTAGGTGGTTGCTAGGATAATCTGGGTGGATTTTAGGAAATTGCTTGTGTGTGTTTATGCCATGCAGTTACTAGATAGATAGATAGATAGATAGATAGATAGATAGATAGATAGATAG
>CAIGQV010016735.1:8756977-8771654 GCA_903798115.1 Danio jaintianensis | reverse complement strand
GTGTGTGTGTGTGTGTGTGTGTGTGTGTGTGTGTGTGTGTGTGTGTGTGTGTGTGCGCAAAAGAGAGAGAGAGAGAGAAAGAGAGAGAGATGGGGAGAATAGAATTATGATGTGTGAGATGTACTCATTTCCGAGCCAAGAGTGTGGACAGAGAGAGAAAGAGGAGCAAAGGAGAGTTAAAGAAAGAATGAGACAGAGTTCAGGGTAGCGTAATATAGCAGAGATGCTGACTCCTGTGATTGCTGGCCCATTACTTTTACAGGTTGTTTTTACATGCATTTGGTAAAAGCCCACACTACAGTAATTTTATTGCCACTTTGGGAGTCCTTGGCTAACCTTCATGTTACTGAGCTTCCGTGAGTTACAAAATAAAGCACCAATGTGCATTCATATGATTCATATGAGTCACTGCTCCTCCAACCCTCAATTCTTCTTCTCTTTTTTTCCCTCTCCCGCTTTTAACGTTTCCTATTCATATGGCAGATGTATTGGATTTTCAGCATAGCCCATAATCCATAACCGTTTCTCATCTTCTGCCTTTTATCACATACAGACGCATGCACACGCAAAAGCATATCCACACACTTTTGTAGTGTACTTTATGCAGGTGGCAGCTTGAATCGGTGTCGCAGTGGCCATTAGGTGGCAGTGTTGCTCTGCAGTGCACTTTATGAAGCGTAATCCCCTTAACCAGAACTTAACCAGGCTCCAGTGAAACATCAGATTTGCTTAACATGACACACATGCACCGACTCATACCTGTGAAGATTTTTTTAGAAGTCTCTTACGTGTTAGTTATGGAAGTATAATTGTAGATGGAAATTCTAACAAGTAAACTTCTGTGATTTGTCATGCATGATTGAATGCATACAAACAAGATGGAGTAATTATAATTTCCCCTAGCAACAGGCATGGAACACCATGATGTCATCATATTAAGTGGGTGGTTTGACTTTAAAGGGGTAACTAACTTAAAAATAATATCCTTAGGTTGTTTTGTTTGTTGTTTCAAATGTATATTTATGTTAAATGTATCAAAGTGTTATTTTTATGTACATGGGACAAAAGCAAAACAACAAAAAAAAAGATATCAAAGCACACAAATATAATTACTAACTGGTAAATAATATTCTGTTCAGTTTAACTGAATAATTGAATAAAAAAAAATGTCTAAAAAAATCATGTCATTAATACCTCTAAAATGACATTTAGTGTAACAATTGTTTATGTACAAAAAGTCTAGTCAGAAATATGTGTAATAATAATAATAATAATAATAATAATAATAATAATAATAATAATAATAATGGCGACGCGGTGGCACAGTGGGTAGCACGTTCGCCTCACAGCAAGAAGGTCGCTGGTTCGAGCCTCGGCTGGGTCAGTTGGCATTTCTGTGTGGAGTTTGCATGTTCTCCCCGTGTTCGCGTGGGTTTCCTCCGGGTGCTCCGGTTTCCCCCACAAGTCCAAAGACATGCGGTATAGGTGAATTGGGTAAGCTAAAATTGTCCGTAGTGTATGTGTGTGAATGAGTGTGTATGAATGTTTCCCAGTGATGGGTTGCAGCTGGAAGGGCATCCGCTGCGTAAAACGTATGCTGGATAAGTTGGCGGTTCATCCCGCTGTGGCGACCCCAGATTAAAGGGACTAAGCCGAAAAGAAAATGAATGAATGAATGAATAATAATAATAATAATAATAATAATAGGGGCGACGCGGTGGCGCAGTGGGTAGCGCTGTCGCCTCACAGCAAATAGGTCGCTGGTTCGAGCCTCGGCTGGGTCAGTTGGCATTTCTGTGTGGAGTTTGCATGTTCTCCCTGTGTTCGCTTGGGTTTCCTCCGGGTGCTCCGGTTTCCCCCACAGTCCAAAGACATGCGCTATAGGCGAATTGGATAAGCTAAATTGTCCGTAGTGTGTGTGTAATGAGTGTGTATGGGTGTTTCCCAGTGATGGGTTGCGGCTGAAAGGGCATCCGCTGCGTAAAACATATGCTGGATAAGCGGTTAATTCTGCTGTGTCATTCATTAATTAATCATTAATCATTCCCTGATTAATAAAGGGACTAAGCCGAAAAGAGAATGAATAAATAATATTTTCTTTTCGGCTTAGTCCCTTTATTAATCTGGGGTCGCCACAGCGGAATGAACTGCCAACTTATCCAGCATATGTTTTACGCAGCGGATGCCCTTCCAGCTGCAACCCATCACTGGGAAACACTCATTCACACACATACACTACGGACAATTTAGCCTACCCAATTCACCTATACCACATGTTTTTGGACTGTGGGGGAAACCGGAGCACCCGGAGGAAACCCACGCAAACACGGGGAGAACATGCAATGAATAATAATAATAATAATAATAATAATAATTTAATGACATATTAAAATACTCCAATAAAAGATCAGTGCTGACCCAAACTAATAATTAAATGTTGATTTAAATAATAAAAAAAATATAGGTTGTACTCAGCAATAAGTATGAGCACTTATTATTTTATAAATCTTAATAATTATAGAATAGAGTTTGCTGTTTAATTTTTGAGTAAATAAAAATATGAATTATTTCACACATATTTAGACAATTTATATTCACAAAAATATTTAGAAACATCAAATTGGACCCTGCAGTTGTATTTAATGTGCTTTCTACGTATTTATAAAATTACTTTTGCAAACGTTTTTTTTGGGGGGGGATACAAAATCCAAATACAACAAAATGACATTCAACTTTACAAATTATATATCAAACATGGAAGGCTCAACACAATAATATACAAAAAAAGAAAAGAGTAAATTACAAAAATCACCCAAACTAAAATAAAAAATTAAGCAAAAGAAAAAAAAAAATAAAACAGATATCGGCTATGGCAAGTTATATAATACAAATAAAGGAAACATTTTTAAGGCAATGTTTGTTTTCATTTCAGCCAGAGCATCCGAAAAGATTTTTAGTTCTTTTATAAAGACACTGAGTAGTGGAGGGGTTTAAAAATATCTGCATTTATGAATAAAATATTTGGCTAATACAATGAAAATATGTATAAAATCGTGCAAAACAGAACAATGTTTAGTAATTCCATATAGTATATCTTGTAATGTAAAAGTCAAACCTTCAGCAACCACCTTCTTTATTATCAACCAATCTTGCACTGCTTTCCAAACTTTTGCAAACTTATCCTGATGCAGCGCCAAAATGACCCATATATTGACCCATATTACAGAATACTTTAAAATCCAGTTTTTGTAAAAAGTTAAAAATAATGTCATTTTATTGTTTCAAGTTGTTCCAAACCCTTAAGCGTTTCTCTAGTCAAAATGACAAATGCTCCATTTGTAGTTGAGCTCATTGTTAAAAGTGAACGATCATCATTTCTGATAAGCAAGGTTATCAGTAAATGATGTTTTCCTCAAATAAAACTGTTATATGTCTTGGGTAGACTTGAAATATGGGCCATGGACTACATTTAGAGTATTTTTGGAGCTTCAATGTCTTCATCCATTTTCACTTTATGCACAAAACCAAAAAAGAAGCTCTGACATTCTGCTAAAGCTCTTTTTGGAGTAGGTTTGGAATGACACAAAGATAACTAAATGATGATGAAATACCCTTTTAAACTGCTCAACAGTAACACAGTATAATGCAAAATAGGTATAATGATGCTCTTTTCAGAGATCATCTCGACAGTAAAAAAAAGGGATATTGATAGAAGACACACTAATTGCCTATAATTTTGTTTTAGATCGACCTCGTGTGACATTTTCTCTTCATTTTATTCTCTTTCTGTCTTGCTGTTCGCTTTGCATTCTCTTTCTCGTCTGCGTCTCAATAACCCTTGTACCTTGTTATTTTTCTCTGCTGTGACAGGGGGCAGACGAGCGGTGTGGTCAGTGGAAAAACCACCCTTGGAGACTTCCTGATACAAAAACAACCCAGAAGACCAAAACTATGGAGGGATAGAGAGATAGAGAGAGAGAGAGAGAGAGAGAGAGAGAGAGAGAGAGAGAGAGAGAAAGAAATATATATTCAAAAACACACACATCCAGCTGCACTGTCTCTATCTCTTGGTAATTTGAGGTGGTAAGAGGCTCTGCTCTAATAAACCAATGGGATCCTCCGAGCTGGGCAGACCACCATTAAAATCTGACCCTTTTTCATTCTTTTTCCAAGGGCTGAGTAATTCTGTCCTCCCCTTTCCTCATTCTCTCCTTCTCGTCTGTCTGGGATTCCAGTCTTCGGGTGACCCAGAGGACCGGCTATGAAAGAGAATGCCAGACATTTTGAAGCAACGGTAAGAGGCTTGTTAGACAAGAGACAAAAGGCTTTCTTTATTAACCGTTTAGCAACTGGGCTTAATGGCCGACAGGAGCTCTTACGCCTAATATGTGCAACATGTACGTTCATTAGCCCAGCTCTGAACTCTAATATTTACTATTAGCTAAATATCTGAGGGAGGGAGGGAAATAATAACACAAGCAGGGGTCCGAGAGATCATAGAGCCCACCGTATTGATCCGGTTGGATAACCAGCATCTCTCTGTAGGTCTTTTTGGCAAGGCACACTGGTTCCTGCTGCTCCTGCTGCACGGGTGGCTGCGTTTGCCCCTGCTCCGTGCAGGAAAAGCTGTAGGGAGACAAGCTGCAGGGGCAAGATTAGCCAGGGATGATCCACATACAAGCTCCGGTAATGGTTACCTCAGAAGATTGACCTCCCAGAGTCTGGCTCGGGAAGTCCCCATGTATCAGCCCAGCAGGGATCGGGAATAGAGGAGTCAGCCGACTCAGAAAGCATTATCTTCCACACAGGACAGCTACTTTCGGAAAGGCCTAGACTAGGAACAGTGGTTCTTAAATTATTTTTTGGTGGGCCTAAAAGGACCAAAATAGTTTCTTTTACAAAAGCGGTGGTGGAAGCGGTACTGAAAATTCATACTCGATTAAAAGTATCACATGTATTGATACCAAAACATGTAGTGAGAGTAGAGTAAATGTATCTTTTGTGAATACAAAAGTAGCACTCCTAAAAGTACTCCAGACTATTGAGTAGTGAGTTCTACATTGTGATAATTGTTCCACCTTATACATTACAAATGAAAAATGTAGCTTGAGGTTGATACATTTACATGTGGAGCGAAATCTGTGTATCTTAGAGGCACAAATCTAGCTGTGACAATATGTTTTTTTTAATATATTTTTTTTAATTGTGGTTTTCAATAAAAAAAACAAAGAATACAATAACATGGGTGATAAATAACACAACATACACAGAAAAAAGAAGAGAAAAAACTACAAAAAATAAGAACAATAAAAATAAAAATTAAAGATACTAAAATGAAATATTACTCTAAATTGAAAAATAAGGGAAAAGTATACACAATGAAATACACTAAACAGAACCAATAATGGCAAGTTGATTTGGAAGTGACAACATTAGAATACAAGAATAGTATTATAGTAAATGACAACTGACACAACACCTAAGGCATTTCTCAATGTTCCAACAAAAACCAAAAAAAAACATGTTTGATTTTTTTGGTCCATCCTGTTGGGTTCCGTCACATCTGTGACCAAAGGGAGAATAAAAGCTTTCACACAGTTTTCAAACATGCTGGGAAAAAACAGAGTTCTTTTGAGTTCACTGTCGGGTTTTCTTTCATTTTTGAACTTTTCTGATGACAAGAAAAGTTATTTTATAGAAATTGTGTGTTCATACTTCCTGAAATCATGTTTCCTGAAATCAGTCACTAACTCCTAACGCCTTCTCTTTGACATCATGCATGTCATCATAGACACTATGAGTTGATTGGTTGGGATGATGTGTGGCATGTTTCTTGTCCACAACAATAATTTAAAAGTCAAAACCACATATAATATACTGAATACTGTAACTTACAAAAACTAATAACTGACATTGTGTAGTCTAAACTTGACATTTAAAAAAAGTGTATTTATTTTATTTAATGTTTTTAGGAAGGTCTCACCGAGAAATGTCTTTTATATATATGTATATAAACAGATTATACATCGACCATTTAATTTAAGTTCTACAGTTCTGTTTACAGTGTTTAATCATTGCTTAAATCACAGTATTGCAAAGTAAACTCCAAATTGCTCAGAAATTACTCAAAACATGTTAGCTTTACATAGCTTTGTTAATTAAGATGATTTGACTTTAGACCCCGCATGTGATCAGTGTGGGCTAGAGCCGGCATCACTGGCTCATATGTTTTGGAGCTCCCCAAAGTTATCATCTTATTGGGAAAATAATTTTCTAACATTTTCAAGAATATGTCAAAAGGCAATGATTTTGAGATAGCTAAAAACAGTACAGAACAAAATATAGTTCCATTTGTTAGTCTACTAGCACAAAGGTTAATGTTATTAAACTGGAAACAGAAAGCAGCTCCTATGTATATACTATACACTACCTGACAAAAGTCTTGTCGTTGGCAGTTGTAAGAGCAACAAATAATAACTTGACTTAGTTGATCATTTGGAAAAGTGGCAGAAAGTAGATTTTACCGATGAATCATCTGTTGAACTGCATCTCAATCATCACAAATACTGCAGAAGACCTATTGGAATCCGCATGGACCCAAGATTCTCACAGAAATCAGTCAAGTTTGGTGAAGGAAAAATCATGGTTTGGAGTTACATTCAGTATGGGGCGTGCAAGAGATCTGCAGAGTGGATGACAACATCAACAGCCTGAGATATAAAGACATTTGTGCTGCCTGTTACATTACAAACCACAGGAGAGGGCAAATTCTTCAGCAGGATAGTGCTCCTTCTCATACTTCAGCCTCCACATCAAAGTTCCTGAAAGCAAAAAAGGTCAAGGTGCTCCAGGATTGGCCAGCCCAGTCACCAGACATAAACATTATTGAGCATGTCTGGAGTAAGATGAAGGAGGAGGCATTGAAGTTGAATCCAAATAATCTTGATGAACTCTGGGAGTCCTGCAAGAACGCTTTTTTTAGATGTATGGATGCAGTCCTCCAAGCTCTTGGGAGTCATACACAATATTAATTCTTTTTCCACTGCACCGTGACTTTTGTCTAAGCAAAGTCAGACCTTACTCTCCTAATTAAATAATTAAAAATCAAGGCATAATCATATTTTATTTTGGTAAAATAATCATAGTCTAGAGGCCTTTGCCTTTCATATAAGCCACTTCTGATGCCAAATGATCAACTAGAAGTCAAGTTATTATTTGTTGTTCCTAAAAG
Source organism: Danio jaintianensis (assembly GCA_903798115.1). NCBI lineage: Eukaryota > Metazoa > Chordata > Actinopteri > Cypriniformes > Danionidae > Danio > Danio jaintianensis. The sequence goes on along the minus strand of CAIGQV010016735.1, from coordinate 8,764,423 downwards.
TTGGATAGGCGACAAGACTTTTGCCAGGTAGTGTACTATATCTAATGAGGGACGTAATGAAACATTTGAAACTAGAGAAAATCATATTCTCCCTAAAAAAGAAAGACGACAAATTCTATAAAATCTGGCAACCTTTCATAGATTATTTTAAAGACATAAATTCTACAGGAAATATTTAAATTGAAGAGGATTAGACTAATCTAGATTAAAACCGTCAGTATTTTGTTTTTACTTTTATTTATTCTTTGTTGTATTTTTTTTCTGTATTATTATTTTGTTAATTTTTTTTATTATTATTATTTATTTTTATGTATTGGGTTTATCTATTATTATTTTACTTCCGTGAGTATTGCTTGTATATTGTATCTTGTACTGTCAATTGTCGTGTATATGTTTACTGAACCAAATTTGTAAGTCGTTGTGTTTGAATGTTTAAAAAACAAAGTTATTAAAAAGAAGAAGATTTGACTTTATTCCATCCGTGAAATCATTACATTGTTTTTTTTTGTTTTTTTCAGTGAAGTGTGATATTCTAGTTAACACATCAAATTAAAATAAATACATAAAATACACACTGTATATACTCATTCATTCATTTTCCTTTGGCTTTGTCCCTTTATTCATCAGGGGTTGCCACAGCGGAATGAACCACCAACTTATCCAGCATGTGTTTTACACAGCGGATGCCCTTTCAGCTGCAACCCAGTACTGGGAAACACCCATACACACTCATTCACACATACACTACGGCCAATTTAGTTTATTCAATTCACCTGTACTGCATGTCTTTGGACTGTGGGGGAAACCGGAGCACCTGGAAGAAACCCATGCGAACAAGGGGAGAACATGCAAATTCCCCACAGAAATGCCAACTGACCCAGCCGGGACACAAACCAGCGACCTTCTTGCTGTGAGGCGACAGTGCTAACCACTGAGCCAGTGTGTCGCCTCATACTATATATATTTAATGCTATTCAAAAGCTTTTCCAACTGTGACAGAAAACAAATGAAACAGAAGGACTGCAGTTGATCAGAATAGAAAAAAAGGCTCCATTGGAAACCCTGTTGCAGCACTGTTAAGTTATTTTGTCATGCGATGCCAAGGTAACGTAACACAAAATATGGTGAAAAGAATGGAAATAAAATAACTTGGCTACATTTACAAAGTTAATTATTATGTCCGCAGACTGTGTCCTTCACCACTGTTGAAGGTCCATTTATCGACAAGCCATTACTGCGTTTGTCAAGGCCTTGTGTGAAGCATATAGTGCGTGTTAATAGAGAATCTATAAGCACCTGTAGATACGTCAATAAGACTTTAATGCGAGCTCACCGAGATGTTCTAAACCTTGAAAAAACCACAGGGTCAATAAAGAGGGAACATGTCTCGCGTCAACACCATTCACCATCACTCACACACACGCACACACCACAGTTTTATTTGCACTGCCTGCGTTGTGTGAAAGTTGCTGTAATGTTTCCAGCTCTCAATTTGGATTCCAGAGAGCATGTAATTCGCCGTCTGTGTGATATATGATGTGAGAGCTCTGTTAATGCCCGCTAATGATTTAATGACTCAGGCTTTGCTGTACACAGGCATTTTTTTTTTTTTGAGTCAGATTGCGATTGAGCTACTCCATTAGTTTCTGTTCAGATTGAATTTTCTGCAATAAGTAAAAAAAAAGGAGTAAGGCTACGGCTAATTCCACAACAAACTTCCTGCGCAGCCAGTTGATTAAATCACCAGCAATTTTTATACCATTTGAAGTGCTTTCCGGGCTGTTTTGCAGAGGTCTTGTAATGTTTCCAAAATATATGCTCTGTCCATTTAAGTATATGTGTACTCATGTTTTAATCATAGCGGGTTAACGGCCCAGTAAAAGAGGTGGTGGGCCAATGTCTACGGCACTCGCATAAAAGCTGTAATCCCCAAATTTACAGCAATAATCTTTAAAGAGGAAAAGCAACTTCATGCGGGTAATCAGTGCTGATTTTCTGCAGTCCCGCTTCATCTGACCGTGCACGTGTGGATGCTCATTTAGCTGTGTAATTCTAATCTGCACAATTATAAGTATGAATGAATGCAATAACACGCCAGCTGGTTTGTTTGCTCGAGGTAAACTCTACAGGTCAAGAACCAATTCTGACTGTCATATTGAAGTGGCAGAGTTTCTTTGGGGATTACGCAGTAAATTTGACAGGTACACTGAGGCCCTGTTTACAGTAATACGTTTTAGTTTTAAATGGCGTTTTAGATCCACATCCACACAGGCGTTTCACCTAGCGTTTCTGAAAAGATCTCCGTCCACACTACACCGCTGAAAACGCATGACATGTGACCATACACACACTCTGTCATGGGTTGAGTATGTGGAGGTCTGAGCTCCAGGCAGTCAGCGGGTGCTTTGAGCACACCTCCCCAGGTGAGAGCAGTGCACGTCGGACATCAAGTATATACCACTGGATCTCATCTCACTATAGTTAAATGTGATATTTAATTAATCTTGTCTACATCTAACGACTCTTCAGTCTTTTGAATCTATTACTTGTTCTCAGGTAACGTGTTTTAGCTGAGGGCAATGATAAGTTAATATATTAATTTATGTAACCACATACACTGATTCTGCACATTTGACTGATTGCTTGCCTTTATTTCCTATAATGTATAAACTTATTGTATTATTGATTTCTATTATTAATTATTAAAACTGATATTCAGCAAAAGAGACAGGGTATGTTTCATATTTTTCAATGAAAATGAAAGGAGGCAGTTATGTTATAGTCTCCGTTTGGTTATAAATATGCATACAGTGAAGATGACGGTCATATAAATATGTAGCTACACAATGCCTTAACATTTTTTGGTGTCTGTTAAGTTGTTAATATCAAAATGAAAATAGGCAGTTCCTTAGACTATGTTTTTATTTTATTGTTAAGATAGTGAAACAACGTAGCCAGACGTGAATGACGTTATAAAGTACACTGTTCCCTTTAAAGATTTACCCGACGTGTCCTCGGGAGTTTGTTTTCAATATCAAACTTGCGAAGTCTGAACTTACAAGGAAAGGATGCAAGACTGAACTTTGTGAGCATAATATTGAGAAAAATCCCCAATCAGATCAAATTTCCCCCATCCACACTGGCACGGATGCTTTGGACTGGAAACCTGAGCACCCGGAGGAAACCCATGCGAACACAGGGAGAACATGCAAACTCCACACAGAAATGCCAACTGACCCAGCCGAGGCTCGAACCAGCGACCATCTTGCTGTGAGGCGACAGCGCTACCCACTGCGCCACCCAAGTGACATTGTTGTAAAAGGCATTTTAAAAATAGAAATATTTTGCTTTTGCAGAGTATATGAGGCACACACTGTAAATGAACTGCCTTCTTTGCGGTAGATGACAATATTTACAAATCAATTGCATTTAAGAGTCAAAAACAATGCATTTTTGTTACCACCTAAAAACTTCCATTTATCTCATGGTATAATAATATTGTGTGGGGACACCTCAGACTTACAGTATATTACAACTTGTAAAGAAAAGGGCATATTAAGAACCAATCTAATAGCTTTCTGATCAAAGAACATGCTTGACAAATTTTGTGCATCAGAAATACATTCAAAGTATATAAAGCATTCTTCTTTCTTATTGATTGCGAATAGTTAGTACAAAGAAAAAGTGCCTAGTCAGACAGCATGCGATTTTGGACACAGCCTAAACCACTGCAGGCTGGATTGCAGAAGGCTAACTGAATGCTGAACCATAGGAGGCTTAATCAGAGACACTGTGCTGTACTAATTAAGCACTAACAAGCACTAACGATTCCTAACGAGCAGCTGATTGGTTCTCTCATAACAGTCTCAGCCCATGCCATCTCTCGCAGATTACAGAAAGTCCACGTGAAGTATTTTGTGGTTTGCTGCTTTGACCTGCTCTTGATATGATTACACAATCTGGTAGTAAAAAGCATATTTATTGTTTGGTCCTGCAAATTTAACTGCATTTAGTATGAAAAGAAAAATAATTGGCATTGATATAATAAATGTAAAAACAGCGCTATGTACACTAAATTCTAATTAAGACTATTAACTCTTTAAAATTTATTTGAAACACAGCGAAAATTGTTTCCATAAAAAATAATAATAATGAACAATATTTCAACAAGTTTTTTTCTAGAGCACCAAATCAGCCCATTTGATCATTTCTGAAGGACAGTGCACACTGAAGACTGCAATATTGGCTGTTAAAAATTCTGCTTTCCACTGCAGGAAAAAAAAAAATCACTCTTACTGGATCATTTGAATCAGTGAGTTGTTAACTGGAGACTCTCTCTCTCTTTCTGACTCAATCATTTGAATCAATGAGTTGTTAGCTCAAGATTTGCTCTGACTGGATCATTCAATCAGTAAAATGATAACTGGAGACTCGCTCTGACCTGAACATTTGAATCAGTGAGTCATTAACTGGAGACTCTCACTCTTATTGAATCATTTGAATCATTGCGTTGTTAACTGGAAGGCTAGCTCTGACTAGACCATTTGAATCAATGAGTTGTTAATTGAGAAATTACTCTTATTCTATCATTTGAATCAGTGAGTCATTAACTGGACGCTCACACCTGAATAGATATTTTGAATCAGTGAGTTGTTAAGACTCACTCTGACCTGACCATTTGAATCAGTGAATCATTAACTGGAGACTCTCTCTCTCTTTCCGACTCAATCATTTGAATCAATGAGTTGTTAGCTCAAGATTTGCTCTGACTGGATCATTCAATCAGTAAAACGATAACTGGAGACTCGCTCTGACCTGAACATTTGAATGAGTGAGTCATTAACTGGAGACTCTCACTCTTATTGAATCATTTGAATTATTGCGTTGTTAATTGGAAGGCTAGCTCTGACCAGATCATTTGAATCAATGAGTTGTTAATTGAGAAATTACTCTGATTCTATCATTTGAATCAGCGAGTCATTAACTGGACGCTCACACCTGAATAGATATTTTGAATCAGTGAGTTGTTAAGACTCACTCTGACAAAATCATTTGAATCAGTGAATCATTAACTCGAGACTCTCTCTCTGACTCAATCATTTAAATCAATGAGTTGTTAGCTCAAGCTTTGCTCTGACTGGATCATTCAATCAGTAAAATGATAACTGGAGACTCGCTCTGACCTGAACATTTGAATCAGTGAGTCATTAACTGGAGACTCTCACTCTTATTGAATCATTTGTATCAGTGAGTTATTAACTGGAGACTCTTATTCTTACTGGATCATTTGAATCAGTGAGTTGTGAACGAGAGAGTCTAGCTCTGACCAGATCATTTGAATTAATGTGTTGTTAATTGAGAAATCACTGATTCTATCATTTGGATCAGTGGGTCATCAACTGGACACTCACACCTGAATAGATCTTTTGAATCAGTGAGTTGTTAAGACTCACTCTGACCTGATCAGTTGAATCAGTGAGTCATTAACTGAAGACTCTCACTCTTACTGGATCATTTGAATCAGTGAGTTGTGAACTAGAGGCTAGCTCTGACCAGATCACTTGAATCAAAGAGTTGTTAATTGAGAAATCACTCTGATTCTATCATTTGAATCAGTGGGTCATCAACTGGACACTCATAACTGAATAGATGTTTTGAATCAGTGAATTATTAAGACTCACTCTGACCAGAATATTTGAATCAGTAAGTCAATAACTGGAGACTCTCACTCTTACTGCATCATTTGAATGTATTATTTAAATCAGTGAGTCATTAACTGGACACTCACTATGAATAACATTTTTTAATCAGTGAGCTGTTAAGACTCGCTCTGACCTGATCATTTGAATCACTGAGTCAATAACTGGAGACTCTTATTCTTACTGGATCATTTGAATCAGCGAGTTGTGAACTAGAGACTCACTCTGACCAGATCACTTGAATCAAAGAGTTGTTAATTAAGAAATCACTCTGGTTCTATCATTTGAATCAGTGAGTCATTAACTGGACACTCACACCTGAATAGATCTTTTGATTTAGGCAGTTGTTAAGATTCGTTCTGGCCCCTCTCTCTCTCTCTAACTGAATAGGTTTGCAATCCAATTTACAATGCAATGCTCAAAAAAAAAGTACAGATACTTGAAAAACATGCCTAAGTACAGTACCAAAGTTAAAATCCTTTACTTTCTACCGCTAAACTATTTAATTTCTCCTAATTCTCTATGGAACCATGAACAGTAAGATACCAGTAAAGCATAATGTGTCCTCTTTATTTTGTTGCTAAAGCACTAAAAAATCTCCCGTGTTGGTCAGTAAGTGAAACAGAAATAACAAATCCCCCAGCACTTCCATTTCTTACCCTGGAAAAATCACTAAAAGCCGATCACAACATGATTACAAGCTGGTAAGTACAAACTTACCAAAAGCAACAGTATTGCTATATTTCATCTGGACTGTGTGTGTTAGTTATTTCAATGCCATTCGAAGGCCAACACGGACATATATGTGGAATATCTGTATGCAGACGAGGAAAAGACAGAACGAGCCAACAAACGACAAGTTTGGGGATAAAAAGAAGGGAAAGGAAATGATTGGAAGAGGGGAAACAAATGTGAGAGCCATCGTGCATGAAATTAAAAAGATACCTCAAAATAGTCCTGCCAGGCAACACACACACACACTTTACCTGCTCTCCTTTCTCACACACACTCTCTTTGACATCCCCTTGCACCCAGAAACTCAGAGTTTCATGTTTTCCCAGGTGTATTTTCTATTATATTGAGGGTAAACCATCTTTGCTCTCGACACAGTCCCTAAGAATCCTCTTACAAAAGCACCTCCTACCAACCTCTTTCTCTTCTTTGCCCCTGGGTAGAGGTGGAGAGGAGGGGAAATAATACATCGCACTGTAACCTTTACACAGCGTCCATTCAGATCAGACTCTTTTCCCCCCTCCGTCCCTCCTCGGGAGTCTGCATTCAGGCCTTTATGTTGTGTTACAAGAGGTTGGCAGTAGTCAACAGGAGGCAGATCAATATCAAGCCCCAACTCAACACTCCCTACTAAAATTGCTTTCGCAGTCTGTCACAGTGAGACCTATCACCAAATTGTGATTTATATGAAGAGCGAATGCAAAATGAAAGCCTGCTTGGGGTTTATTCAATTTCTAATTCTATGGATGAGTTTTGATAGCCGTGCAACGTTGTAACAAGTTTTAGTTTGATTTTGGTTATTGTCTTTAATCTTTTTAGTGCGGTTCCTCTGGATTCAGCAGGACTGATGATAAACTGCTCATGAATGTCCTGATGATGATTTAGGTTCCTCTGCAACTTCAGTTGTTTTTTTTTAGTATACAGATAGACAGACAGACAGACAGACAGACAGACAGACAGACAGACATATAGATAGATAGATAGATAGATAGATAGATAGATAGATAGATAGATA
>CAIGQV010016735.1:8745190-8756967 GCA_903798115.1 Danio jaintianensis | reverse complement strand
GATAGATAGATAGATAGATAGATAGATAGATAGATAGATAGATAGATTTAGGACAGTATAGAAAACAAAGACAATGATATTCATGTTATATTTTAATGAAGTCACCCTATTAAAATAATGTCCAGTAAATAAAAAAAACGTAAAAACAAAAGTATGAAAAAAAATCTTAAAAAAGACACAAACCACGTAAATTTATCTTAATAAAAAAACAATATTAGCAATATTCTGCAATAACAGCACTCCTACAGCCTCCTCACCCTTCTGTATTACTCCGCCCACAGAGTGACAGCAAATCAATAGACTCACTACAGTTTGACAAATATTGCTGCTGTTGGGCAACATAATGTACTTTTGAGGCTTTTTTAGTCGAGAATGTAGTTGTTTAGATTGCAACTATGCAGTTTATTTACAAGGATAGTGCCTATTTTCAATATTTATAATTTCGTAGATTCAGTGTGTCGACATCCATCAGCCTGTCATACTGAGAAGAGCAAAGACTGTTGATGTTCCGCCACAAGATGACGACAGAGACAGCATAATAAGCCCTTAGAGGAGGAAAAACCCAGCGTAATTTCAAACTACAGCTGATCAAATCATTATAAATCAGGTAAGTGACTTTCTAAGTCAATCTCTCTCTTTTGTATGTTGTAGTGCTGTATTTATACCATAGTCTGGTAGTGTTTCTACTAGTGTTTGCTTTGCTTTGGCTTTTTCGGGGTTAATTATTGTGTTATCCTGATTGCAACCGATAAATACTGGGAAATCTCTGTAGACTGATGGCATTTCATGCCGTTCAACCTTATAATCTTAAAATGTGAGCAAAATCACCTGTTTTGTCATCACTTTAGACATTATGCTAGAGAATAATTCAATTACTAGCTCTAAAGTGAGGTTTGTGAATGAGCAACGGTTTCTGCTGTTCTGACGTCAGCTGCAGATGTGAATGAATGGCGGAATAAAGTAGTTCCTCTTAAAAAAGGGTTTTTGAGACTCTCCGTGTTTGATTTTCTTTTTAAAATACACGATTATGCCTTAAACTGTTGTATAAATGCAATATCACACTCGTAGCAGTGCGATGTGGCTGTATATCGTCACTGGTGGGACACTAAGGCACTCGGCCTGCGGCCTCGAGCCAATGCACGCCTCCCACCAGTGCCAATATACAGCCATCTCGCACTGCTACTCGTGTGATATTGCTCATATATATACAATTCTTAAAAAAAACACACCACATAGATTTACATAAATAAATAAATAAAACATTCATTAAAAACTATAAAAGTACATAGATAATAATAAAATACAACTTGATAACAAATGTATTTAAGCTACTAAAAACAATAATAAATAAAATAAATAAATACATTAATTAAATTAAATCTGTAATAAAATAATGCTAATATTAAAAAAGTTCATTTTTTTGTCAGATTGATAAATGCATAAACAAGTAAACTAACAGATGGACAGACAGACAGATAGACACAGACAGGGGCAAACACCTAAATAGGATTGACGGAGAGAAAACGAGACCCTTGGGTCCCCAGAGTCTTTAGGTTGGACATTCGTCTTAGACGGGGACTTGATGGACCACTGGGAGGAGTGTGTTGAGATGAGCTACGGATCTCCGTCCTGATGAAGCCTGTCGTCTCCTGATAAAGGATGCATACGTCAGATCCTACATGATATATTAATGGGCTCCAGACTGCACTGGCAGGAGAGACCTAATCAAGTGGCCGCACACACAAGTGCATTGATAAGCCACTGACAGCCATGCGCACCGGCATGGACGGCAAATGCTTAGAGTAATGTGTGAATGTAAAGGTCAGCTGGGCATTTTGTACAACTGAATGGAGGAAATGAGGGATGCGGCATTTCCCCCTCGGGGCCACGGGGTGAACGTGACATTGATGTGTTTCCGACTGTAACGTGTTAGAGGGCCGCTGTTCTTAATGTGAAGGTGTCCAAGGTTAAACAAGACAGCTGGAGCTATTCAGAACAGCCAAAATCACTGAAATAACAGCTAACTGAAAGGTGTCTGATGCACTTAAAAAGTCATTTACTTACCCTCATGTACAGTCAGAATGATTAGCTCTCCTGAATTATTAGCCATCCATATATTTATTTCCCCAATGTCTGTTTAACAGAGATTTTTTAAACACATTTCTAAACATAATAGTTTTAATAACTGATTTTTCGTTTTATCTTTGCCAGTACAAAATATTTGACTAGATAATTGTCAAGATACTAGTATTCAGCTTAAAGTGACATTTAAATGCTTAACTAGGTACATTAGGCAAGTAAAAAATATAAGTCCATAGAGGACTTCTAGAGGTCTCCATAACCCTGGACCAGGCCGTATCCTGAGCAGATGCTGTGGCGGTCATGGAGGAGTGGAGAGCATGAGACTGATTCTTGAAAGAGCCCAGTGACACACAAGATTGATCCCGTGGGCCAGCCTGTACACCCGCCGGTGACCTACTCACACCTGTAGCTTCTCCACGATGGACGTCCAGCATTCTCCAGCCTTCAGAACCTAGACTGCAGCTCTGCATAAGAAGCTTAGCCAGAGGAGAAATGGTCGTGCCCAACTGAGCCTGGTTTCTCTCTAGGTTTTTTTTCCTTCACTTTCGTCACTTTGTGAAGTTTGTTCCTCGCCACTGTCACCACTGGCTTGCTTGGTTTGGGACTTGTGGAGCTGCGCATTGATGGATTTGCTCTTCAGTGTTTGGACTTTCAGAAGTGAAAATTAAACCACACTGAACTGAACTAAACTGAACTGAGCCGAAACTGAGCTGAAATAAAACAAATAAGACTTTCTCCAGAAGAAAAAAAAAAAATCATAGGAAATACTGTGAAAAATCCCTTGCTCTGTTAAACATCATTTGGGAAATATTTGAAAAATAATAAACATTGCACCAGAGGGCTAATAATTGTGACTTTAACTGTAGGTGTATGACGATATCATGTTTTATTGTTGTGATATTTGTTGAAGCTTTTATGATGATATATGCTCTTGTCACAATATTATCCTACAGTAAGCAACATAAAAGGGTTACTTTAACATATATAATAACAAAAAAAAAAAGTAAACAATTGTTAAAAAAATATTAAGAAAGGGAGTATAAAGTACAATAAGTAACACTTTAAAGTAGGGTCTCACTAGTAAACATTAGCTAAATAATGCAATAAGTACAACAGTTAAAATCCCACAAAATAATCCCATTTATTACAGTTACCATTTTAGTTCAAAAATGCAACTGGGTTTTATTAGTTATTAAAGGGATAGTTCACCTCCAAATGAAAATTTACTCACTACTCAAATGATCAGACTTTTATTGAAGATTAACACACATTTGTTTTCAGTGGATTAACTTGCAAGGATTCATTATTTACCTTAAGATTAACAAAGCGATTTAGCAAACATTGTACATTTTTATTTCAAGCCAACACTAATGTTTCAAATAACCTTTGTTATTTGAAAATGGCAAAAAATTGTGAATGACATTTTGATGCTTAAATTGTATTTGAATATGTCATGAAGAGACTCTTGCTCTAAAATGAAAATGTACCCACTACTCAAATGATCACTTTCATTGAAGATTAACAAGACAAACACTTTTTTTAAGTGGATTAACTTGCACAGATTCATTATTTACCTAAAGAATAACAAAGCGAGTTAGCAAAATAAACATTGTCAATTTGGATTTCAAGCAAATGTTAATGTTTCACATAACCTTTGTTATTTGAAAATGGCAAAAAAAAAAATGTGAATGACATTTTTATGCTTACTATAAATAGTATTTGAATATGTTGTGAAATTAATATTGCTCTAAATATAATTGAGCAGATTTCTTTGGGGTTTGTAAACTATGATTATATTAAATGACATTTAGTGGATGTCTTCTGAAAAGCATGGTAATGTAATGTATGATTAAAAATAGATAAATAAATAAATAAATTGATGAATAAATCATTGAATGAATGAATGAATGAATGAATGAATGAATGAATGAATGAATGAATGAATGAATGAATGAATGAAAAGGAACCAAAAAGTTTGAAAAGCTTGTTGTATTACACTTTTATTGTATTTATTCTTGGAGCCATTTTTTCAATTTGTTTTTCCCATGCAATGAAATTTAATGGGATCCAAAAAAATTTACTTACAGTAGTAGTTGAAGTAATGTATTTTGTTGTTTATAAAGAACACTGTAACACTCAAGTGATTGATTCACTTGTCACACATTACATTTAAAATAACAAGCGTGAGCATTCAAAAGATGCAAAGTGAAGAGTCAAAACTCAAATTATGTTATCAAAATATATTATCAAAATATATTATACAGTGTTGATTGAGTTAAGAAATGCACTCACAGAAATCCATACACTTTTGAATGACATGTAGGTGCATTATTGACAAGAAAGTTTAGATTTTTTGGGGTTGACCCATCCCTTTAAACAACATTATAAGCTAAAATGAGTTCTGGACTGGTGACACGATGGCTCAGTGGTTAACACTGTCGCCTCACAGCAAGATGGTCGCTGGTTCGAGTCCCGGCTGGGTCAGTTGGCATTTCTGTGTGGAGTTTGCATGTTCTCCCCATGTTGGCGTAGGTTTCCTCCGGGTGCTCCGGTTTCCCCCACAGTCCAAAGACATGCACTATAGGGGAATTAAATAAACTAAATTGGCCGTAGTATATGTGTGTGAATGAGTGTGCATGGATGTTTCCCAGTACTGGGTTGCAGCTGGAAGGGCATCCGCTGTGTAAAACATATGCTGGATAAATTGGCGGTCCATTCCGCTGTGGCGACCCCAGATGAATAAAGGGACTAAGCCGAAGGAAAATGAATGAATGAATAAGTGAGTGAGTTCTGGACTTTATTCGAGGCCACTTCACAAAAGTTACTCACAAATGTTTCATGGCACAAATCATCACTCTTCATCACTCTAAACTCGGTTGTTAAATGCAGACTATTTGTAGGTTTCCAAAAGTTGAATTCCTTTGAATTTCGACATTATAAGAGTGACAAAACTAAAAGAAAATAGTTTGTTTTATGTCGACTGCTTTTCAGAGACCATGAGAGCATTGGAGTGGAATCAAAGCTCCATCTGAGGAATCAAAGCTCCATCTGAGGAAGATCAAAACCATCTTGATCCTCTTGTTATTATATGCAAAACACCTGACGAGAAATGTGTATAATCTCTCTCCAAAAACAACCATCCTTGCTGTTTCTGCTTTAAGAAAACTGTCTGATAATCGAGCATCTGTGTAGGGGAGTATATAATAAAATTGCACAGTATCTGTTTATCATTATAAATCAATATTATTAGCCTTTCTGTGAAATTGTAAGTCTTTTAAAAATATTTCCAGAGTGTTATTTAACACCATCTCCTAACTACACATGACGCGGCACCACAACATACAATAAGATGTATCTTTTTTTATGTTAAAACAAGTTTTTGTCTTAACCATCTGTGACGGCGATTCACAAAAATTCAATTTTAGAAACTGTTTCTATTTCTGCGATGTCACAGCAAAACAACGGCATAAACTACAAAGACAATTATCACCTCAGGTACAGATTATGTGCTTTATTCAGTGTTAAATGCTACCAATGTGAGTTCGAACACCAATTCACATCACATTTATTGCCATACTACTGAAATAATTTACCTCAGATCTTGAAAATAAAATAACTAGCAAACAGTTTGAAAGTCAGTGACTCGGTGGAAACCAACAACATCAGTACTCAGCCTATGTACTTTTAATGATGTCTTTAACTTTAAACTGATTTCATATGTATTTATTATATTATAACACTTAGCCTTTTATTGGGAGTTCAGTGGCTTATATTTAAACAAATGGCCATAGTATTTAAATGTTTCTGTTGTGTCGCATCGCGTTTGGTGCAGACAGCTACTAATAACTAATTTATTTTGTCTTTGTCATGCTGATAATATTAATTAGTACATAATATTTTTATACTTATTTTGCAAAGTATTCAGCTTAAAGTGCATTTTAAAGACTTAACTAGGTCATTATTTTAACTAGGCAAGTTAGGTTAATTAGGCAAATTATTGGATAATAATGGTTTGTCCTGTATTCAATCGAAAAAATTAATAATTTTCTTAAGCCAGCTAATATTATTGATTTTAATCTGTTTTTATTCCAGACAAACTAAAATAAATGATATTTTCCCCAAAAGGAAAAAAAAAGTTCGGAAATACCTTGGAAATTTCCTTGGTCTGTTAAACATCACTTAGGAAATGTTTGAAAAAGAATAGAAATTTCACAGGAGGGCTAATCATTTTGACTTCCACTGTATGTGTGGATCTGCAGACAGGCATAGTGTTGACATTATCAGCAGTCACCTGTGGAACAGCTGACATATTGCAGTGAGATGTGTATGATTGTCTCGACATGTGGCGTTTGCAACAGGCTTGAAGGTTCATTTGCTCAGTCATCTGTCAGCGATGCCAGCAACGGGCCCTCGCCGCCGACGTGATATTATGACAGTAGCATCTATATGACCGAATTAATAGATGCTCCTGCATTCTCGACTGCTACTTAAATTAGAACAAGGTTAATAATATATCAAAACATGCATTTTATTCACAACTGTGAAAGGTTTCATTACAATCCTATGGCACTTATGGTAGGGCAAAAGTTTTTTTCGAGGTTATTTGTTGCATAAACACAGATACACACAGACACATGCACAGTTAATCATCCTTGACTAATGGAGACCCGTAGACGAAGCGGTTAACGCTCGGCTGGCTCTTCTATTTCTCTCTGCCTCTGTTTTTTTTTTCTGCTAAAGTACACCAAGCAAAGATAACTTTCATCTGTTATGAACTTAGGCCAAGGCTGAAAGCTTTCTCTATCAGGTGTGTGCGTGGGTGTGTAAGGCAAAAGTCTATCTAGGGTAATAACTGGCAATTTGTCTATTAAATTGACTCACTGACGTGAGTGATGCCATTACCGATATACTACAGCTCAGCTTGGCACATAATAAACTTTTGAGTATGATTTCATAAGCATTTCAGTCTGTATTAGCAAGTACATTTAGATCTTAAAAAAATACAATAAAAAACTAATGTTGCATTAGTGTCAATGACATATTACTGCTGTTAACATTACAGATTTAACGTTATATTGATCAAATAAACTTAGCTTTGGTGGCCATAAGAGATGTCTTACAAAATAAAACAAAATAAAAAAAACTCATATTACATGACTGATAATTAAGATTTTCCATCTAAAGACTCACAGTTCAGCCCTAAAATACTAATTAAGTGAATTTTTTAATATTTACACTCTGTCACTACACTTCAAGTAAACAAGTTTGGTCACACTTTATTTTAGGGTATAATTCTCTCTATTAACAAACCATTAACTTTGACTTTTAGCTCAATAAACTCCTAGTTTGTAGCTTATTATTAGTCATTAATGTTGTGTTTCCACTGAGTGGTACAGTTCAGTTCGATACGGTACTGTACGGGTCACCTTTTTCAGGCTTGTGTCTCCACTGCCAAATGATACCCTTTTGGTGGGCGTGGTGTATGACAGAAATATGCAGTCGACGTCATTCTCGCTCGAGGAAATGTCAAAGTAAAGCTATACAGGTCATTCACATAGCATATACAAAACAGATGCTTTATACACATAAATAGGCCTACTTATGAATAAATGTTAATTACTGATCTTTGTATGAACAGTATTTGATTATAGCTTGATTATAGCTGCAGACCTACTGTAACGTCTGTGAATATATTAAATAAAATAAAGAAATAAAACATATATGAACATACAGAGCCTCACAGTCTCTGAAATGTTACCAATTACAAAAAACAAAACAAAAAAAACATACATTTAGTCCTTATTTGGGTTCATAAACGATACAAAATGTATAGTCAGTACAAACCTCTCATTTTTATTCTTCACCAGCACATGTAATGTTAACATCTTGTTAAAAGGTATTTCCGTCATGAAGTTCATCTGAGCACCGTCATCTGAGTTCATAATAGTCCAATAGGCGATGATAATAATTAAATATAGCAGTTTGTTCATGTTTTAGGTTGCTGAAAGAATCATTTGCTCCTTTGTTTTTTTTGCGCGTCACTCTCGCGTTTGTCCGCTTGTGAAAGGATGTCAGAAGCACTTCAATAATCACACGCACATTATTATCATCAGCTCAAGTTTGTTATTTCAAATATAGACGCGTGGCGAGCGCAGCAAATAGGGCTCTCTAGAGAAAGTGAAACCGCTCGCACTTTTAGACGGCAGGACACACGGCAGATTCTGCTGTTCTTCTTGGCTTTGTGGCTGTTCATCAAGATGACGACAAGGTTTGTTTGAGCTCGAGTGGACCATGGCTCATTATTATATGTGTATGTTATTATGGTGTAATGTTTCGGCTGTGTTTTTAAAAATGGGGCTTTCTTTGTTTTCATTCTCCTGGCTTGTGCACGCGCTAGTGACGTTTCTCTGTAAACCAATAGCATTCAGCTGCACATCTAGCTCCACTTTTCGGTATCATTTTGTTGTGCTAGGTACCCTTTGGAAAGGTACCGTACAGTCCACTCAGTGAAACCAGGCCATTAGGTAGCAGTTGGGTTTGGGTATTGTTGTAAAGAATGGTATTTTAACTACAGCAGTTCGAACTGTAGTTTTGCCGAATGACTAAAAAGTTTATCAGTATGATGGTGAAAACTGTACATTTCTAGTCAAACCATCCTTCTGCAATCTTTTACCAAAAACGGAAATAAGGGCAGTTATAATAGCTACAAATGTGGGAGAGCGTTGCTATTTTGTGATTGTATTGTATTGCAATATGGAGCAATTGAGTGTTGATGTTAAATCAAAATTAATTCACAAATACTTGAAAATGAAATGATTGAATGACAATAATTCTCTATGGTTACAACTGAATTAGTTACAAAATAACTGTATAAAATTATTAAAAATGAAATGATGAAAAAACATATGACATAAATTGTATACCCAGCTTAAATGTAAAATAAAGTTACCTGAGAGAGGCAGAGACAGGGGGAGGGAGAGAGAATGCCTACTCTAAAAGAGAGTAGGCCCCGAAGATAGCCTGATAGCAGTAGAGTAAGAGAAGATAGCCTCCAGAATAGAAGGAGCAGAGCAGGAAAAAGATCAGAGCCGGAAAAGAGGCAGAGCAAAGTTTACCAGCTATTTTGTATCTTTCTTGACCATGTGACCAAAGCCCAAATACTGAGACACACAAACTGACCAATCAACATGTGACCACATCGTAAAATCCCCAAAGTCCACACACCAGTCCCTGATCTTATCAGTATCTGCCTTTGGAATCTGTATGGACCTTCTTGGTGAAAATGTTTTGCCATATAAACAAATGCATATGATAATTTTCATTCTTACATTGGTAAAGGATTAGGAATACAGAATAACATCATGAAGAATGTGCACTTTTTAAGTACAAATAAACAGTCAATATCTTAATAATAGGCAGGTAATAAGCCACTAGTTGATAGTGAGAAATGGAACGTAAACTAAAGGGTTATCCTACGTTTTACTAATTTGTTCGCAAGGTTTTAATTTTAAACATTAAAAAATAATATTTATCATCCCTTCACTCTCAGAAATAAAGATGCAAACATGTCACTTGAGTGGTATCTTTGAAAAGGAACACTTTTGTACCTATCAGGACCACATTTTCACTTAAAAAGTACAAATGTGTACCTCAGGGTACAAAACTGATACCGCCAAACTTTTATACCATTATTTCAGAGTGTGTTATTCATTACATTTGTACATTTAATTCTGGAGTTTGAAGTCACTATGTTATGTAGTTGAATAGAAACAGCTGCATAATGCTTCTTTACAATATTCTAATTTTGTATTCAGTGCAAATAAATACCAGCAAATGGGTTTAGAACCACACAAGGGGGTGAATAAATAATAAGAGCAGCATTAGCTAGTACTTTCAGACCGTACAAACATACAGCGCAGTCTTTGTATTGGATGCCTGCTTGAATCCCAAGCATTAAATAATGTGTTTCTCGTAAGCGAGACAGCAAGTGTGCCAATAAAAAAAGCCTGCGGACAGGTAATGCACTGAGATTTGCTGATAATTTTTCTCCGTATTATTAATGCAATTCTTTCCCATCATAGCAGACCCCACCAATGGGTTTATTGGAAAGCTAACAAGATGATATACTGCCGTCTCAAAAGCCTTTCATATCTCTAAGATTAATGTTTGTGTTTGCGTGTTATGGGGTGAAGGCTAGCGACGGTGACTGCGCGACGTGTTGCAGGAAAATAACTCTTTTATGAGCAGGCGAAATTCTGTTAAGGAGGCAAAACGGAGGAGAGAAAATAAGAGAGTTATAAAATGATTCTTGGGAACTAATAAAGCAAAGAGGAAAGGTTATGTTTTGCATTCAATCTTTGTACTCTCCAACACCTAACTTAGTCTTTTTTCTTCCTTTTTCTTTTTAAGTGGACCAGCCTTTGATCAGTGAGCGTCAGGATTTGAAAATAAGCTCTAGGCTTTTTACAAAAATCTAATAATGAGATGATGAAAAGTAGCTCGTTTTAATAGGTAGACGTTGGGAGCATTCCAAGTGCTGATGACACTCTGAGCAAATCCAACAGGATAACAACCCTCCTAAAACACATTGAGTTAGCGTGGCTAAAACCGTCCATCAAATGAAAATAACTCCGCAATTGAAAGAAAGGTGGAGCGAGTTAAACTCAAGAGGTTTTAAGGACTGTCAGAGAGAGAAAAGAAATGGTGTGCAGGTTTCTGGTGTGCGTGTGGTGCTCGTTCCAGAGCAGAAGGTCAAGGCTCTCAGTGCCGTGGCCATAATTAAAGCCCTCGTTCACACAAGCGGAAGTCAAGTGTCCTGTCCTTGTGCTGGAAGGCTTGAGAGAGCGAGCAACCGAAATGTTCTCTGACATTTAAACTGGAATCCCTCAAGACGATGTCTTACATCCTGATGCACAAACTCTGAGGAGTGCAATGAACAATACAAATATATACCATCACTATCAATGAGATCAACTTTTTTTTTTTTCCGTATCTGCAAGTCTTAATGTCAGTCATTGTGAGCTTGTGTGGTCTTGCCGCTGTCCTCGCACTCAAACGTTCTCACTAAAACCCACCGGGGGCTTTCATCATTAGATAAAGCACTGGATAAAGAAAGAGTCATCCATAAATACATGAGTGAGAAAGATATGAGCCGGATCTCCCAGCTCCACTCACTGACCTACAGTGAGAAAGACTTTCAATCTCCTAAGAGAGTGGCCTGTTCTATATCTAAAGCACTGTTCATGGATCGGCCCTCGGCTTTCAATACTTTCTCATCGCTCTATGCTTTAAGAGGAACCAGGAAGGGAATTAAACACATGCCGTGCTATTGAAGGGACCACACCTGAAGGGCCTTTCGGACTAAAAGTGATCTAAAAGGTCTGGTCACATTAAAAGCTAAATTAATATCGGAAGGGCTGAATGAAACACTCCAGTACAATGGGTGGTGCTGTTCATCATACGGTTATCACAGGGAAGAAGGAGGCTAAATGGTCATGGCTGGGTATGATTATTTTGAATAGGTTATATGTTCGGAGCCACTAAATAACTGTGTTTTGCATAGTCTAAATACAATCTGGATGTACTACATTTTTCTGCCTCTTCATGGCCTGATGTGATAGCAGAATGTCCAGCAGGTGCATGTTCAAGAGATAGTTCACCCAAAACTGAAAATGTTGTCATTATTTACTCACCCT
>CAIGQV010016735.1:8700445-8711422 GCA_903798115.1 Danio jaintianensis | reverse complement strand
CCCAGTCCAAACACATGCGCTATAGGTGAATTGAATAAACTAAATTGGCCATAGTGTATCAGTGTAAATGCAAGAGTGTATGGGTGTTTCCCAATGTTGGGTTGCGGCTGGAAGGGCATCCGCTGTGTAAAACATATGGTGGATAAGTTGGCGGTTCATTCCGTTGTGGCGACCCCTGATGAATAAAGGGACTAAGCTGAAAAGTCAATGAATGAATGAATTCGTATTTCTTTCCAAATAAGGAACACCTATAATAACACAATTATATGAGAATATATGCACACCCAACAATATCTCATGCCAATTCGTAACTTTTTGATTTAGTGGCTAATTCATATGAATTTGTTTGATCGCATTCGTACATTTTAGTATGTTTTGCTCAACCCCGCAATGACGGTTGGGTTTAGGGGTGGGGTTTGGTTCTGTTTTGTTTATATACATTATATTTATTAGGATTTATTTTATTTATAATGTCCATTTTAGTGCTTCTAAGTTATGCTTGGTTTATTGTATAATTTTTGTATTGTTTTTAGGGTGACAATTTTAACATCTGTGCTGGGAAAATGGACAAATAAACGCCAAATAAACAAATACAAGTACAAATTAGCCTCTAAACTGCCAAAACATAGAATAGTTACACTTCCTTGTGAGATCAGGCTGGCCCACCAATACAAACAAGGAAAAAACAATATAAATACAAAGTTTTTTTTTTTCAACTTAATTCATAATGTACAGTATGTATACAGTGCAACAGCAAAGAGAGCTTTTTATAAATATAATACATTATTTTTAACACATTTCTAAAGTTTAGGAAAGCGTTTTTTTTTTTTTCTTAATAGCATCTGTTACAGTCACCAGCGATCTAGCTATACTGTGGATTACTGGAGAACTACAAATTTGCCACCAAATGGACTACAAATCCTGTCATGCATCTCACACACACCAGTTCCGGTTTTCCCTAATGACACACACAGCTGAAGCTTATCATTGATTCATTATCTGGACTATAAAGACACCTCTCATTTCCTCACACATTGCTGAGTCTTGTTAACCTGTCAACACTACGATGCGTTTACCTTGTCTTGTTTTTCCCTGTGCCGTGTTTCTTGACCCTCGCTTTGTTTATTGTTTATGCTGTTAGCCGCCTGGACCGATCTATTTGCCTGTGACCCGACTACTCTTTTGGACAGCCCTGTGTGATACTGTTTACTCCTGTGTTTGACCGTTGCCTGCCTGACTACTGTTCTTAATAAATACTGCATGTGGATCCTCAACTCTGTTGTCCAGAGTCCTTCCATGACAGCAGCAATGCTAAAATACAATATAGCATGGGCACACTTTGGCCATAACTGGAGTATCTGTATGAGTGCGCTCTCTTTTTCTCTCTCTCTCTCTCTCTCTCTCTGTGCGCGTGGCAGTGCGGGAGAAGTGTGCTTGTGAGAGCGTCTGTGGAGGTGTGTTTTTTTTTTTTTTCAAACTTTACCCTCTCTCTTTCATCTATTTATGTAATTATAACTTAAGAGTTCGCTGGTTATTTTTTCTGTTCATTGTGCAGGCGGTGCGCCGCTATTTTTCCTGTTTAGAAGGATGGCAGTCACCGGCTCGGAGGTGTTTGAGTCACTAGCGCGGCGTCACGGAGTGAAAGTGGTGTCCGCCGTGAGTATTGAGGAGTGCTGTTTAGCGGCAGGTTGTAGGTTTTGATAGTGTCTTGTCAGCTTCTAGAATGAATAGCGCTATAGTGTTGTTTTTGAGTATGGTGGAGAAAGCAAATGATTTAGTGGAGTGTGGCTTAGTGATAAATGATATGTTGACTTCTGTGCTGCCGCTTTCAATGCCGTCAAAAAAAGTGACATTATCAAATGTACCACCATTTGTTAAAGATGACTTTCTGGTAAATGTGTTGTCTCGCTACGGAAAATTGGTTTCACCAATTAAAAAAAATAACACTTGGGAATGTGTCTCCACTTTTGAAACATGTAGTCTCATTAATAATAAATTATAAATAAATTTTAAAAATAAATTTTTATTATTTAATTTATGCCACAACAGATAAAATGAAATGTTTTCACTGTGGCAGAGCAGGTCATTTGGCGCGTGCATGCCCTGATAAAAGTGAAAGAACGACGAAACAGTCAGGCAACAGGTGGAGAAAGGTGTAGGAAAGGTGGAAACAGTTTTACCTGAGGCTAAAACAACTGTTACCAGAGATGTTGAAAGACAATTGCCTGGTGAGTTAATTGTGAATGATGCAGTAACAATGGTGGTTTCTCCTTCTACTTCTGAACAACAAAGTGAGAATTTGGATGTAGTAGAAGAAAATAAGATGCAGATTCTTAGTGTTGAAGGTGATAAAAATGCAGCTGATGTAGTTCATGACACAACTATTATAGAAGGATTGGATTCACAGACACAGTCATTTAAAGTGCCTTTAAAAAGAAAGAAGAAAACTGATTGTGCTTTGAA
Source organism: Danio jaintianensis (assembly GCA_903798115.1). Taxonomy (NCBI): domain Eukaryota; kingdom Metazoa; phylum Chordata; class Actinopteri; order Cypriniformes; family Danionidae; genus Danio; species Danio jaintianensis. The sequence continues at coordinate 8,708,959 of CAIGQV010016735.1, read as the reverse complement.
AGTGGTAAAAAGAGTAGAGATGGATGAGGTGGCAAAAGAAGAAGAGGAAGAAAGTGAGGAGGATTCATCTGATAATAGTAGTGTTCTCTCTCAAACTGAGTATCAAATTGAAGGCTATGATGCACACGATATTAGGCATTTTCTCAAAGTGACAAAAAAACAAAAGGAATGTAAAGGCTGACATTTTTTTCCCTAATACTCAGTTATTTGTGGAGAATTCCCGGAGTTTTATGAGTAAGGGCTGTTTTACAGACAGAGAAGTTTTTCGGTTAACTAAAATTGTAAGAAAAATTAGCAATGGTTTAAGAAATAATGATGAAGTGTAAAGTGTTGATATCCATGATCCTTGTCTTTGTGCTTGTATGGGTTCTTTTTTTTTTGCCCATTATTATTGCAAGCATGAGCAACATCAATATTGCATCTATAAATGTCAATGGTGCACGGGATGCAAAAAAACGTGCAGAAATTTTTGAGTTGGTTAAACAAACGAATATTGATGTTGTTCTACTACAAGAGACACATAGCGATGTGAAAAATGAAGCATTGTGGGCCACGGAATGGAATGGGCTCTCTTTTTTGAGTCACAATAATTCACTTAGAGCAGGAGTCGCTGTTCTTTTTTCTAAAGGTTTCACTCCAGTTTCATCTGAAGTTGAAGAGATTTTAAAAGCGAGAATTTTAAAGATTAGAGCTGTTATAGAAAATAAAGTTTTTGTGTTTATTTGTGTGTATGCTCCAACTGCTACTAAAGAAAGAATAGGTTTTTTAGACATCTTATGTTCAGCTTTGAAAAAATTTATTAATTATGATTATTTAATTCTTGGAGGAGATTTTAATTGTACCGAACAAGATATTGATAGAAATCATGTAGAACCTCACATGTTGTCGCGTAAGAGGCTCACTCAACTTATTTTAAACCAATGAACTTAAGGATATTTGACAAATTTTTAATGGGAAAAATAGACAATATACATGGACTCATATTCGTGATAGTTTAGTGTCCTCAGCAAGATTGGATAGATTATATGGTTTTAAGCATCAGGTTAATGTTTTTAGAAGTTGTGGTATTATTCCAGTATCTTTTTCTGACCATTGTATGGTTCAGTGTTCGTTGTTTGTGAGCTCTTTGAAGTCAAGGAGAGCATATTGGCACTTTAACACGGCTCTTTTGAGTGATAACATTTTTAAAGATGCTTTTGATTTTTTTTGGAAAGATTTTAGGAATACAAAATTAACTTTTAGCTCATTACAGCAGTGGTGGGTATGGAAAGGCCCAAATTAAACAATTTATCCAACAATATACAATAAATGTGACCAAGAACATTGATAGGTTAATAAATGTAAAGGAGATGGAAATCATTAAATTGGAGGAACTTCTAGAATCCACTGGGGATTGGACATTTATAAAAAGAATTTCAGAAGAAAAGACTAAATTAAACGATATAATAGAGATGAAAGCTAATGGGGCCTGGGTTAGGTCACACTTTCAAAATGTTGATCAAATGGATGTTCCTTCTAAATTATTTTTTGGCCTTGAGAAAAAAAATGTCCAAAAGATATTTTTTCATTCATTGAGGGCTGAGTCAGGGAACATACTGACTGAAGAAAATAAAATTCGTAAGAGAATTGTTACGTTTTACAAAGAGTTGTATAGAAGTGAACTCAAAATGGAGCAAAATTCAAGTTTGTCGTTTCTGTTAAATCTAATCAAGATTTAAGTGGTATTTTACGACTAGATGAGTTAGAGAAAGCACTGCAGAGTATGCAGCCTGGGAAAGCCCCAGGTATAGATGGACTCCCAGTTGAGTTTTTTAAAGGTTTTTGGTCTGTGTTGGGGGAGGACCTACTTGAGGTTTTAAATGACAGTTTTGTAAAAGGCACTTTGCCTTTAAGCTGTCGCAGAGCGATTTTCACCCTCTTACCAAAAAAAGGAGATCTCACAGACATAAAATGCTGGAGACCAGTGTCATTATTGTGCAGTGACTACAAAATTCTCTCAAAAGCTATTGTTAATAGACTTGTAGGAGTTATTGAAGAAGTGATTCACCCTGACCAGACATATTGTATTCCTGATAGGTCTGTTTTTAATAATATATCATTTATTCAATATATTTTTTAAATTGTTAAAAGTAAAGAGCTTGATGTAGGTATAATCTCTTTAGATCAGGAAAAGGCTTTTGATAGGGTGGAACACCAATATCTTTTAAACACTTTAGAAGCTTTTGGTTTTACAAAAGATTTTGTGGAAAAATAAAGGTTTTGAATAATGATATTGAAAGTGTTATTAAAGTTACCGGTGGCTTATGTGCTCCTTTTAAAGTAAAAAGAGGTGTAAGACAGGGCTGCCCTTTGTCAGGCATGTTGTACGCTGTCGCCATTGAACCTTTCTTGTGCAAAGCGAGAGAAAGTATTAAAGAATTAGTTTTACCTTTCTCTGGAAAAAATGTTCATCTGTCTGCGTAAGTTGATGATGTTGTAGTGCTAGTTAGGGATCAAAAAGACATAGACACTGTGGTAAATATTTTGAAAGATTTTAAAGAAATATCATCAGCTAAAGTAAATTGGGCCAAAAGTGAAGCTATATTGGCTGGCCATTGGAGACAGAGTGTACCAAAGCTCCCAAATGGCTTAGCTTGGTCGAAAGGAGGTTTTAAATACCTTGGTGTATTTCTTGGAGATTAATCTATTGTAGAGTAAAATTGGGATAATGTCCTTGAAAAAGTAAAAGCAAGACTAAATCAATGGAAGTGGTTGGTGCCAAAGATGTTGTATAGGGGACGTACTTTAATTATAAAGAATAATTACTTACCGCCTCCTTGTGGCATCGTTTGGCATGTCTAGATCCTCCTGTACGTTTACTTTTGGATATTCAAAAAGTAATAATAGATTTTTACTGGGAAGGTTTACACTGGGTTTCACAAAGTGTGTTATTTTTATCAAAAGATAAAGGAGGACAGGGTCTTATACATGTGCAAAGCAGAATTGCAGCCTTTTGTATGGGTTTTATACATCGCTTTATATATGAGTTTGGGGGGTTTGAATCTTGATAAGACTCTTTTTTTGATGGACCCTCAAAAAATCTTCACATCGGATGCACCAAGTTTTTATAAGAACATTTGTAAAGTTTGGAACTTATTTGATATTTCTGTTGGACCAAATTCACAATCACTTCACTGGTTACTTCAATAATCTTTAATCTATGGGAGTCGTTTTGATGGAGTGGCGAAAGTTTTTTTTCCTGCAAACAATGACAAATTAATCGAAACAGGATGTATAACACTTGCACATTTAGTCAACATTGCTGGACCGAACTTTGAGAACATTGAAGAGACAACTGCAAGATTGGGATTTAAATCTATTAGGCTGGTTCGTCAAATGATAATAAAATGGCGATCAGCTTTAACATCAGGAGAATTAAAAATTATTGTAGATTTTTGTCAAGGTTTCATAAAACCCAATGTAGATGACCCTTTTTATAATCTAAATTGTCCCCAAAGTTGGATAATTGTAAAGGTCCTTTCTTAGAAAAGAAGGAGATATGTTTTAGTGATGATGCTTTTAATGTGAAAGAAGAGTATAAAAGCTGTGTTAAGGTTTTTAATAGAAAGGTTTTAAATAAGAAAAGTGATTCAGTATGGCATAGTGTCCTTGGACTTAGTATGGATTGTAGGCCTCATTGGAGAGCACTATATAAGCCACCGTTACCTAAGAGAGGGGGTGATATTCAATGGCGAATCTTACATGGTGTGATCGCTGTAAATGCTTTTATCTCTGTGATAAATCCTGAGATTAGTCCTGATTGTCCATTTTGTACCGAAAGAGAAACAATTTTCCATGCATTTATGAATTGTTATAGATTAAGACCTTTATTTGATGTGTTGTTGTTTTTTTTGTTTCAATCTTTTAATGAGTTTTTTTCAATGCAGATGTTTATTTATGGGTTTAGATATGTTAGGAGAAGAGCTTCTGAGTGTCAATTGTTTAATTGTTAAAGTAGGAAAAATAAGATTGAAGGCATTTCTAGTCAAGATGTACTGATGGTTTTTACCAATCTGATTAAGTCAAGAGTAATCACAGATTTCAATTTTTTTTTCAAAGCTATGAATGATTTGTCATCCTTTGAATTTAAATGGTGTTGTAGAAATGTTTTATGTTCCATACATGAAGAGATGTTATTTTTTGCACCTTTTTTGCAGTAATGGAGTATGTTTTAATAATGTAAATGTAAGGAAGTAGGTTTGAATTGTGTTTGTAAATGTCTTTTTTCCAGGATGTGCTATGTGTATGACGGTATAAGAACCTGTTTTGGCTTTTAAAATAAAGTACGAATTTTGTTTGTATTGATTGTAATAAAATAAAAATAAAAATTCTCAAAATTCTCTCTCTCTCTCTCTCTCTCTCTCTCTCTCTCTCTCTCTCTCTCTATCTATCTATCTATCTATCTATATCTCTATCTCTGTCTATCTCTCTCACACAGCAGTTCCCAACCTTGTTCCTGCAGGCTCCTCTGTTGTGACCTATAATAAGGTCTTTTGATGCATTTGAGAGGATGCTCGGCAGCAGCTGGTGATAACTTTTTGCCTCGTCTGAATTAATCAATTTGTGGAATTCCTGTGAGGCCTTTAACAGAGTCTGGTAAATAGAATACAAATCGGCCCAATTATTCACAGCTTTGCCATCACACACTCCAAACACAAACAAACAAACAAATAAACAAAACAGATACGCAAATAACTCCTTAGGCGATATCCACATTCCTCAAGATCAGGACCCAAACAAGACACTCTGAGATTTTCACAGACTGGGACTTATCAGCAAGAAAAAACAAAAAAAACTTTGAAGCCAAAAAGCTGCAGAGGGACTCAAAAGTCCATGAGTGAAGATTAAATAAAAGCCTTTCAATACTAATTATATTATCAAGATAATAATTTGAGGCAAACGTCAAACTGAAAAATGAACGTGGGCTTTAGAATGGCTCGGTATTTGCACTGTTCTAATTTTGCTTTAATTGACAGCAGCGCTCAAGCGGCATGAAGACGTGACGATCAAAAAAGAGCATCTTGTGCTTGAAACGGATGCAAGAACACCAAATCATCTGTACAAAGGACATTAAATTCATTGTAATTAGTCACTTAGAGGAAACTAATCAAATAAAACAAAAAATATTCACAGCATGATACATTTGCTGGGTTCTTCATTGAAATACACTGTAAAAAAATATCACAGGTTTTGCATTTCATGATTATTTTTTAGCTTATTTACGGTTATGAATTGCATTATGGGGCCTTGATTTTTGCTCGTTTGAATTTTGATGTCCAGAATTCAACACTGTATTTTAAAAAAAGTGACTTTTATTGACATTTTAGTAGTTTGATACGCTATATTGGATAGGAAATAATATATAGAGGTAAAAGTCTGCAAAATAACAGAAAAAATAAAGTACTGGCCGTTTATTACCTGGATTTTTGTATAGTAACACTGACCTAGACAATATATCACTTCATGCTATTCAAAATGCCTTGAAAACTTGAAAGTTTCCATGCTTATGTTGAGCATTGAGTCCCTAAAGGATTCAGAAAATCTAAATAAAGCAAATACTGCAAAATTTAGAACAGCATTTTTTTTAATGCAGCATATTGATCAGGACACTATTCAAATTCCTTCTGTGTCATCTGTATTGTTTTTTCCCGGCTGGGCCAGTTGGCATTTCTGTTTGGAGTTCGCGTGTTCTCCCCATGTTGGCGTGGGTTTCCTCCGGGTGCTCTGGTTTACCCCACAGTCCAATAACATGCTCTATAGATGAATTGAATGAACTAAATTGGCCGTAGTGTACGTGTGTATGTGTGTGTGTGTAAATGCGAGAGTGTATGTGTGTTTCCCAGCACTGGGTTGCAGCTGGAAGGGCATTCGCTGCATAAAAAATATGCTGGAATAGTTGGACGTTCATTTTGCTGTGGCGACCCCTGATAAATCAGGGACTAAGCTGAAGGAAAATGAATGAATTAATGTATGAGTATAGATATTGCTCATCCGGTGTGTGATATCTCAACAAAACAAAGCTGTTTGTTGCATTGATCGCTAAAATGTAACATTTCAACATGATTTTTCTAATGCCGTTGTTGATGAGATTTTTACACTTTTGTTTATTTTGATCATTTAGAGTCATTCATGTATCAAATATGATGTAGTAGGCTTTATAGGGTTAAAAGGTACACTTACTCTAACACTTTCTCTCTTTGTTTCTCTTAGTGTTCTCTTTATTATATAATAAATAGATATATAATAAATATATTTATAGCGTTTATCTTGATATAACTTATACACACTGTAAAACATGATTAGTTACTTTAAAAAATGTGAGTTAACCCATTGTTTTAAAAGCGACACAGTGATTTTACTTGAAAAAAGCCATTAAACCCATTGACTTAACTTTTATAATTATGCACATAGTTTGTTTACTGAATAATTATAAGGCAATGAGTTAACTCTCTTTTTTAAGTAAAGTCAACAATTTTTTACAGAGAGCAATGGTTGTTAAGGTGAAATATTTTAACTGCAAAAAAAAAAACACCAACAAAGCAAACAAGTAAACAATCAATCAAACAAAAAAGGTGTAAATAATCTGACAAATTTCCCTGCTATTTTTATTTTAGCTCAATTTTAAGCAAAAAAAAAAAAAAAACTGTCACAGACATTATTTTAACAGTTGACAATTGAGAAAGGAATAAAATTGCAGTGAAAAATAGACTAACCATAATAATAGGCAAAAATAATAATAATAATAATAATAATAATAATAATAATAATAATCCCTGACATTAAAATGTCTGGAATAGACCTTTTAAAATGTCATGATGTTCCAAAAATTCCATTTGTATCTTTTTAGAAGATGCTTGAGTCATATAGATTTATTTCTTTACAATCGATTGTAAAATCAGATTTTGTCTGAACAACTTTTCAACAGAGAGACAGAAGTCTTAAAATAGTACCTTTTGTGATCTTAAGATCTGAATCCTTTGAACGTAAATTAAAGCGAGTCAATGATCCTCCTTGTTATTTAATACATACTATTGTTAATTGATAAACAACAGTTACTTCAATCACAATAATTACAATGGTTATCGGTTCTAACAAACACATACAAGCACCCCGCTTTACCCACTGAAATGCAAATGAAGACGCATGCCATGCTCCTAAATTGCTTGGAAAGCTAGAGTAAAGTGCAGCGTTTGTGATAATGCAAGCGTTAAGAAGCACTCCACAAACATTAGAGCTCAGCAGCGCTGAACCCCCACCGATAAGTAGTCTGAATCTCAGGTGGGCGCTGTGTTTTCAAGTACTTGACCTGCTTACATAAAGAATATTAGGCTTTTTCTCTTTTTTTGACATACAAAATTGGTTACTAAACAATAGTCAGGCAAGACTGTGAAGGATAGAACCTTTATTAGAAATGGCTCAGAGCAGTGAAGATGCTTTTTCAAAAGCCTCAATAACCTGAAGGAGAACAAGCTGAGAGAAAGAAGAAAAGAGGGTCATTGCTCAATATGGAGAACAACATGGCAGACCTGAAACACATGCAGCGCCATAAGCAAATGCTTCCTATAACAAACTCAATCTGACAGCTGCATGCAGAGCTCTGTAATCTGCCGGGTCTCTGGCTTCACTGCAGCATCTTAATACACATCTTAATGCGCAAGTTGGTGTGTGTGCGATTAGAGGTGCGGTTTAAAAGGTTAACAGAGAAGATGCAACAGGAGAGACTCTCAAAATAAACTGACCCTCAGGTCATTTGGAGAAATATTGGGTAAGCTTTGAAAAGAGCAAAAGTGGAGATGTGATCGCATGGCAGGTTCAGGGCAGTATGTCATGCAGATCTAGACTGGGGGTTAAAAATGTGGTAGCAAAAAAAAAAAAAAAAAGCAATTGGATTTTGAAATGCAGGGTAAAAAGTAAACAAGAATGAACTAGAATCTTAACTATACAAACTGTCAAGTATTAATGTTTTAAAGTTTATGGAAAGATTCGTGGAACATTAATAACAGAAAGATGGATTGATGGATAAAAGGATGAAAGGATGAATGGATGGTCAGATGGAATGACCAAGCAATTGACAGAAAATGGATAGATGAAATAGCAGAATGATAGAACAACAATAGCAGAACAATGGCTTGACGGATGGATGAATGGATGGATAGATGGATGAATGGATGGATAAAATGTCAAAGGAATTGACAGAAAATAGATAGTTGAAATTGCAGAATGATAGAAATAATAACAATAGCAGAACAATGGATAAATGGATGAATGGATGACAAAACAATTGACAGATAATAGATAGATAAAATGGAAGAATGATAGATAGAACAACAATAGGCGAATGATGGATTGACAAATGGATGGATGGATGGATGGATGGATTGACTGATGGATGGATGGATGGATAACAGAACCAAAATGCATAGATGATATGGCAGAATGATAGATGATGGATTGATGGATGATGGATGGATGGAT
>CAIGQV010016735.1:8659618-8674618 GCA_903798115.1 Danio jaintianensis | reverse complement strand
GGGTTGTCTATGGCTATTAGATCAAGTCTCATTCTGCATGTGCTCAACTGTGCTGAACGGAGTGAATGTTCCTGTAGTCCAGATCTGTCTGCTACTGAAAATGTATATACCATACAGAAAATAAGAGACCAGGTACTCCTGTATAATGTCAGACTTAGCAAAAAAAATAAAAAAATAAAAAATAAATAAAAATAAAAAAATGAAAATGAAAATAAAACTTGTGACAGTGTAAAACCTGCCTCGGTAACACTTTAGTTTAACTAAGAATTCACACTACTGACTGGCTTATTACCTGCATATTATTAAGAAATTAACTGTTTATTATTACTTATAATCAATATCTTATTCTTATTCTTAACTATCTTATTCTAATCCTACCTAAAGCACTGAAAAAAAGAATATTCATTGGATTTACTAAATATTTTAAGAGATAAGTGGTTGCAAACAATGTACATGTGCTGAATTTAAACAAAAATATATATATTTAGTAATGTTCTACTTAATTTGATTGCTTAACCTGTTAGCCAGCACTCACTTATGGGGATTTACACCTACCTAACTTTAAATAGTAACAAATCTTGACCCAAGAGAGCTACAAAAATTGGGAATCATTGGAAAGAAGACACTTTGAGCTTTACTGTGGTCCATCTAGAAAGTTTCATGCTAAAAAATCTAAAAAGTTTTACATTATAAAGTAATGAGAAAGAAAAAATGTACTCTGTTCAATATTTGTTTTTCCATATAAAAGTACATGACATCAGTCATGTAATAACCTAGAAAAAATATTAATTGAAAGCCAAGTGTCTCATGAGTTATATTTCAAAGTTGATGAAGATAGCATGCAAAACTAGATTTCTGAAAAAAGTTTTCTGAGACTATATCAGTGTCCTTCTCTCCCTCGCCGTCAGAGGCACTTTCTCAAAAATGACCTTCCCAAACTAAAACAGTAACAGTTGCTGAATAATTTGATCTACATTCAGGCCATATAAATAGTTTGCAACCATTTACATGTACCTCAAAAAAATCTAATGAATAATTATTTTCACCTAAACCCAACGACTACCTTACTAACTACCAAGAAGCAGCCAATTATTAGTTTATTCAGCTAATAGTCTCAGTTTATGATTTGCTAATAGTGTAAATTGTACATTAAACTAAAGCATGACCCCTGCCTCCGTCCCAGCTGCTTTGGTATGTGTTACAGCAATCAAAATCCAGAACGGAGGTTACATGTACAGTATACAATTTATTTGGCCAGTGAAAAGATTGCTAATCTTTATTATTATTGTGTTGTTGTTCTTTGCCTAATTAAATACAAATAACATTTTTATGAAACATCCCAACATTTATGAGGAATTCGGATTGCAATATTAGCTAATCGCATGTATTTCAATGAGAACCAGAGATAGGAATGTTTCTTTCTACCCAACGCACAGCCGTAAAGTTCTGATGTTTGGTTTATAAGTCATTAAACTTAATGATTGGCATAATGAGGTTGGTGTGCTGCCAGAGGGGGTGCGGGACATCAGGTGGAATTACCATCACAAGTTCTCCAACACACACACACACACACACACACACACACACACACACACACACACACAGACATATACGCACACACAGTCGGCAGCCGTCGATATCTGCAGTCGCTCTTGTCAGGATGATAGCGAGGGCTATCATTACTCGTCAACAAGCAAACGTAAAAGGCACGGAGCGACAGGCGAGTGTGAGGTAGAGAGAGAGAGAGAGACGTAAAGAAAGCGAGACGATTGGAGTGGACAGCAAACTCGCAAAGCATTGTCAGCTTTGAGGAGACGTGACAGATCGCCAGATATCAAAGACACGTGTAGATGTGAACATCTCATTACCAGATCCATCTCCTCTTGTGTCTTTCTGCTCAACAGCTATTTATACCGGCTCCTCATCGCTGTCAGTGCTTTTGTTTGTTCCTATTGTCTATTAGTGTCCTTACTGCTAATTTTGTCTCGGCTTGATTGTTCATCTGTGGCACCGTTTGATGCGTTTCCCGATAAATGAAGTGTGTCTACATGTATCTCGCTGAGTTTGGAAACTAGGACTGGAAGGAAGAGATTTTTTTGTCATTTTTGGAGGTTTGTTTCATGGGTACGGTTTGAAAAATTACAAACGGACAATAGGTGTGTTTGTGGTGAATTTTTGAGCAGCATGTCATCAAGAGTGGATTGCAAAAATAGTTTGTAGTTTTTCAACCTAAAGTTAAGTGAATAGTTCAGCCAAAAAAGTCAATTCTTCATTTAAAATATTTAGCTGAATGCATTTTGTTTTGCCACACAATCATAGACAAAGAGGTGTACAATAATACAAAATTGGCTTTCAATTTGACTGAAAAAAAAATAAATAAAAAATTACATTACTAGTCATAAAGTTAGAAAATAGTATTGATTTCCCTTTGCTCAAAGTCTAAATTTGATAAAATGAATAAATAAATAATAATAAGCAGAAGAAAAAGAAGAAGAAGAAGAAGAAGGAGAAGAAGAAGAAGAAGAAGAAGAAGAAGAAGAAGAAGAAGAAGAAGGAGGAGAAGGAGAAGAGGACTGAGAAGAAGAAGAGAGAAGAAGAAGACGACGAGAGAAGAAGAATTTTTAATATTTACTATTTAAGTTGAAAACACATTTTCTATGTGAATACATTTTAATTGATTGGTTTAATAAATTTAGTAATTTATTATTAAATGTATTATTAAATTTAGTAATTTATTATTAAATGTATTATTAAATGATAACATTTTGTAATTTATTCCAGCAAGTCAAATCTGAATTTCAAGCATTATTATTCCAGTCTTCACTGTTGCCTGATCCTTCAGCAATAAATTACATTTTATAATATATTCACACAGAAAAAAAGAAAATAAATAAAATAATAACCCAAGTAATATTTCAACAATATTTAATGAAAACAATTAAACAACATTCAATAATAAAAACTGCTTATTTTATTCCCCCTTCTTTTTACTTTAAAACAATACATTTATTTATTTCTTCTTTTTTATTTCAGTGATAAACAAAAAAACTCATTAAACTACAAGCAAGCATATGAGATGATTTCTGAGGGACCATGTCATACTAACATTTTAGCTTTGCCATATTTCATTTGTATACAGTGTGTGTTAGATGTGGCTTAGCACTGTGACTTGCCATTTGTAAGTCACATCAAACAACATCCTATAGACAGGGGAAATCATGAAGAAAAAAATGATCTGACCATCATGACTGTTTGCAGAGGCAAACAAACACCCACATTTCATGAGAAGGGGAGGAAAAAAAACATACAATCTAGTTCCATCCTCTTATTATTAAAACGTGTAGGTTATTAGTATGTATACTAATTAAGAAATGAACAAATATATAAATAGCCGATGTAAAATCAGCACAAACAAAAGACAAATGAAACCCACACAGACGCACACAGGTTGCCAGTATATAACCTCTGTCCTGTGATTAATGATGTAATTACCAATGTCCCATGCAGAGCACACACACTACGCTTCACAGAAATGTCCTAATGGACTGAACAAGAACAACAACAACAACACACACATTATTTACCATGTATATGTACAGGAAACATGGCAAACTGATTACATATTTTCTTCATTTTTGTTTCTTGGGAGAAAAAAAATTTATCTAATATTTTTTTTTAATCTCTCTCTTTATTTTCATGCTGGTTGGAGTCCGCAGAAATTTTTTTATAATAATAAAAACATGTCATTTACTCAACCACATGGCATTGCAACATGACTAAAACACTTTTTGATTCATTGAGGAAGAGTTATGTTATGTCTTGGTCTAACCGAAGCTAACAAACTAAACAGAGTTAGTTGTCGCGTATCGCATTGCTCATAAAAGTGCAGTCACTTTGTTGGTTAATGAATTTTTGCAGGCAAAATCTGATCATTTCAATAGGAATCTACATTTTTGCATTAAGCCGAAAGATTTCTTGATGCAGATTTCTAATTGATAACATGGATTAACTAAATTAGCAACATAAAGCTGGTTAGTTTGCAAGTGAAATTTCAATAATAGCACATTCTGCCCTGCTTTTCCTCTGAAAATAATTTCATTGAAAAACTAAAAGAAACAAAACATCAACTAAACCATTTCAATATTAACTATTTATTTTTTATTTATCATTTAGCAAGTAAGTAGCGCTGGGGAATTTTTTAACCACAATTAATCGCATGGCATTTCTGTGATTAAACACATTCTTATACGCAAAATTCAATAATGAATTAAAAAATTGGGTATTGCGCACTTTTATTTTAAAACTTTTGGTATTTGAAAAACGTACAATAACACTTTAAACAACTGAAGTGTTTTTTTAATTTTTTTTATAACAGTATTCCCTTTAATTATTAAAGATTACAATATCTGGAATGGAAATATGGAATTAAATCTAAAATGACATATATTTGCCACTGGCATTTAGTCATAATTAAGAAATCATTACATCAGTGGTTCTCAGTTCCTGTCCTTGCACCACACTGTTCTCAGATAACCAATGTGATAGACTAGAGTGCTATGCATGAACTGTGTTCAGAATTACAGGGTTCCTATGCAATGTTCACTACTCCCTATTCAACTGAGCATGAAAAACATTTAACTCCCTTCAGAAAGTCCATTCATGGATTTGCGCAATGCCACTACAGCATATGTATTATAATATACTTCATTCACACCAAAAGCAAAATAAAATTTTCACATGAGTAGATTATATTCAAAGTCAATGCAAATGTGCGAATATAGGCAAATTTCAACTGGGCGGCACAAATAAAGCAGAATACACAACAAACTCGTTGTGAATGCACGAAATTCGCCTCAATCGCATCTTTTGTGCAAGTTCAAGTAATTAAACTTAAGCTGAAAACTAGCCTGAAGTGAAAAACATCCCATAATAATGCTCTGCAACTGATGTGAACCCAGCATGAGGCCCATTATAAACGTTCTCATTGGTTGAGATGCATGATGACGTCCATCCCAAGCCAGTACTCTTCAACATCCCACCCCTTCTGTGAGCCATCGCTTCTGTGTGTGTATTCAAAAACCAGTCAGCAATATACTTAAAAAAATAACGATGATAATAAAAAATGCATTAACGTGCAATAGAATATTTGTCTGTGTTAATTAATTAATGTGTTAATGTGATAATAACACATTAACTTGCCCAGCCCTAATTGATAAGTAATGGCCAACATAGTGACTATGTTGAGAAAAGTCATGCATGCATTATTTATTATGATCACATCTTGACCCTCTTTTTATCCCTTTCATATCTTTGATTTGTGTTGCATCATATTTCAATCGAAACTGCAACAGAGTTTGACTGGAAGTGAACTCAGTCTCGGTCTACTTGTTTGGAGTGAACAGACTGCAGGACTACATTAACAAGCTCTGGAAAACATTTTAACGGTCACAAACCCTGTTATAAAGAACCGTTTTACAAATGTGAAACTTTGACTCGGTCTCAGTAGTGATTTGGAGGCAAACTAAACTTAACTAAAAGTACAGGCAGAAGATACAGTGAGAGATGGCCAAAAAATAAATATATAAAAATACCGGGCCGTCAGGAGAAGTCAGACTGTGTCTGCAAAAACCCGCCATGACAAGACAGGCCTAGTGAAACGCTCCAATAGCTTTTCCCATTACCCCCTCACAACACACTCACTCGGCTCTCTCACATACACACACACACACACACACACACACTGCTTTCTGTGTAGAAAACTTTGCCATCTGCAATTTGTCCATGCAATGTGTGTGTGTGAGCGGGTACACTGTGTGACATGAGGGTGAATGTTTCTGACACTCATTCTAACCCCAAACTATACTGCTATTCCCTTCACCGAAGTTCCCAATAAACATGGCTTCATAAAGCAGTTTTACCCATCATCCACAGCCCAGACGTGAGCAATCATTAGGTCTGTGTTTGGTTTACACGTTCACTGTGTAGGTCTCCGTTTTAGTTGATTGCTATGTGATGTCGTAGCTTTTTGTTTGCGTGTGTGTGTGTGTGTGTGTGTGTGTGTGCGTGTGCGTGCGTGCGTGTGTGTGGGGAAGCAGACTGGCATTGATTGTCTCTCTCACACCTTGTATATCCTCTGAATGAAGTGAGTTGACATCGTGAACCCACTCAAATGAAACGGCCATCATTCCTGACGGCTGAGCACAGTGAGCTAAAACAGAAGAGTGTGTGTGCGTGTGTGCTGTAGCAGAAATACACTGGACAAGAAGCTGTCATTTGGACAGAATCACCTGAATCAGCATCCATGCCAGTTCAGATGGCTGCCATGCTTTTCTCCCTTAAAAATTTAGTTACATATGAAAGCAAGTTTTACAAAACTACACATAGATTTACATAACACCATTTAGAAAAACACAGTTAATGCCCCCACACACCAGGAATGATAACTATAGATAACTAGATTAATGTCCATAGCAACACACAGTTAATAAAGTGTAAACGTGTGTAATAATAATAAGAATAATAATCAACATAGTCTTTGGTCTAGACCAGGGGTGTCCAAACTCTGTCCTGGAGGGCCGGTGTCCTGCAGATTTTAGTTCCAACTTGCCTCAACACACCTGCAAGGATGTTTCTAGAAAGCCTAGTAATGCCACAGTCACACTAGAGTTTGAGCATGCGAAATTCTGTAAAAAGAGGCGGGATTAAACAAGATGATTAAACATTTAAACAAGCAAGCGATTGGTCCATATTTTAAATTTCTGTACAGAGAGGTCATGTTTTGATCTTCGATTGGTCTTATGCAGCCACGTGATGTGATTTCGCAGGTCAGAGTTTACCAAGCTTGAACTTTACAACGCAGGGAACTGCGAAACTTGTCGCACAAGCTTGCGTTTCCAGTCTGTCGCATTCGCATGCAGATGAATAGAAGTCTATGGGGAGAAAAGT
The DNA here is from genome assembly GCA_903798115.1 of Danio jaintianensis. Classification (NCBI taxonomy): domain Eukaryota; kingdom Metazoa; phylum Chordata; class Actinopteri; order Cypriniformes; family Danionidae; genus Danio; species Danio jaintianensis. The sequence continues at coordinate 8,667,673 of CAIGQV010016735.1, read as the reverse complement.
GCAGTGTAACCACGGCTTAAGAGCTTGATTAGCTAGCCCAAGTGTTTCTGATTGGGCTGATTGGCCCTCTAGGACCGAGTTTGGATACCCCTGGTCTAAATTAAAGCAAATGAACAAACATACTTTCCTGGTGTGAATACACTGTAAAATAAGTATTTTAATAAATGTGTTTTTATTTGAGGAGATGAAAAACTATTTGGTTACTACAGTTGTGTTGGCTTGTTTCATCAAAACAGTACACATTTAATCCCGATTCGCTTAGTGTTGACACATTTTATTGTTGTTTTTTTTGTTTTGTTTAAGACAGAACCTACAGTAGTCAGGATTTGAAATGGTTCAAATCATTTAATCAAAGTTGTCCTACAACTATTGAACAACACCCATTGTTGTTTTAGGACAATTTTAAAAGACATTTTTGATCCACTTCAAATGTTGACTACTCTATCCAGAAGATACTATTGTATAGAAGGCATTTCTATACAATAGTAAAAAGGCATTTTTTTTCTTTTTTTTCGGTGGACAAAAGCACAAATACACTTCATTAAACATGTACACATAGACATCACCTATATGCTATAAAATTGCAGGTTAATGATGTCTGTATATAATAACTTATATTTGATTGTAACTTTAACTTAATTTGATTGTAATGTAATCATGTGTACCTTTAGTAAAACTGCTTTGAAACAATAATTATTGCAATATTAATATAATATTAATAGTAAGCCACTTGAAATGTTGACTACTGTATACAGAAGATACCTATTGTATAGAAAAAAGTCATTTTTTTTTCTTTCTTTCTTTTATTTTGCTGGACAAAACCAAGCATACTCAAATACAAAGGGAAAAAAGTGTCGCCATTTCAATTTCATTTGAAATGTATTAAGGAGATCTGCAGGCACCTTGTATGTATGTTCATGTGCTATGTGTATGTATGTGTGTTTTGGGGCAGTGCCCATGCTGGGTTTTTGGCTCAGTTGGTTTCAGTTTCTAAAGCTGATGCCAGTCGCCCGTTGGTTATGGCACACCGTAAGGGGCCTAATGGAATGGGAGCGACTCCATGCCGATTAACCGGGAGAGTGGCTATCTGGCTGGACCTGAACTGGCTTTCTGCCTGGCAGTTCAGTCAGAGCATAGCTGAGCCACACAAACACAGCCGAACATACATATATATATAAATCCAGACACAAGCCACATCTATCAGCCCATCGCAACAGCCAGTGGCAGCAATGCTGAAATGTTGCAGTCCACAGCCATTAGTACAGCAGGCTGTACACAATGAAATACATTAGTGTGATTGCTCTGGGTGCAGACAGGCAGTGGGACAAGGCTTTGCTGGATTTTTTTTATTGTTTTTTTTTTTTTTTCTAGCGGAAAGTCCAAAAATACCTCAGTATTATCAAATACATCAGAAATCCTTCACATAGCAGCACAGGCTGATTATAACATTGACTACATAATATATGGTTTAATAAAAAGCTCCACGCATTCTGAAGGTTAATGCAGATAAGGTTCAATTTAAGTTGATTCATTGGATTTTACACAAAGACGAATACTATCAAATAAAAACAGTGAGTCGTCAACAGCGTTTTGACACTTCCTTGACACCTCGAGTGTTAATTTGAACAATTTTAATGAAAGTGTCATTGAAATGCAGTGAATAATTTGGCGTGCCATATTAATTGGAATTCATTTTACATTTACTGAATGGCAGTTTTGATTTATTATTGGTTTCTGATTATTAATTTAAAACAAAACATTTGGAAGCTCCTGAAAGAGATAAAGTATACTAGCATTCAAGCAACATTAATCTAATTTATTTGGCTATTTTACTTGCTTTGTTTAGCAAATAGCACCGTTTGCACATTAATGTAATTATTTGAACTACTCCAGAAACCTTGGTCTGTTTTTAGCCTTACGTATGTATTCATTTTTTAATAATAGATGATTTTATTTTGGGAATAAAAATGCAAAAAAATATGCATCCTTGACATAACAACAAGCTGAAAGGTTAAACCATTAGACCTGTTAGTCTGGCTCTAACTATCATAGAAATTCATAATGACCCAAGTGGGTCTTTACACCAAGGTCTAGCTTTAAAATTAATATGTATGATATTGAAAAAATCTGAGATTGCGATATTTTATTTATTCTTTTTTTGTGATATATTTTGCAATATGAATACAATTTCACCAGATGGCTTGAATAGCTCTATTTGGGAAAAAAAAAAAAACATCTTGAATTTACATTGATTGTGGTGATTTTGTAAGGGTTTGAATCATATATATATATAATAAACAAATTGCAAACAAGAATAATTACAAAACACTCAAAAAATTACTGTTGCTGCTTGTTCAAACTACTTATTTATTGTGAGTTGAACCAACACAATTCTTTAGGGACAACTTAATTCTTTTAGGTTCAGTGCACTTAAATTTGTAAAAACAATTACGTTAACTTAAGGCCGGAACACTGCGATTTTTAATAATCCTAAACAATTGTAGCATGTCAGACTGCGTGAACATGGCTCATGTCACACTGTAAGACCTCAGCTGTCATAATGTCAGACTGAACTACAATGAAGACGCGCCAAAACCTCACCTAGAGTTTGACGTCATCCATCCATGACACTTTCACTATTCCACGTTCTGAAATGATTCCTCATAGCAAACGTAAACAATCTGTAGCAGCAATTTTGCACACAGTGTGTCTCATTAATAAAACCAGGAAGACAAAAACTGTTTTGACATTTCCCCGCGGTCATTTAAATTGTCGCACAGATTGCGTCATCAGATTCTGCACTCCTATTGGTTCTTGGATTGACACTCGTCGTAGCTGTTGTCACACTGCAGGAAAGTGTCTGAAATCTTATGATACTGCCAGAACTTCATCGGAGGAAAAATCTGATTGCAATGGGCATTAAGCGGCTGTCTGTGAACATGTCAAACCAACGATCAAAGACCACAGATTTTAGCCTAGGATTTCAGGAATCTTTTAGGACTTCCAAAATTGGTCTCAGATGACCAAGTCGTGGCTGAAATCTCACAGTGTGAGCAGGGCTTTAATCGGATTGTGTTGGGACAACATAAAGGAATTACATGGAACCCAGCATTGTTTTTTACAGTGTAGAGCAAAGAAAAAAAGTCCAAAAATAAACCAGAACAGTCAAACAGTGTTCAGGTACAGTAATTGAATAATAAAATGTAGAATAATAGTATTGTAGTAATTCAGTAAAATTAATCTTCATTAAAGTTACAAATGTTATACATTTTTGTGGCCGGATGCTTTAAACCCTCTTGAAATACCTTTAAAAATGCATGCAAATGATAAAGTTTCATTCTGTTACAGTTATGCTTTGCAATGACTCCATACTCAGCATTGGATATGTGACTACTGGGGACACACACAATGCGATATCGATGCTGAAACGATATATATATATTGTGCAGCCCTACTTTACCTAACATGATCTATTCCACAATACTCCTCGTTTAGTGGATGGTTTCACTTGGAGGAGCAGACATTTATTTCATGTGAAGTGCAAATAGTATGCTGGGAAGCCACATTTTAGGCCTTAGACAGTATACGACAGCAACTTTAGGGAGAAGAGACGGCAAGCAGGACAGTCAGGAATTTGTTAAGTGCAGTAAGAGCCGGTACTGAAATCGAGAAGTACGGCACAAAGAGAGAGAACATCAGCACCACAGCTTGCATTGTTAGAAGAAAAAAAAACAGAGCGTTTCTGAGCTCCCATCTCCACAGCCCTACTTTCTTTGTCCACTGCCCAGCCGAGTTCTCTGCCAGAGCAAAAGAGATTTTTTTTCTTCCCCGTCTTCTGCTTCTCCTCAGTTCTCTGTCTCTCCGGCTTGCTTTTTCAACTTTCAGCCTTCACAGGTGTCTGAGAGAGTGATGGGATGAGAAATGGAGGGAGAAGGAGGAGGATAGAGAGAGAGAGAGAGAAGGATGAAACATCTCCACATCGGTTGGTCTGTCAATTAGATAGAACACACACGGAAAGGAAACAAGTGCTGAACAGAGAGAAAAAGGAAAGAAGAGAAAGAAGGAAACATGAATTTTCCCCCAGACTAAAGGAATCGTTGAGAAAAAATATTGAATAATTGTTTCATCGGCATGCTTTGTTTTATTGTCCCGATGATTTGACAGAAACTCTGGCGACTGTAAGAATAATCTTGTAGCGTGACTGCATGATGTATTGCTGTACGGTGGAAAGGCAACTCCAGCAGATGTCTTGGAATGTGTGGTTATGTGTTTTCACTTCATGCTTACTGAAAAAAATGGTTGCATTTACCCTGTAAACACTTTTTAGGATTGTTTACTCTGACTCCTTGTCTTATGATAAATATTCTTCTTCTCTTATTTGTTGGATGCTGGTATATGGAATATACAATATCCACCTATAGTGTTGTTCTCTAGCACATGAAGACATTTTTATTTCTGTGAGATTCTACAGTCCACATAAAATACATTAATTAATTAAATTGCCTCATATGGAACTGACTTGAGCAAGTTTCAAAATTCTACTATGTTTTTTTATTTTTTATTTTTAAGAGAAAAGGTGTAATTTGTATTACTCCAATAAGTTTGTAAAACTTGACAACCTCCTAATACAGTACAGGCCATATTTTGACATTTTACCATCACAAAAATTATCTGAAACATTGAAGTAGATGTTTCACTTGATTTTAGCTTGCTCTTCATGTATATAAGATTATGTTTGTATGTTTAGTTTGATGCAAATACCACATCTGTTTTGACCCATTTATCTCTAGATAAATATATCTCATTTTAACTTGCTTAAAAGGGTAGTTTATCAAAAAAAAAAAACTGTCATCATTTATTCACTCTCATTTCACTTCAAACCTTTTTGTGTTTTTCAACTTTTATATACCATAAATGTCAGTGGTAATCAGCATGAAGCTGAGTAAATGATGAGATTATGTTTCTTCTTTTAAGATTTTTTTTTACTTCACTTTACTTTCTCCATTGTCCACAAGTGGAAATTTGTCTTTGGCTTCATCACACAACCATGTGATGTTCACACACAAAAAACAGGCAACACAAATACATTCAATATCATCACATAAATCAGATTAAAAACTCAATTAAACCCTATTCATACATGAATTTGAAACTCATCCCGTATTTCAAATTCTAATGGCAGTTGGCACAAAGGACATTTGATACACATTCTTCTTTACTTGAGGTTGCCTAAAACGTCTTTTTCGATGGCAAAAGCTGAAATTTTATATTTAAGGGATGGGAACAATCTTCAATAATGACATGTGCTTTCTGTTTAATTCTCATTAAATACATTTCAGTTGTCTTTGTGCTTTACATACAATTGCACTGGCAATTTTTACTACTCTACACAGCTTTTGCTTTTCTTTAACTGGCAACAGTCCATACCATGCAATCATGTTAAAACTCATAACACTTTCAACCAAATTCTAGTATACCATCTCCAGAATATCTTGACTCTCACTAAATTGTTGTAACCTCCTAAAGTCAATTTTGGCTGAACAATTTCCTTAAAAGAAATTTAGAATTTCCTCCAAAATGAAGATATTTCATTTTATAACCATGTAGTAATGCATATTTCTAATATCAAATAAAAGTTATAGTTTACAAATCAAGGGTACTTGATCTTATTTAATAATTTGTTTTAGCATATATTGTATCTAGTATTTAGACATGGGAGGATAACGGGTTTCAAGGTATACCGCGGTTTAGAAAAGTCAAGGTTTTAAAACCGCTAAAATTTTCTGTTATACTGTTCCTACGGTATATGTAAGTTGTTGGCTTTTTGTTTACGTGTTTTTTTTTACGACAATTTTATTTAGTTTTTTTTTAAGAAAACAGTATCTCCAGCAGAAAAGGACCCTCCACATCAAAAGCTACTGGTCAGATTTAGGAAACATTCATTCATGCATTCATTCATTTTCCTTTAGCTTAGTCCCTTATTTATCAGGGGTCACCACAGTGGAATGAACCACCAACTATTCTAGCATATGTTTTACGCAGCGGATGCCCTTCCAGGCATGCCCTTCCAGTACTGGGAAACACCCATACACTCTCACACTCTCATACACTACGGCCAATTTAGTTTATTCAATTCACCTAAAGCGCATGTCTTTGGACTGTGGGGGAAACCGGAGCACCCAGAGGAAACCCACACCAACACGGGGAGAACATGCAAACTCCACACAGAAATGCCAACTGGCCCAGTGACAGTGATAACCATTGAGCCACGGCATTTAGGAAACATGTGAAAAACAAATCTCTTATGCACCAATGCTCCAAGAACACTATGGACCTGAACAGTGCAGTGGCTTATTTTATATCCAAAGAAAAGAAAGATATCCAAAGATGCCTTTTCAAGTTGTAAAGAAATCTGTGTTTTTTGAAACTAATGAAGATAGCAGAAGTCAATGATTTATTTTAATTATTTAGAATAATCATTTAATTATTTAGCCTTGTTTATTGTTTCAAAATATAATTTTTTTTTCCTAAAATAAAATATATTGCTCAATAAGGAAAAAAAGTTGTTGTTTTTACCCAGACATTTAAAAAGACCCTATTTTAGAGCAGTAATTACAATACCGTGAAAACATGATATTTTTATCCAAGGCTATCATGCCCTCAGAATCTTATACCAGCCCATGCCTATAGTGTATATCTGAGTTCATAACAAATGCAGTGATTTTTATTTTTATTGCTTCAGTAAAACCTGCTTCACATAATAAACACTTGAGATAAAAAACTAAACACTCAACAGCAAAACATAATTTACAAATCTGATTGAATGAGACAAGATGACATGTTACACCTACGAGTGCACGAGTTGCCAACAACAACAAAAAAAACAAAAAACTGTTGCATTTCTAACTTCAGTAAATGGTGTCATAGCTCCTGTCCTTAGTGGCAACTCCATGATCCACTCAGTTCTGTTAACCCAGGAACTTGTAAAAGGCGCTGAGGATTTTCCCCTCTGCAAAGATAAGGTCAGCCTCACTGTGAGCTAATTGATTCACTTTTATTTCCTCAACTAAGCAAGCAGCACACAGGCTTTTGAAAAGAGCCCGAGTGTCTCTGTGATTGAAAACGCTTGAAATAATTGAGCTGTTGTTTGGTCTGACGTTGCTGAGTGACTCAGTGGTTTGGTATTGAGAGAAGAGAGGTAATTGATATTGACTTTTCGCCTGTGCTTTGTCATCAGCTTCCGCAACGGTGGCAAAAGAGCGTGACTATTATCTCCCGCATGCTTGTCCGTGAGGTGCGACACATAGAGTTCTTGCTTTACAGGAACCGCACAATTAGCGGACACATCCACCATGTTTGCTGGCAAAAGATGCAACAATTGAAGTCTCAGAGAGACAGTATTGCAGGTTACACAGGATTTAGGCTTTAATAGAAACTTCAGGAGGTTTTTTTTTTAATCCAGTGCTCTGGATCACATCCCATTTGTACCAGCTCATTGGGAACAGTGACACTTCACTGATTCAATTAAATAGTTTTTTGCAGTGGTGGACGAAGCACCCAAATCAAGTACTAAAGTACAGTTACCCTAGTAAAATATTACTCCAGTAAAAGTATTAAGTACCTGTTTTAAATTTGTCATTTGCATCAGTGTGAAAGTACTTCAGCCAGTAGTACACTGATATAAACATGTCCACATTCAAGCATGCCCATGAGTTGTTAACTTGAGACTCGCTATGACCAAATCATTTTAATCAGTGAGTCATTAATGGTAGAGTCATGCTGACTGGATAAATTGAATCAGTGAGCTGTTAATTGAAGACTCACTCTGAACGAATCATTTTAATCACTGAGTCATTAAAGGTAGACTCACTCTGACAGGATAAATCAAATCAAAGTGATGTTAGCTGGAGACTCGCTATGACCGAATCATTTTAAGCAGTGAGTCATTAAAGGTAGAGTCGCTCTGACTTGATAAATTGATTCAGTGAGATGTTAACTGGAGAATTGCTGACTGAATCATTTTAATCAGTGAGTCATTAAAGGTAGAGTCGCTCT
>CAIGQV010016735.1:8642844-8652981 GCA_903798115.1 Danio jaintianensis | reverse complement strand
AGTCAACTTAAATCTTTTACCAAAATCAGTTTGTACCACAAAGCCATTTGAGTAGCTATTTAATTCTTAATTCATTGTATTACCTGAACACAAATCGATTTATGTGTCAATCAAAAATGAAAGAAAAATTTGGTATTTTAAGCCAAATTTCTTTAAATAAAAAAGTTACTTCAGTGAAGTACATTTGAAGTCAAAATTATTAGTCCTCCTGTGATATATATATATATATATATATACACACACACACACACACACTACCGGTCAAAAGTTTGGGGTCAGTATGACCTTGAGTATAAAAGCAATAATGACTGGAGTAATAATTTCATTTGAAACTACATACAATAAGAAAGCAGTTATTTAAAATTTTTTGAAATATTCAACAATTTAACATTTGTTTTTTTACATTTGATAAATGCCGCCTTGATGAACACAATAATAAAATTAAAAAATAAAAAAACATGAAAAAAATTTTTTATTAACCCCAAACTTTTGACCAATAGTGTATTTCCCAAGTGCTGTTTAATGGATAAGTCTTTCTATAATGTATCATATTTTAATGACAAATTTCTAAAAACAAAATTATTTTGTCTTTGCTGTGATGACAGTACATAATATTTTACTAGTAATTTTGCAAGATATTAGTATTCAACTTAAAGTGGAATCAAAGGGCTTAACTAGGTTAATTAGGAAACTTATTGGATAACAGTAGTTTATTCTGTAGCCGATCAAAAAATAATAATAATAATCTGAAGTGGGCTAATAATATTGACCTTAAAAATATTGTTTCATTTTGTTAAATGCTTTTATTCCAGCAGAAAGTTAAGACATAATATTTATCAAGATCCAGATATCCAAAAATATTATAGGAAATGCTGTAAAAATGTAAAATCAATTAAAATAAAAATAAAATGTAAAAATAAATAAATAAATATATATATTTATATATATATATAAAAAATTCCCAAGACAGCTAATAATATTGCCCTGAACTGTACAGTATATATATGTACCTGAAACTGAGACATACAAGTCCTGATTTTACCACTTTTATCTCACTCGCTAGTTTGTTCCTCTCTACAACTTGGTTGCTCCCAAAAGGTAATGAAGCAGTTAGTGTCTCGTCTCTCATAAATTAAGTTTTTAAGCAGCTCTTGTTCTCGGTTTAGGATGCTAATGGATAAATGTAGAGGTCATGTTCGATTACAGTCACAGAAAGAAGGAGCCCGTAGTGGAATTGAATGAAAGAGTAATGAAGTAGTGTTTTAAGGGATCAGAAGGCAGATCGGCTCGGTCCTGGAGCTCAGCACAGCATGTTTGACACTGGGGAAAGCACGAGCTGAGGCTTATCTTTAATTGATGCGCTAAACCCAGAAACTCCGCCAAGAGACAACACAACAGCTGCAATAGAGTTAGCGGAAGTCAAAATGGAGTCAGAGAGGCAACTGCTCAAATGTAACGGAGAGCTAGATGAATTAAGAGCGCAAGATATACAGTTCAAGGAAAAATTACTGCCCTCACTGTAAAAATGCTGGGTTCCACACAATTCCTTCATGTTGTCACAACACAAATCGATCAAGTTAACTCAATTGTTTTTACAAATTTAAGTGGATTGAACATAAAACAATTAGGTCCGAAAAAAAAACTTAAATATTGTGTTGTTCTAATTCATTTAAATAAGTAGTTTGAACAAGCAGCAAAAGTTATGTTTTGAGTGCTCCTGTGAAATTTGTGTTCTTTTTTAAAGTATTTCCCAAGTGCAAGGACATTTTCACAGTATTTACTATATATTTTTTTTCTTCTGGAAAACATTTTAAACATTTTTGAGGTCAATATTATTACCCACCTTAGTTTTTTCTTTTTTTTTTTTTCTAATTGGTACAGAACAAACCACTCCTGTCCAATGACTTGCCTAATAAACCTAACTTGCTACTTTAACCTAGTTATGCCTTTAAATTGCACTTTTACCCCCTTAAGCATACCTTATACTGCAGCCCTTAATCTTTCCCTTGTGGACATTTTTGGGCACGAAGGTCTCAAGTGTGAACCCAATTGTTTTTTGTTTTTTTTTTGTTTTTTACAGATGTCATATCACTGTCTTTGAAAAATAAAATCTATTAACTTATGTATTTTTTATTTTTTTAATGTATTTTTTTTTTACAAATAAAATGCTTTAAAAAGTACAAGTACAAATACAAAATTATTTTAATTTCAATATTTCCCATTCATTTTAAGTCTTTTTTTTGTGCGTTTGACCAAGTGTGGTAGCCAAGTAAGTTGCCAAGTCTTGTACCACTCAGATAAAAGCAACCATTTAAAAAAGAAAAGAAAAGAAATGTATTTTTGCATAAAACTATACTTATTTTTAATGTGATAGGTCATTTTTATTTTACTTCAGCAAAAATATCACTGCAGTCAGTTCAGACCAACCAAAACCTAAAAATGTGCCAGTTTTGGTGACATCTGATGGCTAATGATAGCATAATAAAATTAAAATATCCAGCATTTAAATTCAATGCCACTATTTGACTGTATGTCTGTGTGTGTGTGTGTGTGTGTGTGTGTGTGTGTGTGTGTGTGTGTGTGTGTGTGTGTGTGTGTGTGTGTGTGTGTGTGTGTGTGCGTGTGCGTGTGCGTGTGCGTGTGCGTGTGCGCGTGTGCGTGCGTGCGTGCGTGTGTGTGTGAGAGAGTCTGAATTTTTGACACATTGAGCATGTTGTATAGTGTCAGACAATTATCAGAATTGTGTTGGATTTATTAAGTGAAGTTTATTTATAAAGTAATTTCGAGAGGATCACGTGCTTATGATTGCTTGCGGCTGGTCCCGCATTATTCAATTAATGATTCACCAATCAGACAATTCCTAAGCCACTATAAATACCCTAAGTTCCATATAACAGCCATCTTCGTTTTGAAGAATCCCCCCTTCGACCCCTACTCCTCCTCCTTTCCTAGATGGGTGGCACAGTGGCCCAGTGGTTAGCACTGTTGCATCACAGCAAGAACGTCACTGGTTCTAGTCCTTACCAAGCCAGCCGACATTTCTGTGTGGGTTCCCCGGTTTCCTCCCACCGTCCAAAAACACGCAACTTAAGTTAATTGACTAATCCAAATCGGCACCATAGACATGCTCCTAGTAAGTAGTTATCTCTTAAGAGCAATCACTATCTGTTCATTAGCTACTACAGCAGGGGAGTTCTCGAGATCTACCTGAGCTCAAATTCCCCTCTCGCCTTGCAAATGGGAGGAAGCCCCGGGCTCGAGGATCTTATGAGCTCAGGGCTCTCTCCCGGGACAGCATGCCAAACAAGCTTCATAATCAATCATCAGCTAAGTGTGAACTCTTGAATTTTTATTGGACAAATAAAAAAAATAATGCTTTGAATTTTAGTATGTCCCATTCATTTCCTATGGGTGCCCTTTTGGGCAAAGGGTAGGTGTGTGTGTGTGTGTGTGTGTTTTTCTCAACCACTTAGGATTGTTGAATCGAGTCCTCTTTTTGTGTGTGTGTGTTCGAATAGCAAACTTACAAAAAGTAGCCAAGCTCGGATTAAATAAACAATTTAAAAATAAAATCTAAATAAAATTATTCATTGATTCATTTTCCTTCGGCTTAGTCTCTATATCAGAGGTCGCCACAGCGGAATGAACCGCCAACTATTCCGACACATATTTTACGCATCGGATGCCCTTCCAGCCAGTACTGGGAAACATCCATACACACTCATTCACACACATACACTACGGCCAATTTAGTTTATTCAATTCACATATAGCGCATGTCTTTGGACTGTGGGGGAAACCGGAGCACCCGGAGGAAACCCACGCTAACACGGGGAGAACATGCAAACTCCACATAGAAATCCCAACTGGCCCAGCCATGACTCGAACCAGCGACCTTCTTGCTGTGAGGCGAACGTGCTAACCACTGAGCCACTGTGCCGCCCAAAATAAAATTACTTTGCCCAAAAATGTCCTTAGGGAAACTTGAAGCTTAAGCTGAATACTAGTAACTTGCAAAATATCTAGTAAAATATTAAGTAATGTCATCATGACAAAGACAAAAATAACTTTTAATTAGAAATTAGGTATTAAAACTATTATGTTTAAAAATGTGTTGCCTCTGTTAAACAGCACTCTGGAAATATATAACATTCAATTCAATTCAGTTCATCTTTAATTCTATAGCACTTTTACAATGTAGATTGTGTCAAAGCAGCTTAACATAGAAGATTATAGTAAATTGAAACAGTGTCAGTCCAGTCCAGTCCAGAGTTTAAGTTCAGTTTAGTTCAGTTCAGTGTGGTTTAATTTTCACTGCTGAGAGTCCAAACACTGAAGAGCAAATCCCTCGATGCGCAGCTCCACAAGTACCAATACAAATACAAATACAAATTACTAGGGGCTAGTAATTTTAAATTCAACTGTAAATAAAAAAGTTATGAAGAGAATAGCATTTCTAGGGATTGGCGATGCCAACTCTGCGGTGTCAGAATAAGTATGTGGGATGGAAGATTTATGGCTGCGTACTGATCAAGGCTGAGATTTGTGCGCTAATGTGCGGCTCGGTGGGACCTGCTCGTTCAGGTTGTTCTGATGAAGAGCCGCCGTGGCTGATGGGAAGGAGTGAAGATGGCCGCCCTGAGGCGTACACCGCTAGCATTAAGGCTGATGGATATGCTGCCCCTCATAAAGTCTCAGAACATGCAGGAATGCCACGGGCCATGGTTAATGCAGAGAGCCCAGGGAACGCATAGAGGTTTCAGACGTTCTTGTACTGTGGGCAGATGCACTGCTGTACAAAGATTCTGTTCATCATTTCTAGGAATTTGAAGTCTCGAAGAGCTTGAAAGCTTATAAATATATTCCAGACTGGTTTATTAATGGTTTACAAATCTGAAGAATGCCATGATTTGCATAAGCGACATCTTCAAAAGGAATTTAATTTAATGATTAAAAAAAAAAAATGTATATGATAAATATTGATATGCTTGCACAGAATCTGATAGCTGAGAGCATTCAAATACCTTTATGTATTAACTCCTTTGTAGACCAAAAAAAATATTAACAAATTTATATATATTTTTACTGAATTTTAAATTCATGTAACAATGTACATTGTATATTTTGGAATATATATATATATATATATATATATAGCACTTAAACGTTTATTTGGGATTACAATTTAGAATGTTTTACAGTGTAAATAGTGTATATAGAGTAAAAGACAAATTTTGCTTTATTCTGTAAATTACAGAACTACATTTCTTACACATAAAAAAAAAAAGGTATCACTTTATTTTGATGGTCCCTTTAATGCATTTTGTTGAATTTAAGTTACATTGCATTTACATGCCAACTAATTCTCATTAGATTAGTTCAGTGTGGTTTAATTTTCACTGCTGAGAGTCCAAACACTGAAGAGCAAATCCATCGATGTGCAGCTCTACAAGTCCCAAACCAAGCAAACCAGTGGCGACAGTAGCGAGGAACAAACTTCACCAAGTGACGAAATTGAAGGAAAAAGAAAACCTTGAGAGAAACCAGGCTCAGTTGGGCATGACCATTTCTCCTCTGGCCAAAACGTGACATGATTCTTCAGAAATCATTTCCAATATCATCATCAATGTTGATTGATATCATCATCAACTGTTTATTTCTGTGAAAGAAATGTTTTTTCAGGATTATTTGTAGAACATACTGTACATTTTCAAAAAATCTAAATGCAGGAATACTAATATCAGACCAAATTATCCAATTACTCCCTCACTGTCGCTAAAGAGCAATTCACATGCCATTTAAAGCTTACTCAAAAAAGCTGCAGAACAGAACAGAACACACTCCACACTTCATCCTCCGAATATCTCCCATTCATTGTCCCTTCACTTTAACCCAGTACGCCAGAAATGATTTGAACGTCATTAAATTACACACTTCAGCTCCAGTAAGTGGCTCCTGTAGTGTCAGCGATGCATTTTTAACATGCATTGTAAAGTAATGCTACACAGGGTCCCGAGGTTTTCATTGCCTAACATGAACTCCATCCCGTTCCTTTCCTTGACTTTGCCTTAAGAAAGTCCTTCTAAAACACACACATTGAGCTCATGAACAGCAAACGGAGAGCACACAAGATGAACCCTCACCACCAACAGCTCCACAAAGTCATATCCCGAATGACCGCCGGCTAATTAATAATAAATGAGGATACTGAGTGGCAGATCGCGCTCTGCTGTATCTATCTGTCTGTCTGCTCGGCACAGATTGTTTGTTGGAATTGCTGTCACACTCGTTTATTCTCTCTCTCTCTCTCTCTCTCTCTCTCTCTCTTTCTCTCTTTCTCTCTCTGGGCTGTGTAAATGTGGTATTTGTCTGTGTGTTGACACTAATTGGAGAATAGCTTTAGGCCTCCCCTGGGCACTAGCCTCTGGAGCACAGCCTTGATTTGTGGCATCTTAAGAAAGTTAGAAAGAGGGAGAAAGAAAGAGGATGTAGAGAAGGGGAGAATCAAAACACAAAAAAAAAAAAAAGAACAAATGAGAGGGAGGGGTGACGAGAGACAAGAGGTGAAGAGCGAAAAGGATGGAGGATGAAACAGATTATGTTTCAACGCTTGTGTCTGAGTAGGCGCACTCCTCTTCTTTTTTTCTCAGCACGAGGGAAGACTATTCTTATACAAATTGGTGTGTTTTATAGCTGGTTTGTATTTGTGCGTGCGCGTGGAGTAAGCGAAAAGAGATCAAGAGATTTGAAACGGGCACTTTAGAGAGTGAAAAAAGGGAGTTATTTTGAGATGAGGGAGGTCTTATGTAAATGCCGGTGGTGTCTATGCCTAATTTATGATAGGGGATGTCTAAGAGGGTGAATGTAGGCCAACATCCCTTCCGCATGACCAAACCGCACTCAAGACCACAGAACCACATCACAAACACTGACACTGTTTGTTGCTCTATCACGGATTTGTCTACGATAATCCAGATACAGTTGAAGTCAAAACTATTAGCACTCCTGTGATTTTGTTTATTTTCTTTTTCATGTTCAAATGTTTTATTGCGAAAAAACAAACACTATTTCAGTACAAATTGTTACGTATTATCTTTGTTGTTGTTGGTTTTTTTTTACAAAAGAGAAGAAAAAAATAATAAAAATAAAAAATAAAAAATAAAAAAATTATAATAATGGGAAAAGAAAAATGATAACAAGAGTAATAAAAATGTACAGAAAATTACTACCAACTGAACGCAGTCATTCAACAATCACAATCAAATGTTCAGATACATTGTCAATGTTGAAAGTAAATATGTACAATTAAACAGTGTAAGATAATAATAGTTTAAAAAAACACAAATTAAATTACTATGAAATAAATCAATTAAAAAGGAAGGAGAGAGCATCCATTAAATGGAAGGCAAGATGTTAAGAGAGTTAAAGTAAGTTATAAAACATTGCCACTTTTTAAATAAATTAGTTTTCCCAGAGCACCTAACCTTTTCCAACTTTAGAAAATGCATGGTATCCACAAGCCATTGGGATGTAGTTGGAGGCTTGTTTGGTTTCCAGTGAAGTAGAATACGACGCCTAGCTAATAATGAGGTAAAGGCCAAAATATCAAGTTGTTTAGAATTAAACTGGGACCAAATCTTTGGAACCACAAAAATGGCTACATCAGGGGATGGGTCTATATTTACCTGCAACACTTTAGACATAATTGTAAAATAATTAATCCAGTAATTCTGTAACATAGGGCACATAAAGAACATATGTCTTAAATTACACTGTGGTGCATGACATCTATCACATCTGTCATCAATACTGGGAAAATTTTCAGATTTCAGATTTTCAGGCTAAGGTGAGCACAAATTGTACTAGAACGTATTCTCTGCAGCGTACCAAGCCACCATTCTTCCTCAAAACATAGTCCCAATTCATATATTTCCCAAAATATGTTAAACAGAGGAAGGAATTTTTCACAGTATTTCCTATAATATTGTTTCTTCTGGAGAAAGTCTTATTTGTTTTATTTCGGCTATAGAATAAAGACATTTAATTTTTTTTTTTTTACATTTTAAGGTCAATATTATTAGGCCCCTTAAGCAATATTTTTCTTTGATTGTCTACAGAACAAACCATCGTTACACAATGACTTGCCTAATTACCCTAACTTGCCTAATTAACCTAGCTTTAGTCTTTAAATGCCACTTTAAGCTGAATACTAGTATCTTGAAAACTATCTTCTAAAATATTATGTACTGTCATCATGGCAAAGATAAAATAAATAAGTTATTAGAAATGAGTTATTAAAACTATCATGTTTAGAAATGTGTTGAAAAAAATCTTTTTTTCGATAAACAGAAATTTGGAAAAAAATGTATACAGCGGGGCTAATAATTCAGGAGGGCTAATAATTCTGACTTCAATTGTACATTTGAAAACAGCATTTTCCTTTCAAAATGGGATTTCCTGTCCACACAATGGTTCTCATCCAGACTAAACACTAAAACTGTGCGAGCGTAAAGCGTAATAAAAGCTTACTGAGATGGCGCAGACATAATAAAGTTCTCACACAATCATTCTGGCATCATTTTATTTGCAAATGATCTAAGCACTTACTGCTGCATCCAGGTCGCACACAATTACCATGCTATGTTCGGTCTAAAACGTAGTTACCAAATGTTTTCCTGCAGAACAGCAATAGTAAGCATATTAAGTAGGTCTTTGCAGGAATGCAATATGATGCTTGTACAAAGTATTATTTATGTTTGATGACACTGTTATAGCATGCAGTCACACTTTATTTATGCTTAAATGCCATAGCAGCATTGGTTATATTCATGGACACATTGGTAATAACTATTCGATACATGTTTCTTAATAGACAAGGATTATACAAAAACATATTGATAAAAGGTCATATAATAGCTTTCAATTTAGTCACTTTTTTTAAACAACAATCCCCTAAAATACTTTCTAAATAAAATATCTTTTAAAAATATACAATCTATTAAAAAATGTTTTATAGTCAAAATATTTTTACACAAGTCACAAAATGGTTTCTCTTCCACTTCATCAATAAATAGGAGCAGGTAAGTCTTGAGTGGCCATTTCTACATCTTGTATATACAACCTGGGCGTGTCTATTTACAAAACGGTAGTTTTATTTATTGCAGCAGTATTTACTAATGGATTCACTTCATACAATTTGTTGTTTGTACATTCATCCCATTCCATTTGCGATTTCTCATTAACGTACAAATTCAAAGCAGTTTTGACAATCAGACACAGGAATTTTACATTCTGCTACTTCAACTGCAGGGCTTCCTTAGCTGCCTGTATATTTCCAATGAATCCCATATGGCCAGGTATCCAACAAAAAAATATATCAGTTATAGATATTTAAAGAGTGCACTTTTTCTATTATGTTGAAAATCAAACAACCAATTTTCAAGTGCTTGAGTGCTTGTTAACAGGACATAGAATCTGTGCAGGTAAAAAAAAAGACATTGCTGTTCCTTTACTATTTGTTTGAGAGCTAAAAGTAATGCACAAGCTTCAGTTGCGGAAACTGAGCTTTGTCCAGAACCAGTCGCTATTGCAGCAGATACCCCTCCACCTGACTTTGATCCATGTGTAAACTGGTACATGTGTTACACGCAGTCACATACTGACACCAGCTAGTTAACGCTTAAATTTGTATGAGTCTTTATCATCCTTGTATTTGTGCTTGCCTACAATTCCACACTTGCCTACAATTCTACACTGTCACACTGGTACCATGTCCTGTACTGGAGTGAGGTTTAGAGAGCAGGCTAGATAGTAACAGCTGTGTGGGTAAATCTCAGCCCCCTAGTCTCAAGAGGCATGCTAGTGCTTGACACTAGAGGCTGAAGTACTTACCGTCCTGGTTAGTGTTTAAGTATTGTTTATCTTCAGCGACACTGTGAGCAGAACAAAGTCTCATTTTATTTATTTATATTTTAACGCCATACCAGTATGAAGCCTGATCAGTCTCAAAAATAATACATTTACAAATTAAAATTCACACATACAAAGCACTATTCACATTTACAAAAACCAAATCGTAAATTCAAAACAATTAATAAATACGCCAATCCATTTCATATATATATATTTTTTTAAATC
>CAIGQV010016735.1:8600135-8640135 GCA_903798115.1 Danio jaintianensis | reverse complement strand
AAAACCAGACAAAAAAGGTGTAAAGGGAGAGGTGAATGAAAGAGCAAGATGGAGAGAGGAAAGGAGTGTGCAGACAAAAGCTGAGAACAGAAAATAGTGTTGACAGAAATAGAGTCGATAAAAAGTGCTGACCATGAGACATGATTTTTTTTTTCACGGCGCACACGTCGGCAATTTCTCCAGCCTTATGGATCTGATGTGAGTGTAAAACACAGAGTGTATATACTTAAAGTTTTCACTTCCAATACAACTCCGGTGAGAAGTTTGAGAGAGTTATTCATACTGAGCTCGTGCAATCAACTATGACACACATTCTCAACACAGAGCAGGAAAAAAAGAGGTGCATGCAGGTAAAAAGGACACAAGATATGAAAATTAGGAATTAGCCTCCTACCGAGAGCCTTAATTTCCATCCATGTGTCACTCAAAAACACTGTGATTTTCCTCTTTCCAATAAGTGTAACCCCTTGAATTAGACATGAACAGGAGGGAGTTCATTAAAGCCTAAATTAGCATTTGAGGTCATTATGATCAAAGCATTTTAAGATGTTACTAAATTCTGACTTTTTTCAACCTGATTTAGTCTGCTTGATTATGTGAAGAAAAAGAGTCTTGTTATTTTACATAAAATATGTCTTAAAGAGGGCATATAATGCGCTGTAACATTTGTTTTCTTTAGTGTGTAATGTGTCTGTTTGTATGTTATAAAGCTCATATTCTTCCAGAAAATGTGTGTATATTCTTGCCTTGATCCAACACATTGATCCAACTTATAGAAAGACATCATAGTGTGCCATATTAGCATGACGTCGCCCCAAAGGAATACCCAAAGAGATGTCAGTGAATGGGCTATATGCATGGTAAGTGTTTTTCAGCCACTGATAAACTTCCGGTGAAAGGATGGTGTGACTATTCATAAGATTGTTTCACTGCGTTGCTAATTAATTAAAATTATACTCTGTTAAAGATACTTAAGCATTCATTTAGTTGTTCAAGAGAGTGCTGAAACTCCATTGAAAATAAAATAAATGGTGGCAAAATAAATGTCCATATTTTCTGGTCTGAGACCCACTTTATATATTATCTCAATCCGGCAGTGAAGATCATTTACTTTTAAGGAAACCAGAACTAAAATATGGTGATTTTATAATGGCATGACAGTTCACCGGAAGTGCTTGTGCTGGCTTACTGAAAATTAAAAGTCCCCATTGTTTAAATTAAATGTTATGATTATATCATTAAATGTTCACGATTATAGCAAGAGTTGTTACAGTTCTTACACACACTTGAGGTTAACATTTGATCTCTTTTATGACACGACAATTCCGCACCACAAAAGGAATTTTCGAGTCATAAATAAATGGAGGTTGGAGCCAGCTCCAAATGTTGGGATTGACCTCCAACGATTGGGCTGTACAAACCTCCTGGGGATTTTGATTGATTGACTTAATGTCTTGTACATGCCATGGAGTCCAGCCTATTGTGTTTTATTAACATTGACATCTACACATTCACCTTAACCTGTTGTGTTTTATTATCGTGTACACATACCACTACCCCTTACAAAAACCTGTTGTGCTTTATTAACGTTTACACCTATCCCAACCCTAAACCTACCACTTTAAGTAATAAAAAAAAAAAAAACAGTAATAAAAAAACAGTACAGCATAACAAAAATGAAACTATATTTATGTGCATATTCTCAGTAGCCGCAAGTGTAACCCTTTCCGTAACCCTACTTACTAATTCTCTACTAGGTCTCTAATTTTTAGACAATCAATGTTTTCTGGTTTTCAATGTTATATGGTAGGAGGAGGGAGCTATTACTAATCTACTGGATGTCCTAAGACAAAAAAGTCAGAGAAAGAGCATTCCATTTAGAAGCGCCTATACTGAAGAGTTTACCCTGTGGAGTGAGGGCATTAGGGCATATATATGAGCCCTCCTGAATTAAATGTGTCCATTGGTTGTACCCATTGAAATCTCTCATTCTGATGAGCCCTTCAAAGTTGCCAGTTTTGTGCACTTTAGTTTGAGTTGGAATGACACTTCAATATCAAGATGGTTTTCCAAATTACCCTTTGGAGGGTGATATATCCCATTTGAAACACACCTCAAAGCATTAAAATTGGACATATAAGCTAACACAATCATCAAACATCTATGTTTCAAACATCTATGTTTCAGTGTCTATGTTTTGATCATTGTATCACATTTGATAGCCATGGCCTAATGATTAGAGAGTTGGATCTGAGGTCGCAGGTTCAAGTCACGGCACTGGCAGGGATTGTAGTTGTTGGGAGTAAATAACCTAAAATAGCGCTAAATATCACAGCTGAGTGCTTCGTGTGTGTGTTCATTGCTGTTTGTGTGCACTTAGATGAGTTAAATGCAGAGCACAAATTCCTTGTATTGGACATCATACTTGGCCACATGTCACGACTTTCCTTGATATTGATATTGACTAATACGCATTGGGCACTCTAGGCTTTTGGGAAGGCAGCGCATTGTAGAGCTTTTGTTTCTGACCAACTGGGAACAGAAGTGTTGAAATAGTGTACAATATATGAAAAAATAGTTAAATAACTAAACAATAATGTTTGTATCAGATACAATGTAGACAAGGGCTGGAGATATGGCGGGGAACATTAATTAACTTACATAAGTCCGACTGAGTATGTAATACTTTGTATATTTACCACTTTGACACTTGCATAAAGTTTTGCTTTAAACTAAACAAACTGTTTTAACAGGAAACAGTTTATCATAAACTCTGATTTCAGACACATTCCACTTTTATAGTCCCAGATCCAATTAGATGCTATATGTAAACAACAGAAATGTATTGTTTTTCCTCAGCATGCTGCTTGTGTCAACTTGTGTTAAGACATCAACAAAAGTAAAGTGCCAGTGCAGATTACACTGGCTAAAAATAGGACACAATATTATTGCGTAAATATGAATGAATTCCATATTGATGCTTAACCAGTGCTTTAGTCTTATTTTAAATCAATCATTGCATAGGGTTATAAGAAATTAAACACGAGAGAAATTTTATGAAAGATATTCTCTCCTCTCTTCTCTCCTAAATATAAATTTTCTCCATGATCAAATCAATGTTGGAAATGGGGTATTGGTAAACATGGCACCAAAAATGAACAAACTGCCCAACAAATTCAAGATAAAAGTGCAATAAACACCTTCACAAGTACTGCCATTAGATTTAGAGCTGTGAACGCTTTACAGTTTTTTTGTAGAGCTTATAAATACATTTGCAAATAATATGCATTTAGATTGTTCACCGCTATATGCATTGGAATTCATGTAATAGTTTAATTAGGATATACATTTTAAAGCTTAAGTGATTATTCAATTCACTTCATCTTCATCAAACACTGAAGAACAAATCCATCGATGTGCAGCTCCACAAGTCCCAAAACCAAGCAAGCCAGTGGCAGCTGCAGGTGTATGTAGGTCACTGGCGGGTGTTCAGTCTGGCCCACGGGATCAATGCGGAGACTCGTCTGTCACTCGGCTCTTTAAGGAATCAGTCTCATGCTCTCCACTCCTCCATGACCGCCACAGCATCTGGTCAAGATACGGCCTGGTTTAGGATTATGGAGACCTCAGGATAGTGAAAAACAGACTAACATAAGAGTAGATGCCGTTCAAATTATAATGTCTTTTGGGAAGTGTTCCCGGCTCCATATAACAAAACTGACTAGCATCAAACAACCCAAACTTCGGAAAATGGTTTCAAATGCATTGAGTTTTACAATAGTTATAATAATTATTATTATAATATCAAGGAAAATAAATTAAAACATACCCTGTCATTTTTATAGCCAATACACCAATTTCAAATAAATAAAACTAATTTACTACCCACATTACTCTGTTAGATATCCTTTTCACACCCAATACAACTCTTCCTCTATAACTTAACAACAATTCCAAACATTTGGAACATTTATTACATCAGTTCCGATGCAGATTAAATCTCCTCCCTTCACTAGCATGCATACTCTCAGGATGTGAAATACGCACTGTCAGGCCTAAAACAAGCATATGCGCATTAAAGTTTAAAATGCAGACGCTCAGCTTGGCAGCACTTTAAGGATGCCATTGCGCCTTTCATTACCAGCTACGCTCGTGTAAAGAAAATCTCCAACAAAGAGGGAATTTCTTCCTTACATATCCGCCTGTGATAAAATATGTGTTACAATATTCTCCGGTCTGCGCAGTGGCACTGAGACACAGCGCTGTCATTTTTCCAACACAAACGCTGTGCGCTCTGTTTTAATCATAGCTTTCTCCGAGCAGGTCTTAATGCACACTATTCCAACCCTTGCTTGACTGGCATGCATGTCGTGGGGAGAGGCAGCTTAGCAAGTTCAGAAAGGCCAACTATTAAGTGTGACAGGCTAACTCTTCAAAGAGCCTGCATCTCGTTAGAGCTCACCACGGGAGTCGGAAATAAATAAATAACCTTTTCATGGGAAAAAAAAAGAAAGAGAGAAAAAAAATTCAACACTCTGACACCTAGTTTGTCTAACAATGTGCCTACTGCCTGGGTTTTAAAAGATTAAAATGTCTGTCTTTTCACCCTCTTTTTTTTTGTTCCTATCTCATTAGCACACGTCTTTCATGACTTATCGCTGTCGAGTGTATTTGGAAATATTATATTTCATAAAGACCGGTAGTAATTTGCAATCCTTTAAGAGAATCCAAAGACATGTGAAATGCATATACACCTTTTTCCCCCGCATCGCATTCTTCCTCGGTGGGAGCTGCAAACTCAATTTTAACAGCCAATAACTCATAAATGAATGACATACTGAGCAAATATATAGCTCTTCAGCAGTAATTAGAGGGCAAGGGCCCAGATAAGCGGCATGCTGACCTGACCCTCCTGGGAGGGAAAGATGTGTTTTTCCCCTTTATTTGGCAGAGGAGTCAATCAGCGGCACTGGTCGAAAAAGAAGGCGGTCAGCAGGGCCACTTCAGGTTAGACCTGTGGGTTTGTGTTTGCTTGGGCAAAATAATAAGAGCTGCTGATACCGATGAAAAATCTCAGACTGTGTGGCCAATAAACATGAAACCGCTATTAGCATTCACACTGATTTAAATAGGAATCTAACCAAATGTTCGACATGGTAACTTAACGATGCTCTAACAAGCTCAAATTTCAGCGCAGTCAAAAAGTCAAATGCCACATCAGTGCAGTGAAATTAAACGGCTCACAGCTGTGTTTAGCAGAATTATCGCTCTCTGTGTTGGTAGCCTCGCTAAAGGACACACTCAATGGGAATAGCCAGCACATGTGGGGAATTATTGACTGAGCGATGGTGGCATTTACCTAGTTTTAATTCACATTAAAAATGGCAACAGACCATGTTGGACAGCATGAAAAAGTTAATCCGTTTTAAGTGTGTGTGGACTGCGAGGTAGTGTGTGTTCTTGAAGGAGTGTGTGTTTGTCGAGAACCTTATTGTTATCCTGTTGGCGAAATTACTGGTAGCTTGTAGCTGTGGGGTGGATGGAGAAAGGTCTCCTCACTCTTCAGAGGAAAAACTGCTAATACCAGCTGTGTGTAAGCGAGGATTAGGGACCAAACTGATGATTAAGAAAATGAATGTGGCACGATCGCAATAAGAAAAGCTCAAATCAAATGCCAGTGCTGTTTTAACGCTTGGACAAGCTCAGAACTGGTCCAGCATGCATGCTTACAATCACTGGGGATTTATTGAAGTTCTCGTTACCTGTATGTGTGTGTGTGTTTGTATGGTATGTGTGTAATGTGGAAGCTTTGCTTGCAAAGAGTGTCAGATACTAATACTGTGGTACTTTGCAGTCTGGGAAGAGATGCAATATTTTGTATGACAAGATATTTGCTTCATGCAAAAATGTATTTGTTGTTAGATTACCCTCAAGCCATCTAAATTTGAACTGACATTTTTGTTTACTTCAGTTGAATAGTAAACAAGATCATGGTGATTAATTAAACAGTTACTGGCACTTTAATAGTAAAAAAAAAAAAATTATATTAAGATCCATGGCTTTTGAAGATACATTGTGGTCTTATGGAGTGAAACTATAGGCCTGTTTCCACTTAGCGGTATGGTTCGATACAGTACAGTATGCCTTTACGTATGTCCATTTCCACTATCAAAAGTACCAAAAAGTCAAACTGTACTAGGGCTGCATAATATATCATTTCAGCATCGATACTGCAATGTGTGCATTCGCAATAGTCACATCGCGGGTATCTACAATGTTGAGTTGGGATTATAGTTTATCAGCAATGAAGACTGTACAGTGTTACTTTACATTACATTTGATTATTCAATTATTATACCTGGATATCTGACTACTGTTTGAATCTCCAGAAAACCATTATTAATATTAACTTATTACACTTTTATCTTCTAAGTGCAATTTGTTTGATTCACTCCTCTACAAAATTATCCCAATCAGTCTAAATAAACGATTTCATTCCAAATACAGCTATTCAGGTCATCTGCTGAAATTGTATTCATAATCGCAATATTAAAAAAAAAAATATATATATATATATATATATCGCAATGTCAGATTTTTCTAATATCGTGCAGCCCTAAACTGTACTATACCACTTTTTTGGCACCCCCTCCAAAGGGTACCTAGCACAACAGAAAGGTACCAAAAGGTGGAGCCAGCCTCACTGCTGAATGCTATTGGTTCACAGAGAATCGTCACACAATCGGAACAATCCAGGTGCTGACCCGCACCATTTTTAAATACATAGCCAAGATATGACACGATAATAATACAGTATTCTTATAACAAAAAGCTATATGGCAAGAACAGAATCTGCTGCATGTCCTATTGTTGTTTATGAGGATGTCTAAAAATGTGTGGAAAATGCGAGTGGTGCTGCTTTCTCTCTGTATTTGATTGCTATTGCCACACGTCTATATATAGTCAAGTCAAGTTTATTTGTATAGCGCTTTTCACAATGTAGATTGTGTCAAAGCAGCTTAACATAGTTCTAGTAAAGTCCAGATTTCAGAGTTGAAGTTCAGTGTAGTTTAAATTTCACTGCTGAAAGTTCAAACACTGTAGAGCAAATCCACTGAAGCACAGCTCCACAAGTCCCGATCCGAGCAAGCCAGTGGCGACAGTGGCGAGGAAAAAAAAACTTCACCAATTGACGAAGTGAAGGGAAAAAAAAACCTCGAGAGAAACTAGGCTCTGTTAGGCATGACCATTTTTCATCTGGCCAAACTTTCTGTTCAGGGCTGCAGTCTAGGTGCTGGAGGCTGAAGAAGCTGGACGTCCATTGTGGAGAAGCTGCAGGTGTATATATATAATGAACTTGAGTTCACAAAAGATGCGATATGTGAATGACCCATACAGATTTACTCTTCGAAAGAGAAGGACATTCATCACAATTTTTTGTAATACAACATGCTTACCAAAACTGTACCATTGGCAGTGGAGATGCAAGCCTGATCAGGACTGTACCAAACTGTAATGTAGTGTACCGAACTGAACCATACAACCCAGGCTTATTCTGAAAACGTACCGCTATATACATTTCTGGAGAGCGCCAAATACGTCCCAGGACCTAAGTTTTTATTGCAGCTTTTGTTTTCGCGAACCCACCAGAGGCCGCTGTGTACGCTTTTTGAGATCTCAAATTTCTCTCACGAGTGCCATTCGTGCCTGCTGTTCTTGCGTAAATCCACCAGAAGGCGCTGTGGACTGATTGAATGACTGACTGACTAACCGATCAACTGACTAACCGATCAACTGACCCACCCTCCTCCTTCCCTAAACCCAACCAATAGTGTTTTCAAAAGCACAGATTGACCAGCACCCATCCACTTCCCTAAACCCAACCGATAGTTTTAAAAAAGAAAAGCCCTTGCCTGATTTTTACCACGTTTTCAGATTTTACCACGTTTTCACCCTGTTATTTACTTGTTTATTTTATTTTCTGGCTTCTGTTTATGTCCTACCCGCTTTCTGGAACCGTTCTTCTCCGGACTCGAACCCCGTCGTCGTGGTCAACTCCTCTCGGTGTCTCAAGTCCGCCGATGTACATGGCGAGCTACTGGTCAAACTCATAACAGCGGGAAAGTCGTCCACACGGAGGTAAGCGGTCAGCTGGTAAGCGTGAAAAGGAACGGCATCATACCGCCCCGTAGCATTCGTTTTAAAGATGAAATGCAGCCATACGTACCTCTGGCTACATAATTCGCGATCTCAAGAAATGTATATAGGGCTACGTTTTCAGAATGAGCCTATGTTGGAACCATACCTCTCAGTGGAAACGGTGCATAGGGGTCTGAAGTAGGCATGGGACGATAACCGTTTTCAAGGTATACCGCGGTTTGGAAAAGTCAAGGTTTTAAAACTGCCAACATTTTCTGCTATACCGTTCCTAATGTATGTGTAAAAAATTTTTTTTAAATTTTTTTTTTGGGGTGTTTTTTTAGGACAACAGTATTTCCAGCTGAAAAGATCTCTAAAGATGCCATTTTAAATTGTAAAGAAATCTGTGTTTTTGAAAATAATGAAGACAGCAGAAGTCAATGATTCATCTGAATTATTCAGCCTGACATGTTTACTGCTCCAAAATATGTTAAACGTTTCTCAAAATAAAATATTTTGTGTCTGTTTTTTTTTTACCCAGACATTTAAAAATAATATATTTTACAGCAGTAATCACAATACCGTCAAACGGTGACATTTTTATCAGAATCTTATACCGGCCCATGCCTAGTCTGAAGAAACTACAAAATCTGAAGAAATGTTAGTTGTGGCTATAACATGCTATAGAACAGTGTTTTACAAAACTTACTGAGGCATTTCAACAAAAACTCTTTATTTTGTAGTAAATAATGATCACGATTAGAGACAAAAGGCTCAGTCAAGAGTAAGTACAAAGTGTACAGATACACAGTGAGTTTAGGATTTCTCCGGTTTGATGATGAACAATGTTTCTTCTCAGACCCAAATAAATGATCCTTGCTTTCATCACAAATTTTAGACCAGTATCTCCTCAGAATAGGGGATATTCCTTTAATTATTTTTTGCCGATGAGAAGTTTTCAGGGCTTTCAGTCCAAATTTTTTTAAATGTTAAGACATTATATGCCAAGATACAGATCCTTACCCTTTTCAGTGCTGAACTGGCAAGCAATTCTAGCTACAGTGTTAAAAGTCATTGAAAGCTGGAAAGTCAGGCTGCCAATTAAATAGAGTTTGTCAGATAATTAAGGAAATTACCAGTTGCCAGATTAACACCAATAACTGTGAAGCATCTAAAAAGTGCTCTCTAATTTTGATCAATGTTCTTTCTCAAAAATCTCATTTAGTTTTTTTTTTTTTAACTGTACAGAATGTATGCAACTCATAAAACGTTGTAAAAAATGTACGACACATAGGAACACTTTAAATGTACACATACAGTTGAAATAAACTGTTTAAGAATTGTTGAGGAAATCAAACCATTATGCATTTTTCATAATAAACAAAATGTTCAGGATGTGCTAGCAAAATATGCTGCATGTACAAATAATTTGAGGAGTTATGGACATATCTGTCAGGCTTGCCATCTTTTCTGGACCTCCTAGACACTCACTAGATCTCAGTTCACTAAGAGAGAAAAAATAGAAACCATAATAAATAATAGAAACCGAGTGTGCTACATGATGTACATCTTCGATTGTTCCATTTAAAGGCAGAAACACAATGGAGGACGGGAGGAGGTCTCTCTGTCATAGTTCCCACAGTTGCGTAATACTGAATGCAGTAATAATAATGCCTTTTCCCTGCATCCTCCATAAACAGCCCAGGCAGTAGCAATATGCACCCTTCTGAGCTTCTGCTGTCTAAATCTAAAGTCAATCTGAACTTTGATCCATTTTTTAACATTTCCAAAATCAATCAGTCTTCCTGGAGTTTAATAAACTCCAGTCGTTCTACTGGAAAAAAGAAAAGCAATGGAAAATGAATCTAAGGCGAGTCATTTGCAATGCACAACAATATCAATTTCAAGATCTACGGAGACGCAGATTCAAAGTTAATGACCATTGTGACCTCGGAAAGCAAAGCTATAACATTGCCGCCAAATTGTGTTTGAGAGCCGATAGTATATTACTTGTGAAAACAGCTATATGCTTCCACCCTGTCATCTTTATGTGGCCTTTTATCTCTAGTAAAAGAATGTTTTATTCCATTGTTAAGCTCTGACACCCTTCACACACACACACACGAACGCACGCACACAAACACACACACACACACACCGTGAAAGGCAATGCATTCAGCTAAAAAGCAAAGTCATTATCCTCCCATGGTGACAGCACTGTTTGAAAATGACATTGGATTTTAATGTGGTGCAAGTCAATTTCAGCGTATGAAAGGACTTGTGGAAAGATAATGCCGGGCCAATTTACACTCAATTGAAATGTGTGTTTCCTTTTGAATCTGCCCCAATTCCATCCTGGCCCAATGAACAGCTCGAGCTGAATGTGGGATGTTGTGCCGAGAGAATATCCATTGCGCTGTTACGAGCCATTTGAAGATTGTGGCGTAGACTAACTGGCCTTTCGTGTCTTGGTTACTTCGCAAGGGCGAATCTATAAATGTGATATTCATATTTCGCACACATAATTACGCCGCAGCAGTTCAAAGGTTCCACGCTGCACACATCTGTTGTACGTCTTGTCTACCCTGCGATGCCAATGGCATACATTTAATCAAAAGGCAAAAAAAAAACAAAAAAAACAACACATTTAAAATTTGTTAGTAAAATCAGATCGAGGGATGTGTTTACCAATGCAAATTTCAGAGCTTAAGGGTGTTTGCGTAGGTGCGTCTTATAAAAGACATTCTGAACTGTGCATCTTTTCAGTCAGAAGCATTCAATATTCAAACCTAAATTACAGCAAAGTCAGTTATAAAGACTCTTTGACTTGACTTATATAATAGCGGACCAGTTCTACACAATAGTGTTCAGTTCGGAGTGGAGTGCATTCATGAAAACAAATTTTATTCTAGACTCGTATGAGGCAGTTCTCTCAGAAATGAAAAATTTTAGTTAATTTACTCATCCTCAGGCCATCATTAGGTAAACATCAGTTTAACATGAAAGATTTTTAACTGAAACTGTAGTCCTTGACTAGGGTTGCCAGGTTTTTGCAACAAAACTAACCCAATGGTCAGTCAAACTATCCCAATGGCCAATCAAAACTAGCCAAATACTATCAAAACTTAACATATGCCACCACTCAGTTGTAAAATACATATTTTACATCACTGTTTGCATGATATTAAGGGTAAACCCACAAAATACAACTGTGGAGGGTAATGCTGTGAAATCATGACCAAATTTGTCATGTTGTGTTTCATATATTATGCTCACTAAATTTGTTGGTGAGGTACATGTAATTCTGTGCAGACTCAGTGCAATGTGCATATTAAAATAGATGAACTGCACAGCTGTCACTACTCAACAAAACACAGCTAATGTGTGACATTTTTTTTATGTTTGTTGTCAACAGTGCATATAAGAATGCCGTTATTTTTGAATTTTACATTTGAATTTTGTACACACACACGCACACATGCACATGTACAGCTATCTTTATGGGGACTCTATATAGACATAATGATTTTTATACTGTACAGACTGTGTATTCTATCCCCCTACACCAGGAGTGACCAACCCTGTTCCTGGAGATCTACACTCCTGCAGATTTCAGTTGCAACCCATATCAAACAAACCTGCCTGTAATTATTAAGTGCTGTTCAGGTACTAATTATTGGTTCAGGTATGTTTGATCAGGGTTGGAGCTCTGCAGGAAGGTACATGTAGATCTCCAGGAACAGGGTTGAGCACCCCTGCCCTACACCAACCCTCACCCATAAACCAAACCCTCACAGGAAGCAATCTATATTTTTACATTTTCAAAATGCTTTATTCTGTGTGAATTATAAGCTGTTTTCTTCATGGGGACCTATGAGGTCAAAATGTACTGGTATTGCTGTTCTTGTGAGGACATTTGGTCCCCACAATGTAAGAAATCCAAGGTACACACATACATACATATGCATTTTTTAAAATCCAAGTCCAAAGACATGCGCTCTAGGTGAATTGGGTAGGCTAAATTGTCTGTAGTGTATGTGTGTGAATGAGTGTGTATGGATGTTTCCCAGTGATGGGTTGCAGCTGGAAGGACATCCGCTGCGTAAAACATATGCTGAATAAGTTGGCGGTCCATTCCGCTGTGGCCACCCCAGATTAATAAAGGGACTAAGCCGAAAAGAAAATGAATTAATTAATTTTGCTTAAAAATCTCTCCATTAAACAGCACTTGGGAAATATTTTTTAAATAATTAATATTTCACAAGAGGGCTAATAATTTTGACTTCAACTGTACATACACATACATTTATTTAATTATTTATTTATTGTGACTCTCAAAAATGCTGGTAACTGTTGATTTGCATTTTATGAATCACCCAGGACCATGTTTCCAGCTTATAGTCTTCTTTAATTCTCTATTGAGGAGGAAAAACACATCTACAACTTCAATGGCCTGAGGGTGACTTAATTACCAACAAATTTACATTTCTGGATCAACTGCCTCTTTAAGAATATTTGTGCTTCTGATAGCGAAGAATCTTCATACCCCAGGGGCCCATATTTAGTTCTCATGCACGTCGGGCAGAATTCAGATCTTTTCCTTTCGTCTTTTTTAAACTTCTGATCAACAGCGGAGACCCCGTCGCAGACCAGGTTGAAGCTCTTTGATATCCGCGCCAAGCTCATGTGGGCTCAACCAAGAGACCACCCACACCACAATGAGCCAGAAGGAGGTAGAAGATTACAAATGGCATACACTCTTGAAACTTTCGTGTCACTTTTGATCATGCTAGAGAATCAATGCACGGCACAGGGCTCGACAGCCTCTTCCTTCTAATCAAGAAAAGAGAGAGTCAGTCCTCCACCCAGTTCTCTCTCCACTCCTCTCTTATTTTCCAGCATGCCCTTGTTCAATCCCCAATCCTCTTTTGCTTTCCTTTTTAATGTCCCCCATCTGCTTCTCGCCGTAATGCTTCATGTCGGACCCTTTCTTCGGGTCCCGTCCTTTCTGAAACGCATGTCCCCATTGTTAGGAGCATTTCCCTCATTATTAGCATCTCCATTATCTCTGTCCTCTGCTTTCTGGCTCTCATTGTCCTCCAGTGATGTTGTGTGTTGAGCCAATGAGAGACAGGGTAATTAATAATTACACAATAGACAAAAACTGCATTGGGAATGGAAAGTTATAATGAATCCCACCATTCCATTCACCTAGAGACCTTCACATCTTCATCTACAGATCCTGGGTGAGGGGAAAAGACAAACTGGTTGTTTGATAGAGGTTATGGAATCGAATCAAAGCTCAGGACGGGAGGTTTCTAAGAATGACAATTATGAATCTAAATCCCTAAAAGGGATAATTCAATCAGAAATTAAACCTGTCATGATTTACTCAGTTGTAGGTCATGACAAGCCCATGTGATGTGTTCTTTCTGTGTTCTTTCTCATGTGAAACACCAAAGGGGAACTTTGGCTGCTCGTTTGCACTAAATGAAAGTGAATGCTAACGTTAACTTTCAAAAGTCAGTTTATTAGAAATAACCAGTTTTAACAAGTTAACTTTAACAAGCTGGCTTAGTTTTTTTTTTTTAATCAGGTTATTTCCCAACGGTGATGTCAAAACATAAGAGATAGTATACCCGAAATTTAAAATTCTGACATTATTTACTCACCCTCCATTTGTTCCAAACTTTTTTGAGTTTCTTTTGATGGAAGAGATTTAAAGTTTTAAAGAGATGCTGTAAGGAATGCTGATAGCCTTCCATGGTATGTTTTGCTTACTATTGATGTCAAAACATCTATGATTCTTCAAAATATCTTCTTTTTTTTCGCTAGAAAAAGAAACTCATTAATTACATTTTGGAACTACTTGAGGATAAGTAAACAGTGCAGACACTTACATTTTAGATGAACCAACTTTAAAAAAACAAAACCAAAAACATAAACAAATACTTCATTAAAATGTAGTGGGGCCGGCATGGTGGCTAAGTGGTTAGCATGGTTGACTGACAGCAAGAAGGTTGCTGGTTCGGAGGCCTTTCTGTGTGGAGTTTGCATGTTCTCCCCATGTTCGGGTGGGTTTTCTCTGGGTGCTCTGGTTTCCCCCACAGTCCAAAGACATGCA
This sequence comes from Danio jaintianensis, assembly GCA_903798115.1. NCBI lineage: Eukaryota > Metazoa > Chordata > Actinopteri > Cypriniformes > Danionidae > Danio > Danio jaintianensis. The sequence goes on along the minus strand of CAIGQV010016735.1, from coordinate 8,625,872 downwards.
GTATAGGTGAATTGGATAGAATAAATTTTGTTGTAGTGTGTGAATGGGAGAGTATGTGGGTGTTTCCCAGCACTGGGGGTTGTTTTCTGGATGGCTGGACAATTGCCAGAGTAATTGGCAGTTCATTCCATGGAGGTGACCCCAGATAAAGCAGGGAATAAGACGAAGTAATGTATGTGCGTGACTGAGTGGATGAAAGTGTAGATATTATTCTATATTCGAATAATTCTATTATTCTATATTATTCTCCTCTCATATTTGAGGTTTCTGTTACTGTACCAATTGTTCATTGTGACCATGGGACAAATGTTTGTAATTTCTTGAGTTTTTCTTGAGTTTCTGTTGTCATGCATATTGCAGGATTATTAGGCATAATACATTTCAGGCTTTTTTTACACAACACTCTTTACAACTACATTTTTTCTAACATTTTATTAATTCTGGAGGTCTCAAAACACAAACTTCTGAAACCATTTCAAAGTGCACATTTCTGAAATTGATATTGTCTCGTTTTAAACAACAAAATGTAATTCTGTGGAAACGGTGGCGTTGACAGGCAAAAGCACTTTATGAAGCAGAAAAAAAGCTACATATAAACTTAGCCACCTGACAACACAGCTTGTCATAAATCTGTCATAAACACGATTGTCACAAGGCCATTATACTTGTGCCATGAATTTTATAACAGCACCATTAATATATGTTTCTTGACCTCAACTACAGTGCTACAAATTGAATTTGTCATGAAAATGATATTAAATATTATTAGGGCTGTATCAAATAATTTGACAGAGCATTGACACTTCTACTGAGAAATTTAAATGACAAATTCATTTTGTTCCACTGAAAAAAATGATCATAAAAAATATTCATAACTAAATTATAACGACCCCATAACGATCATGTTATGACAGAGTTGACAAGTTATGTTGTCTTGATAATTTCAAGTTATCATGACAAAGATGACAACTTGATGACAAAGGTTATGATAACATCACGACAAAGGTTATGATGTATTTGTTTATGTCAAGTTGTCATAACGTAGACATCTCAAACTATTTCATCTTTGCATTTAAAATGACATAACTGAGCGAATGAGACATGCATAAAATCTCCTTCATATCCACTTGTCATGTCATGATTATAAAAGTGCCATAGCAGTCTTCTGCAATACCCCCTTCAAGTAAAGTGTTCCAGCGATCTGTTACATTACTGAAGCTAATGCAGAGACGCAGGAGAAACAAGTCATGAATTATACAAAGGTGTCTTCATCATTACTGTCGTCGATTCCACCAGCTGTTCTAATGTTGGTGAGCAATGATGACACCAGCCCCCATTTGTACCTCTTCCCTCATATTTAAACAGTCACTTAACAGGGCAGCTTACATGCAAGGAGCATCATGTCCATGGAAACCTGCTCTGGGTGTGTGTGTGTGTACGTGTGCGCGTGTGTGTGTGTGTGGTCTCTGGCTGCCAGCTCGGTTAAGTGCCCAGCGGTGGCGTGGATGAGTGGTCAGGTGTGAAATTACAAACTCTGCCCAGAATCCCATCAGCTGTTAATGCACACCCACATAGAGCAAGCTGAACTACGCCGCTCCACTCGCAGCTAAACCAACAGAACGAGTCAAACACCAAAATACCAAAAAGCACTTGGTTCTGAGACTTGTACAGCAAAACCACAACAAACGCAGATACAAGACGATGTGGGTAAAGTAGGTAAAGCTGATGTTGGATTGCATTTAACACAGTTAAAGACAGATTGGTTTTGTACAGTATATGTGACATGGTGTGGGCGAGGAAAGACTTATTTGCACCTACTTTTTTTTTCTGCCTTCATATTGTGTCAGAGCCAGCATATCGAAATAAGCAGACATGAATATGACTACATTTTAATCACGAGATGTAAACTCAGGATTTACTTGAGAATTCAATTGATTTTTTTTGAAGCGAACAAACATTTAAAAGGAATCTTTGCTGAAATCTATATTTATAAGAATAAATTTATAACGATTTTAAATATTAAGTGCCGACTGTAGTTTAGATGAAAAATTTGTGATGAAGTTCACCAGAATCATTTTTTCAAGGACTTTTTATGTTTTTTTAATATAATTTATCACCAGATGTGATGGACCCATTTGCTAAAATGTGCAAATAATACATTATTTGTGATTTTTTTTTTATTAATTTTATTTATTTTAATATTTTACTTTTATTTAGAATTTAAAAAAAAATCTAATTAATTGATTAAAATAAAATTAATAAATTATAAATTTTAAGAAACACCTCTGAATTCACAATTTAAAGGGTCACGAAACCCCCCTGTCTCAGCAGGGTGTTTTCACACCTCTAGTTTGAAAAAAGTCAGGAAAGTGGGTCCAGCTTTGTTTAGGTGGGGGTTTTGACTGGTGAAAGAGGGAGGGGTTTGCACAAAAAGGGGAGTTTCTGTACATGCACGTGCTGATTTTTCACAGGCTGCATAAATACAGACGCAGGGGAGACAGTGACTACGTGTACATGAACATCAGTAATCAAATTATTTGCCTTAATCTGAATAAGACAATAATATGATGAAGGTGTTTACATGAGTTGCCTTTTGAATGTTCCTTTCATGATCCCGTTTTACATGTTATAGCACATAATTCAATTAAAATCATTGCCGCGCTATCCACATTTCCTCTGGAGAGTCATGTAATTTCGGGTGTTTCATTCTTAATTTGTCGACTTTAACTGCAGTTTGGCACTTTCAGTTTCATTCACGAACATTTCATGCATGCCCCCTGTGACAAACGAGATACTGGATGCGAGGAACTGTTGGAAGAGTGTTGTTTAAATAGAATTTGATGATACAGCACACCGAATGGGAAAAAAAAACCCTCTGCATTTCTCAATAGATGCAGAGACTCGGTGGGTGCAGACAATAACGTCAAACAGCCGTGTGTGTATAGACTATACTGTCACAAAATGCGGCGAAAATCCTACACGATGGTAATAGTTTGATTGAAATGTTTACATTCGGAGAGCAGCATTTACAGTGGATCTTTCAGTCCATAATATTGTCGTGATATTAACGTACTGTAAACTTAGTAACAAAATCATTTTGACTAAGGTATGTCTTTAAAAACTGAAAGAGTACTGCTGACGATACTAACTAACTTTGCCATCTGAATAAACATAAACAAAAATCATTGATCACACACTTACCAAATCTGTAGAAACTGGACAATCAACACGAACTGGAACTGCGTCTTTATTAAAAGGAGATGAGCGGCAAATCCGGATTTCACGATATCCAGATGCTAAAAGCTCTCGGGTAAAAATGTTCCTTACAAACATATTTTTGTTGCATGTTAGCAGACCACTGTAATCCACAAATGTGAGCCCACACACGAGCGGTGCCCTCATCCCGGGAACGCAACAATGACGACCCATGCCTCAGAACAATTCTTCTGTTTCTTCCACTTGTTTTAATTACGGTTGGCAACACAACGTGGCGGGCGTCACGGTGGCGCAGTGGGTAGCACGTTCGCCTCACAGCAAGAAGGTCGCTGGTTCGAGCCTCGGCTGGGTCAGTTGGCGTTTCTGTGTGGAGTTTGCATGTTCTCCCCGTGTTCGCGTGGGTTTCCTCCGGGTGCTCCGGTTTCCCCCACAAGTCCAAAGACATGTGGTATAGGTGAATTGGGTAGGATAAATTGTCTGTAGTGTATGTGTGATTGAGTGTGTGTATGGATGTTTCCCAGTGATGGGTTGCAGCTGGAAGGGCATCCGCTGCGTAAAACATATGCTGGATAAGTTGGCGGTTCATTCCGCTGTGGAGACCCCAGAATAATAAAGGGACTAAGCCGAAAAGAAAATGAATGAATGAATGAATGAACACAACGTGGCGTCTCTCTGAACCCTGTAATAATTTACTTTTATTTAGAATAAAAAATATATAATTTATAGATTAAAATAAAATAAATTATTATTTATAACAATGATTTACATTTTTAAATGTTGACAGTACATTTTATTTGATGAAGAACGGTGATAAAGTTTGTCAGAATAATTTGGCAAAGGTTTTTTGTTTTACTTTTTAATAGAATGAATCACTAAATGCTATGGACCAATTTGCCAAGCTATGTCAAAACTATTTCTGAAAAACATATATATGTTTGATATATTTTATTAATTAAGTTTTATTTAGAGTAAATAACACATAAATTATTTGATTAAATTAAAATATATTTATTTATTTATTTATTATTTCACAGGGCATAAATAAATAAATAATTAAATAAATAAATGAATGAATGAATAAATGAATGAATAAATACATAAATAAAGGGATGAATGAATGAATGAATGAATACATAAAGAAATGAATGAATGAATGAATGAATGAATGAATGAATGAATGAATGAATGAATGAATGAATGAATGAATGAATTCAGCAATTTCAAATAAAAACCCAGCATCAAATATGGAAATGAAAAGTCATCAAAATTGCATCATTACTTTTTTCAAATTTGAACAACAGATACATAACAGACTATGAAAGACAACACAAACAAATTACATTAAACATCTAAAACACAAACACGATGTTTAATCAACATAGCAGAACTTACCTAACATACTTACATAAAATACCTCTGAAGTCACAATTTGATAGCTTTTTTACATTCTGAGTACCAGGGTAGATAAAAAAAACTCCTCCACACACCTTTTTAACACAGATTTCTGCTTATGTTGTCATCCTCGCTTTAACCTTATTCTGTTCTATAAACAGCACCTCTTAACTCCTAACAGCAAAGGAAAGACCCCCAGAGACAGCGAAACATGGAGGTGAAAAAAAATCAGAAAGAAACGAAAGAGGAAAAAAAGTAAGCCAGAGAGTCTCAAAAAAAAAAAAAAACACTTCCCTTGCCCTGTGTTGTTGCGACACAGAGCAAGTTTGCAGACACGTGTCAGAAAAATCATGCATCTAGAAGTAATAATGACATCAGAGATATAAAAAAGAGCCTCATTGGCGTTAGCAACGATATTTCACCTCGACACTGACAGCATCCGTGTTTAGACAGGGTTGCAGGGCACCAGAAACCAGCCCTTTCTTTCTGACACACGGCGTCATATTTGACTCAGATCTGAGGCTTGCACACTGAGTAAATGCACGTACACACATACACACACACACAGTACACAAAGTGGCATGACAATGAGCGAGGCTGGTCTGTTGTCACTCCATTTAGCAGGCAGATTCTCCATGCTGCTTTTCTGTCATGCTTTCCCAATGTTGTCACACAACGGTTACTGTACACTGCGCTGCTAACCATATGTAACTAAGACGTGTCAAATCGGACCCCTGTGACTGTAACTCAAACCCACACCCACTCAGATGAGCCACCGAAAGAACATGATGCTTGTGTGTGTGTGTGTGTGTGTGTGTGTGTGTGTGTGTGTGTGTGTGTGTATGCTGGATTTTGGCATTTCTTGTTTTTTTCTCTGACTGTGGTTGGTTTTCATTCGGAGACCACTTTCACTTGACAGCCCTATAAACAGGCTCCCACCCACAACCAAACAGCCACCCGCTCACACTGGCACGCTCGCACATCTCCTTTATATCCTCTCTCCATACCTCATTCATTCATTTTTTTTCTTTGCCACCCAAACATACCCTCTCATTTCATCGTTTCCAAATAGGCATGCTGAATGGCTCTTTATCTCTCTTGTCATCTTACAAAAAAATTGGTGCTACGCTTTCCTACAAAGTCTATCTTGACTTCTATCATGATCTCTTTTTTTGCTGCTGCTTCTGCAATACTGAATTTTCGAATGGTTTTAAATCGTTCTCTTTGTGGAGCCTCTGTTACCGTTTTACCTACCTTTATTGCTTTTAATTCTGCCTCTCTCTCATTTGAGTGCAATTATGTTCTTTTTGTACTTACAGAAAATGCTGTACAATTGGATGTGATTGTGGCATCGGATGGTAGTGCTTATTGTATGTACTATATTTACTGTATGATACACACTATGAAAATAATAGAGCATCCACAACTGTTGGGTTAACATGTAAAATTGTGATGTAAAATGATGTTGCTTAGCCCTCCTGTTGACTTATGGGTCAAAATCGAGTCACTATTTTACCAGCAAATAAAATAAAAGGTTTTTTTTTTCCATCTTGAAATTCAGCAACTTTTCCTAGAGTTGAATTTTCAACATCAAAAGTCACCAGAGCAGAGATCAAGGTCCCATAATGTAATATACAACCGTAAATAAACCGAAAACACTTGTAAAGTTTCAAGTTGAAATTTTAGATGATCATCTTTGAATGCACAACATGTCAAACCCTGAAGAGTTGAGACCCTTTAAGTATCCCTTTATCTTTTGTTATACCCCTATGTCTCTCTATGTCCCCTATGGATTTGATGTTATCAGGTGGTAGTACATATGTATGATACACACAGTGAAAATGTCAGTAATTAACTTTTTTGGAGAAGTATTTGCCTCCAACACTTTGTTTTTATCAGTACATTTATTTATATTTGACTTTTCAAGCTATTTAAAATTCCATACAATCCTCATGGATCAAACCCATGACCTTTACCTTGTCTGTTCATGATTTTAACTGAATTAACTGAATGAATAAATGCTTGATCTTGACATTTAATATGAAACATTAAATAGAAAAATGATGCAAGATGATAAATGTTTTAACAGACATCCCATTTTGGAAATTAAATTTGCAAAAGTAATTTTATAAACACAGAAGGCATATTAAATGCAGGTAAAGTTTCCACGTTAACGTTTCAAATTAATTTCAGTGAAAATATGATGTCAAAACTGGAGGTGAAATAATATCCCATTAACCAGAAATGAAACAATATACTCATTCTGACCTGTACTTGTTAAAAACTAATCATTCCAAATATTATATTTTAAGTTATAAAACATTTATTGCTGACAAATAGGTTCACCTAGTGGTTGAAGGACAGTGGCAAAGTATAATAAAAAAAAAAAAAGTTTAATACAATTAAAACTATAATTGGGCGTCACAGTGGCGCAGTGGGTAGCATGATTGCCTCACAGCAAGAAGGTCGCTGATTCGAGACTCGACTGACAACTCGGCTGGATCAGTTGGCATTTCTGTGTGGAGTTTGCATGTTCTCCCCGTGTTGGCGTCCGGTGCTCCGGATTCCCCCACGGTATAGGTGAATTGGGTAGGCTAAATTGTCCGTAGTGTATGTGTGTAAATGAGTGTGTGTGGATGTTTCCCAGTGATGGGTTGCAGCTGGAAGGGCATCCGCTGCGTAAATCATATGCTGGATATGTTGGGGGTTCATTCCGTTGTGGCGACCCCAGATTAGTAAAGGGACTAAGCCGAAAAGAAAATGAATGAATGAATAAAACTATAATTGCTTAGTATCTCGGGGCTGCAATGTGATCCTTAAGTAGAGTCTTATTATATGTCATCAAAAGAATCAATATGCCTGGCAATATTGTCTTTGGTACATAGGTAAAATGCATGATAATCAATGAAATGTATATTTGTTTATTTTTTATACATACATTTAAAAAAAACAAATACTTAATTTATAGTTTAAAGACAATCATGCCCCAAAGACATAACTCTCTATGAATTTATTAAAAAAAGCCTTGAATGCATGTTGAAATTAAAACAGCTAGATTTAATTCTCTCTCTGTTGTCTGTCTTCAGCATTTGTCCTGTTCATCATTTGTAACGTTCACTCACATATTTGAAGCTCTGAAGATCAAGCACAGCCACCATATGCGGCTCTGATCAAGATCCACTCATTTATAACTCTTTAATATATATTCACATTCACTATATAACCTACAATTCACTAATAAGCGTGTAAATAATTATAGTCCTGTGGAAATGAATAATCTCTGCATGAGATGGCAATTAGAGTATAAGTTCTCTTGCTTTGTCAGCAGGTCTGTCACAATATAATTGACAATATATAGCCTCAATATGGGAATTTTTGTCCAATAACTGATAATATATTTGGAAGCTAATAACCTATATATAAATTAGGGATGCCGCAATACTCAATATAATGTTGAACCTTTCAGTACGACTTCCATGGTTCAATGCCCATATGGAAATTGCATTTTTTTTCAGTTCGGCATTTAAATTACAAATTCTATTTAGCATTTTTCCCATTCCTTTAATTATTCTCTGAACTGGCTCGGTGCATGTTATAATGTATATCCATGTGCTGAAACATGGTTCCCCACGAGTATATGTCCCATCAGTGAGCACTAAAGTTAGGGATGCTTTCACGTGAAAAGGGTCGTGAGTCGTATGTCAGAGTGTGAGCACACATGGGACCAAAAGCCCATGTAATAATAAGCCAAAATACATAAGCTTTTGTTATTTAAACACTGAACCTCAAAGCGCAAAGAGATCTGAGAAGTGTTCCATCTGATAAGGTGAATCTTACGACATGCAAATTAAGACTTGCTTCTCAATGGTAAAAACTTTATTATGACCAATAATTAAATCAATGTGTCCATCTTGAGTATTCAATCAGTTATCCCTCAGAACGTAAACATTGTAAAAATTGTGCTGTCTATAATAATAATAATAATAATAATAATCAAAAATATTGAAAAATCAATTAAATAAATAAAAAATCAACTTTAATGCTCTGCTCACATGGTTTCTGACCTGAACTACATAGCACATGATGGCAGCCTTAAGGCTGATTTATACTTCTGCGTGCTGTCTGTGTTGCTCTGCAATAACACTTCCGAAATGCTAGCTGGCAGTGAGGTTTTTATGTTCCTCTGTGTCGAGTTTCTTCGCAGGTGTTTTGTTTTTTCTGAATGCTACCTTAATGTACAAGTAGCTAAAACTCGCTCATTCAGAGGCGGGAACCAGCGGACGTGCAACAATTTTAATCATAAGGTAAACACAAAACAAAAGTTTCCATTTTGAGCTCCTCCACAGGACTCAACACTTGTAAACACTCGCTCCAACGAGCTCGCTGCTGTCCCGCGGCTCTTAGCCACACCCACACTCGTCAACACTACCAAACTGACCAATCGCAGAGCTTGCGCTACGCATCGTCACGATGTGTAGCTACATTTTTTGAGAGGTGCGCGTTAGCCATAGCGAGGGGTACGCGACCGCGCGGAGGCTGCACCGGACCATACGCATGCACTCAACACCGAAGCATAAATCAGCCTTAAAAAAACGAAGGTAGTTCATCAAATATAACTGTCCTTGAATTATTGATATAATTTAAAATGTTTTCTTTCTTATGCAATGATTCACATGAACTTTGAGTGAACTTTAAATTGTCAAACAAGTGTTAACCAGTTAGATAGCTCCATGCAAATACCCTAGAGCAAATGCTAGCCAATCGAGTTTACGCAACACTGGAAAAGTAATGTGATTGCCTATTGTCCTCTGCGAAGTGTAGACGCTGACATGTTTAGTGAATAAACCGTGAAACGCACAGAAACCGTAAAGCGCACAGCCGCGCAAACTTCATAGCATTCCAGGTGAACGTGGTGAAGATGTGCGGAGAGGAGACATCTGATAACCAAGATGAGAAGTAACCGTGGAAAAGTCCCGACTTTGTCTTTCGTGTGTTATGTTGTTATGAAATTTCCCCATGAATCGGTGTTCTGTGTACTGACAACATATGCATTACTTTTGCACAAAAATATGTTATTGTTACAATGTTAGTAGAACGTGCCGTCATCAATGTGTTTACTGCATTTATTTAGCACTAAAACTAGCCCGTGCTAATGTTGCGTTATTAACAAAATGAAAGTGTTGACAACGCATTTGTTTTGCTCTAAAATTAGTTCAAGAGTTCACACTTAGCTATTGCTTGATACAATTTGCAGATTTGGCATGCTGTCCCGTGAGAGAACCCTGAGCTCTGAGATACTTCAGCCCAGGGCTCACGCCTGGTCTCGTAGCATGACAGGGTGTCCGAGATCAGGTAGGTCTCGAGAGCTCCCCCTGGTAAAGGAGGAGAGGGGGAGATGGAGTGGATGGGGGGATTCTTCAAAATGAAGATAAGGAAGGTAGGATGAATGGGTTTATTTATTGGAGGCTAAAATTCCCCTGTTTGGTCTAGCAATGATATCTGATTGGACTATAGCAATGATTATTGATGCGAGACCAGCCGTGATCAATCATATCATGTGCTCCTCTCAAAATTAGTTCATAAAACCTCATTAGTTGCGTTGTTTTTCCAATTATGAGCTGTCAAACAACACGTTTATACATTTTTTTCTGCAAATAAATCGCAAATTGTGGCATGTTTGCATCTTGTGTTTTATTGATGACATCACCAGAGACTAGTTGACTTCGACTTTAACAACATAAAAGTCAACTTCCAAAGATCTATCCAGTATATATTTTTCTCATTTTGTACATAACTATGTCCTCAATGTTTACTTTTTGGTTGCTCTTTTCTCCCGCTGTCCATTTCTCTGCTTCTGTGCTTTCTTTTGTCCCTCAGCCCCTCACCACAAAAAGCCTCAACAACCAGCAGCCGCATCTCCCTCTTTCCAACGAGGAATCTCACTTTCCATCTCTCTCTCTCTTTCTATCTCTCTCTCTCTCTTTCTCTCTTTCTCTCTCTCTCTCTCTCTCTCTCTCTCTTTCTCTCTCTCTCTCTCCTGGAATCAGACTTGTCCCTCTCCTCTCAGTAGTAGGTTAATGGGGTGTTGTAGATAGTTGGCTTGCCCTCTGGAGCATGACATCTTTTTCTCACACCTGGCTCTAGTACCCAGCGGCCCCATGCTATAGCAGACATGCTGCTAGTTTTCCGGCTGGTTGGGCAGGCCAGTAGCCTCTGATCCACAGTCCCCTCGGTCAGCCTAAAACAACTGCAGCCCCTCGTATATAACTGACCAGCAGCGCCCCAGAACGTCATGGCTGAATAGCCTGAAGTTTTGAAGGGGGACCTTTGCCTCTGACTTGGAGTGAACCATTGAAGGAAAGGTTGATTCGGGCATATAAATGTGTGGGTACAGCGTGCTGTAGTTAATTGGGGTGTGTTTGGCGGTATTTGTGCATGTGAAAGAGAGCAAATGTTACGTTTAGCTTTGGGTGTTTTCTGGAAACGGTTCTAGCTGCATTGCTTTGGTTGGTTTGCATGGAGGGTAAGGTTAAGACTGTGAGCGCACAAGTGGGCGTCGTGACTGACAGATTAACGGTTTATTTTACATTCAAATATTTCTTTGAAAGGCTCAGAGCTCGGGAAAAAGAGTCTGGTCCTTGTGAACTGTGCAGAGAATTTAGAAGAAAGCCAAAAGCTAAGTGTATTTACTTCTAGGCGCTCGAAAACACCATTTTTCAGGAGAGGAGACAGGGGCTGTGATCAGAGATGGTAGTCATGCAGAAAGTTATTTTCACAGGTTCATTTGTGTGATAAATCTTTCTCGTACACACATGTGGGGTGGGTGAGAGTGGGTGATAAGACACGAGCCACTTCCATTACTGTGGAGCGTCCTTTGCTGTCTTTCAAGTTCACACCGAACTTTGCAGGACAAAGATCTAAACAGCAACAGGAACGATTTATATGATGGTACAATAGCTTTAGGAAACAGACTGTGGATGAAAAATAAATGTATTTGTGAATAATTAAATTTGGGGCAGCACGGTGGCGCAGTGGGTAGCACAATCGCCTCACAGCAAGAAGGTCCCTGGTTCGAGCCCCGGCTGGGTCAGTTGCCATTTCTGTGTGAAGTTTGTATGTTCTCCCCGTGTTCGTGTGGGTTTCCTCCGGGTGCTCCAGTTCCCCCCACATGTCCAAAAAACATGTGGTATAGGTGAATTGGGTAAGCTAAATTGTCCATAGTGTATGTGTGTGAATGAGTGTGTATGGATGTTTCCCAGTGATGGGTTGCAGCTGGAAGGGCATCCGCTGTGTAAAACATATGCTGGATAAGTTGGTGGTTCATTCCGCTGTGGCGACACCTGATTAATAAAGGGACTAAGCCGAAAAGAAAATGAATGAATAATTTAATTTTTTCACCCTATTTTCATATCGATGCATATATTTAAGTATTTAGAAATTGTTGATAGACATGATTATGTCAGTCACAGGGCTTTATGGGATTGGACGGAGCTGGGGTTTCCTTACAGCATCATGGGAAATGGGAATCTACTGTTAGAATTCCTTGGCTCACAAAATTTTTGTCATTAAAGGTTTATTCGTTTTATTAAATATCTAATTCCCTATGGAGAACATTTATATAGTTTTTACTTTAAGAACCTGACGATGCTCAATTATAATCATTTGTGTCCCAAATGTCAAAATTAGAATTCCAAAGGTACAGACAATATTATAATGGCTAGTAAGGTGGATTCAGGCCAGAATTAGAAACAAGAAATAGAGTTAATAAGGCAGATTTGTCACAACAGTGGTTAAGACGTTTACATACGGGGATTCAGTGTACAATCAATCAATCAACCAACCAATCAATACAATTAGGTAAGTTGGGATGCAGCACTCTTGTTATATATTTGCTTAAATTTAGCATTTCCTCTCCCCATCCTGTTCCATGAAAGCTTTAGGGGAACTAGAAATCCATTGAAGTCGCTGCAATACTATAGTATAAATATTTGAAATTACTAAGGCAGTAAAGTAAAACAACTACATAAACATATACTGATGGATTTAAAAAAATAAATTCAGCTACAAGGTCACTTCAAATGATGTACATCCATTTGGTTGCAAAAAGAAATGAGTAGCACTAATGTAGATGAAAAACCTTCATCTTCTGGGGAAATAGATTTTTTTTATATATTTGTGGTCCCAGAGACCCCGGTGATGTGTTATAAAAACAACAAGAGTCATTTTGAAAAGAAACCTCTCATTTTCTCTGCAAAACCACTAAATAGGTTACTCTGACATGGTTCAAGCTCAACAGGCAGATGTTATTGAAGCTTTCTCTTGAGTTTTACCACACAGCGTTTATGAACTTTTTATAAGTGTGACAAGTTGACAATGTTATATCCTACATTTTTGATTAGGATCTAAAATAATACAGCCTTCCCTGTAGATAAGAATTATTTAATAAAATAATACAATTTAATAACATTTAATGTGTGTGTAGGGATAAGCCGAGGGGAAATGAAAGAATAAATGGTGAAATGCCATTGGTTGTTGCCTTGACGATCATGCCAGTGTAGACGCCAATGCCCTGTGCTAATCTAGCATGATCAGGGTTAGATTTAAACTTTGCAGTAAAGTAGATCTCAACCACTAGATTTGAGAACCCACACGAATATTAATTGAGCAATATTAATTGAGCATAAATATTGATAGTGTTACAGTCACCAGCGATCTTTGGAGAACTACAAATCTGCCACCAAATGGACTACATCTCCCAGCATGCACACACACACCAGTTCCTGATCCTTACTGATGCACAGCTGAAGCTGCTCAAGGACTCATTACATGGACTATATATACAGCACACATGCACACACACAGTGCTGAGTCTTGTTGTTCTACCTGTAGCATCACGAAGCATTTCTCTTTGCCTTGCCGTGTTTTGATTCTTTGCTTTGTTTGTTGATTTTTGATGTTAGCTGCCTGAACCGATCCCTTGACTTGTTTTGACTACTCTTTTGGATTGCCCTTTTTGATTCTGTTTGCTCCTGTGATTGATCCTTGCCTGCCTGACTATTCTCTGTTGAATAAAGTCTCTGCAATTGAATCCTCACCTCTGTTGTCAGCATCCGTATGTTACAGATAGAGCATGTGAATGATTGTGAGACGCGTAGGTCCGAGTTTGTCTGATTACAAACTCCACTGCAAATTAAATAGTATATATGTATATATATATATATATATATATATATTATTTTTTTATTATTTTGTTTTTGTCCACCACAAATTTACATTCATCTGAGCTATGGAGATTTTAATTTTACAGATGTCACCCATGAAAAACATTCCCCATCTGAATAATTGATAGTCAATACAATGTCTTCACATAACACCCTTCTCTCTATCTACACCAGATCTGTCACTTACTGGCCAACTAGGCCATTATGAGGTCATCAGAGGCACAGATTCAATTTCCCCTCATTATGATTCCCATGTAAATGGGCCGTCGCCGAGAAGTGAACCAAGTAAGATGTATGTGTGTATATGTGTGTGTGCATTTTTTGACTTACAGTTTTCTAGAACAAAAGGACAATTGGTGCTGTGATGAAGCGAGTTGTTTAATCTTTTGCATTTTGAGGGTCAAACCTGAAACAGACACATCACAAACTCACAAAGTCAGAAAAAGAAACGGCACCGAAAACTAGCTGCGGTTCGAGCACTGTGTGTGAGAGAAGTGAGAGACTGCTAAAATGTCACTTGGCAAGTCGCGTAGGTGTGAAACGATCACTGTGGTTCGACCATTAGCACCTCTGCTTGTCACTTTCACACACATGCACTCACGGGAACACACACAGGACTGCACAGTCACCAGACGCAGAGAACTGCTACATGAGGGGTCACAAATATCAGCCCTAAGATTGAGATGTCATCCTTCTGCCTTAAAAGTGGTCTTGACATGGATGTTTTTGTGGGTGTGTGTGTGTGTGTGTGTGTGTGTGTGTGTGTGTGTGTGTGTGTGTGTGTGTGTGTGTGTGTGTGTGTGTGTGTGTGTGTGTGTGTGTGTGTGTATGTTTCTTGAGGATCACTTATAATGTTGATAAAATATGTAACACTTAAAACCAAATATACAGTATATGCATAAAGTTAATTATTTTAAGAAACGGCCTAATTTTGAGGTAAAGCTCATCAGTAAATAACCAGTTTTGATTCAAAGCATTGAAAACAGCATCAATGCCCCACCCTCCTGCTATTACACAGTGTTGTTTTGCAGCAAGTGTTTTAACAGCATTATACATACAAAACCGTCATTTTCAGACAAAGCATTATGACATTATTAACTTTCATATTTGATGCAGCTGCTGTCAGATTGAGTACAGCTGACTGCTTTGTCTTTCGACAGAATTCTCTATGTGATTACACAGTGCCTCATTTACAAAACGACTGCAGTCAAATGTTCTGAAAAAAAAAGCAAATAAGAAAAAACGCTCCATTAAAAATAAATCATCACTTGTTGCTGATACTGAGCTCCTCCTGAAGTCAACACAGTGATACAGTGCCGCTTTAAACAGCTCATTTGCAAGTTTTCAATGTCTCTAAAATTATATCAGCGGAAGAATAGCTACCACATCTGTCTCCTGTTGTCTGAAATCCTGCACGCAACTTTGGGTGAGCGACCCAGCCCAGCCAATCACTGCCAGTGAATCCAGGGACATATATAGAAATTTCTATGGGTGGAACGGTGTGATCTGCTTTAAGGAAGTTTCTGAGGAAATGAAAGAAAAAGCGCAAGGCTGATTGAACATGAGCCTGAATATGGATTTGTGAAAGTGCGAGCTGAAAGAAGCATCTGCTGCCATGTGATGATATTTGTTTGAACTTGGGCTGCGTCCAAATCGCCTACTACTCGAGTAGGTACTACATTTGAATTTGAATTTATTGCACGACCGTTCCATCAGATGCACACTTCAGAATCTCGCCGGAAGTAGTAGGTCATCCGGGTACTACTCGCACACTGTTTTTAGAATTCTACGAATTCGGACATACTACTCAGCTCACATAGTGTTAACATACTGTATAGTATGGAAGTATGTGATTTTGGACGCAGTAATAATGTACTGTAATGGGGCGTTCACACTAGATGTGGCTTGTGCGAATAAATTGCGCTATTTGCGCGTAAATAGATGCGTGAACATTCTGAGTTTACTCTCTTCATTTGCATGTGAAATTCACTTCACAATAGACGCGGCTTCACGTCATGGGCGGGGCGTCTGTCTGCCTGGTGACTCTAGTTTCATTGCTAAATGGCTAACATGGATTTTATTGAGAGAGTAGCTGTGCTTTATGTGCTTTAGGAAGGCTGAAAAACAGCGTATATTTATTTGGTGCCGTGTCTGAGTCCACTAGATCCGTTCAGAGGTGCACCCAGCTCTGTGAGTTTATCAACTCCTCCAGAAACTGTACCTGGATGATGGAAGCTACTGATTGGTTAATGTGGTGCGAATGTTTGCCAAAGTTCAGATTTTCTAACTTAAGCGATTAGAGCCGCAGGATGTCTATTCGCGTCTTTGCATTGACTTAACATGAAAATCACTCGTGCTTGACGCTTCATTCGCATTTGGTGTGAATGCACCATAACACAGACTATTTTACCTGCTTGATTTCCAAACAAAGTGTCAACTTATGCCAGTTCTGTCAGTCTGCAATATTCAGTTTGAGGATCCTCTATTAAAAAATATACATATATTAATATTTTTGTTGATATTTTTACACTTGGTACACTTATGAAAAGCTGGGCTTCTCCAAATATATCACAAACCACCATTCTGAAGAAGACTTCGCCATCTGTGAGCGCGAATCTTACATAGTCCAGGTAATGTAAATCAGCTAGGATGGTAATCAGTGCAAAATGTTCTGGGAAATGGAGTCGGGGTGAGTGACAGAGTTACAAATGGAGTGCCCTCTAGTGGAACTTGTGGACACTTCAGCTGGTGATCTGGTGTTTTGTTATTATTCTAGATCCTCTAAACTTATTTTATTCCCTACAGAATAAAGATATTTAACACTTCAGTAACATTGCAACGGAAACTTTTTGTTTTGGGTTTTTTAGTGGTTATTCATCTAGTCTGCAGAAATTAATTCTTAATTCGAATAAGTTGTCTTTTAATACTCAATGGATGAACTGTGATGAGAATAATGAGACTTCTTTGTACCCAGTTTTGAAAACACTTTACTCATTGTTTATAGTTTAACGGATGTTACTCCCATAATTCACATAAAGCATAATGGGGCTTAGGATAAAAATGGAGGACAATTTAAGGGTTGAAACTTGCAGGATGGTTTAATAGAACAAAGACCTCTGATATATCAAAAGATCAAGGCAAATTTGATTTCTCATGTCATGACCCCTTTAAGACATTTGCAAGTCAAAACATGTTTCTAGTATTAACGATTACGGTTAAATGTGTTTGTTATGAAGGAGATGTTCTTATTTGAGGTTTGTTTATGTTTTAGATGTTCTTCTTTGATCAAATAGATGTCATAATTGTTTGACTAGCAAAAGAAAGAAAGCTGTTAAAACACTCATTTATATTCTTCCTTTGCTCCGACATGCACAGTGACAGAATATTGATTCATCAGCGCGGTATTATTAATGATACATTTTCTTTCATGTTTGATGTTGATATGCAAGACAAATTTTACTCGCAACACCTTGAAGTTGTGACTTTTAGATTACCATGATTAATTATAAATAATTTTCAAAAAGAGCAATATTATGACACATCAAAGACATTTTACTCGCAAAGCATACAGAATGAAGCCTAGAAGCGTAATTTGGAAAAAGCAACATGAAGTCATTTGTTTTCAGTGATAGTTTTCTGTGATTTGTGATGACAGAATGTGTGTCAAGCGATGTGGCAGAATTTAACTATACAAATACACAACTCATGTGAAGACGGAAGATTATTTTTTTTTTCACCCCCATATATACATTTAGTGTTACATAATAAATTAGCAATGCATGAAAAACCTGGTAATAAAGTGTCAGAATTCAGAATGAGTTTGATTCATGGACTGATAATTGTTCATCTGATTTATGATATTATGTGTTATGAACTGATATCATTTATATAAAAATGTTTTCCATTGCCGCATATTAATTATCTAACAGATTCCTTTTTAAAACAAATATCTTATTATTTATTTTACCCTGGGATTTTATCGCATTATATATATTTTTAAGCTATAAGCTATCAAAAAAGAACAATTCTCATCACTCATACAGTTCAACTTACAACTTAAATAAAAAATAAAACACCAACCACTAGTTTATTAAACATAAATTAATAAAAAAATCTAATCCCACAACCACATTACAAAAACTAAAAGTATTTTTTTAATTAACTCATAATAAAATAAAACAGGTTGTTGGTTATCATAATCTACAACCAAGAAACTAAAACCACCCTATGGTTGTCATGTCTCATCTGTCTCTCTGCTCTGCCTAGGAAAAATCTGATTGGCCTGATCGGCTGTAGTGTATGTGTGTGAATGAGTGTGTATGGATGTTTCCCAGTACTGGGTTGCAGCTGGAAGGGCAGCCGCTGTGTAAAACATATGAATGAATGAATGAATGAATGAATGAATGAATGAATGAAAGAAAAACTAAAAATTACATAATATTTAGTTAATTTTGTAGTTTTTTATTTTTATATTTCACTTGAATTTAGATGTATTATCTTTATATTTCTAAATATGTTCAGTTACTAAACTATTAATTTAATAAATGTATCTGCTTAATGAATCTGTTTTGTTCAATTGGACCAAAATATATTACCTATATTCACTGAGAAATGGGTACAAATATTTATTTTTAAAATGGGCCGTATGCTGAGCACTGTAAACATACCACAAAATGTACTAAAACGATAATTAAAATCAAAAGAAAAAAGAAAAAAAAATGTTCAAACTAATAACACACTGTAAAACAGTATCTCAAAGATGCTAAAATATCTTGACCACAAAGAGTGTTACAGATACCAGCAAGAAAATCAACCTGAACATCATGGGTGCTAAAGTCTTTGTGTACGCCTCATACACTTAAAAAACAATGTTTTCTGTTTGTTCAAACTACTTATTTAAAATGAGCTAAACAACAATTCTTGAGGGGTTTTTTTTGGGTGGGGTGGGGGGATTAATTGTTATAATTATGTGCAATCCACTTAAATTTGTAAAAACTAATAAGTTAACTTAATTCCTTAATGTTGTCCCAACACAAATCAATTATGTGGAACCATGTATTTTTTTACAGTGTAATATTCAAAGCTAAAACACCACCAACATTAAATGTAATGTAATGTGTATTTATATAGTGAATTTATCATGTATGGCCATACACCCAAAGCACTTCACAATCATGACACACCACTCCACCACCAAAGATGCTCAATATAAATCAACAGACTGTGCAACAGCATTGATGACCACAAGGTCTCCCATAAACACCCTCCTAAACCACAATCTCTCCGCAGATGCCCATCCAGGTCATTAAGCGATGGCCTTTTAAACGAATGCAGCGGCTTAACCTCATCCTCAAAAGATGAGACTAATGCATCGCTTTATATAGACCGAGTCCATAATTCACGAGCCGCTATAACATTATTATCTGCTTTGTCTTGTCAAAATGAGTGGAGTTAAATATCTGCCGTAGCAGTCATTAGTTTAAAACCCATTTACCTTCCTCTCCCCCTCTCTGCTCTGAGATATGATAAAGCCCCAATTAATAATTCAGCCTAATTAAACACTCATATTTAAAGAGGGCTAGGTCGCCGTATGCTTACTAGCTATTAATTGTTCCTGGCAGAGCCGCATTAGTATTCATATTTCTCGTTCGCACATTTCTTTTTTATTTCGGGCCGGACTGCAGGTTGACATTGTTGTGCGCTGACAAATAAAGAACTGGTGACTAAATGAGATAATTGTGTTTTCTACAAACTGATGTACATAATGGCAAAAGTCAAAGCCAAGCGCGCCTCAGTCTTTTCACCTGCAAACCGCACTTAAAGCTGGGAAACAGAATGCCATGCTGAGGTGACATTTACTTGTGACTAATACTTTATGTGTGAAAGAGGTAATAACAGCCTGCTTGCCTGTTTTGGTTAAGCTCATTTACTCAGATGACATGGAAGTCATATTTTGCGGACACCTTAATGTGACCCCATATTGTAATGTAATAGAATGGATATAGGATGCATTGTTTTTTTTGTTTTTTTTCATAAGGTACAAAGTAAACCAATGTTTCTGCATGGACAGCAGACTGATCACAGTGATAGCACATCTTATTATTTTTCCTGTTAAGGCCTTGAATTTTAATGACCTCACAAAATTTTTATTAGTTCACCTATAAACTAATATCCACCTAAACAGATTTAGGTGTCAAACAGTCAAACAAACTGCTTTTTTAATTTTCATTATGACAGCTTTTATTTAGGCATACACAGATATGACATTTTTGACCGATATCGATAACCGATAACTCCTTAGATTTGAATTTTTATAGCCAATATATAGGCTGATACATATAAATATATAAACAAAAACAAAAGAAAAACAGGTACGGTAAACTGTTATTATTTTACATTATATATATATATATATATACATGAAAGTACGAACAGATCTCTGAACTTTATTAATTAAATATTGATTACTATGGCTATTTTCTTTTATATAAAAAAATATATGCATAAACAAACCAACCAAGTCACTGAATATGAACCAAAATCAAAATACCAGTAAAATAATAAAACATTTACAGGCAGCAAAAATGTGAAGTGGTTCAACCAGCTGAAAAAAACCATAATTTATTGGCTTAAAGATGTAAAACTAATTTTGTTATTGAACCAATAACACTAATATTAAAAATAGGATTTACTGGCAGATATTGACATGGTCGCCAATATATTGTGCATTTTATTTGAGTAAAAAAAGCTGAATTTCCAACATTAGTTACTCCAGTCTTCAGTGTCACGTGATCCTTCAGAAACAGTACACAATAGTCAGGTTCTGGATGTAAAAATCCCCATTTTGATTTCACTACAAATCATAGATATATATCGCATACGGACCCTCAGCATGCGTCAATAGCGCCGGCACATTTGTACAGTGTCAAGACAGTGTGCCAATGTGAAGATGCTGGACTTTAGCGCTGCTTACGGGTGTAGTAACGAGCAAACAAAGAAAACAAAGCACAAAGGCAGAACATTTCATAGGTAAGATTTCGTTTTTTACATGTTACAAACTTTTGTGCTTAACAAGTAACGTTATTGATGATAATACAGTCTCTTACTGCACTGATCATAAGGCAAAGTAGCATCAACTTGCACAGAATTCTAGGCTTATGCTAGTTTTGTTGAATAAAATCAGCAAACAATGAAAAAGAAATATGACAACAAGACGCTGCGGTGCTAGAAACTTGTATTATTGTCGGCTAAGTGAACGAGTCGTTCATAACGGGGATTCATTCACAAACGAATCGCTCCCTCTGTTAGAATGAGAAGTGAAAGCAGGAGAGGGGGTGTGTTTCAGGAAATGGATTAGATCAAATTTAACAGGGAGGGAGGATAATACATTTTCATGCACACAAACACACACCCTTTATCGGCAATGCCTGTGCGGTCACTTATCCATCGATGTAGAAAAGTGATGTAAAATTATAATTTTCGTAATAAATTTTTTATTTTTTTATTTTTTTGCGTACTGACCACAGGGGAAAATTCCCGATCATAGATATATGTATATATGTGTATATCTCTGGCTCTGGATGGCCACAGTCCTCCACTGCACCTTGGTCCCGCATTCATTTCAAAGGAGCGCTACCCTGTACTAAAATGGCAGCTCTATTGACGCATTCCTTCCAATAGACAACAATAGGCCAGGCGACATCTATTATATCTATGACTACAAATAAACAAAATTTTTAAAACCTTTTAAAAACAAGCCCCATTCTCTCAGGATACCTGAAATTAGTGTTAGATGTACACCAGGTACATTGTTTTACCTTTTTTGTATAGCATAAACACCATCAAAACAATGAGAGCTTCAGATTGTCCAATGTATTTCTATGGTGCTGAGATCTAAAAATGTCCGAGTACTGACCCCTGTGTAACTGAAACTCAACTGATAATAGCTCATCTGTGCTCAAGGGGAGAGGCTTTCTGATAGGGAATTTGCCAAACCTTTAAATATAGATCTGTTGTGGACTATTTTAAACATTCATTCATTAATTTTATTTTCGGCTTAGTCCCTTTATTAATCTGGGGTCGCCACAACGAAATGAACCGCCAGCTTATCCAGCATATGTTTTACACAGAGGATGCCCTTTCAGCTGCAACCCATCACTGGGAAACACCCATAGACACTCATTCACACACACACATACACTATGGACAATTTAGCTTACCCAATTCACCTATAGCACATGTCTTTGGACTTGTGGGGGAAACCGGAGCACCCGGAGGAAACCCACGCGAACACGGGGAGAACATGCAAACTCCACACAGAAATGCCAACTGACCCAGCCGAGGCTCGAACCAGCGACCTTCTTGCTGTGAGGCGATCGTGCTACCCACTGCGCCACCATGATGCCCCTATTTTAAACAACCACGTTTAATAGTGGGATTTGTGTAGAAAGAGCTAGACAACACCAGTTGTATAGAAAACTCTATATAAGAGTCGCAGTGAGCTAAATTGTCAGATAAGATCTTTAGCTCCACCCACTCTGATGAAGCACTATGAGTGATGTCATAGAGACTTAAAGTCAGTGTGAACTGGAAGGTGCAGAGACTTTCATTTCAGTATATTAATGTCCTTTCAACTAAAACAGAATATTGAGTAGGGGGAGGGGTTTTCCATTTGCGCATCATTGTAGAGGGGCGTGGTTAAGAATATTGTGGCTGAAGCCGTCAAACACAGAACCACCATCACTCCAAATGCAGAAAAAAATTATCACGCTTTGAAACAAACATTTTATTTTTATTTGTTTCACGAAAATCACTAAATGAAATAAGTTAGTTTAACTTATCATTTTTTTAAAAGTTACTTTGACTTAATGAAAAGAGTTACGGTAACTCTACTAATTAGATCAAGCAGAACTCAAGTTATGAATGAATTAATTATATTTTTTGTGTTAACTCTAATGCTAGAAGCAACACCAAAACATTTGAGTAGCTACAGTATATATGGGTTTGGACAATTCAATCTATTAACTGAACTATACCTATTTTAGTTACTAATTAAGTTACTAATACTTTAAATGTTTGACGATATAAACACAAAAAATATATGTGTGTGTGACTCAATATATATAATTTTACAGTACAGTAAACCATTTGCTGCAATCAGTTTCCTCAAACAGTTTGAGTCATCTTAACTCATCAGGTTTTACAGTGGAGTTCATCATTCATTCATTTTCCTTGGGCTTAGTCCCTTATTTATCAGGGGTCGCCACAGCAGAATGAACCGCCAACTATTCCAGAATATGTTTTACGCAGCGGATGCCCTTCCAGCCACAACCCAGTACTGGGAAACACCCATACACTCATTCACATGCACTCATACACTACAGCCAATTTAGTTTATCCAATTCACCTATATAGTGCATGTCTTTGGACTGGGGGAAACCGGAGCACCTGGAGGAAACCCATGCCAACACGGGGAAAACATGCAAACTCCACACAGAAACTCCAAATGACCCAGCCGGGACTTGAACTAGCGACCGCCTTGCTGTAAGGCAACAGTGCTAACCACTGAGCCACCGTGTCGCCCCTACAGTGGAGTTGTTTAACTAAAACTTTTAATTTTTGATTTCACACAAACGTTAAATAATTGTATGTATGGGCATATTTGGCAATAAACCACAATAGAACAACAAATAACTACATAAATAATTGTATTTTTATCATATTTATTTTGATTGTCTCATTGACTACAGTGCTTCACAGTAGTGTACTTTGTTCATCAAGCTGCTAAATACACAGCCTTTAGTCTTTAGGTCCAGTTTTAATATTCATTCATTTTCCTTCGGCTTAGTCTCTTTATTAATCTGGGGTCGCCACAGCAGAATGAACCGCCAACTTATCCAGCACATGTTTTACACAGCGGATGCCCTTCCAGCTGCAACCCAGTACTGGGAAACATCCATTCACACTCATTCACACACATACACTATGGCCAATTTAGTTTATTCAATTCACCTATACCATGTCTTTGGACTGTGGGGGAAACCGGAGCACCTGGAGGAAACCCACGCCAACACGGGGAGAACATGCAAACTCCACACAGAAACGCCAACTGGCCCAGCCGGGACTCATAACCAGTGATATTCTTGCTGTGAGGTGACAGTGCTAACAACTGAGCAACCGTGTCACCCCAATTATTATATACTTAAAAAAAAATCCAAGTTTGTATTGTTGTGAATCACCTCATAGCTCACTCATAACAACAAGAAAACTCAGGAAAATCTAAATCACACAGATCCGCACATAGACTTAAAAGCAAAGGATGGAATACAGTAGCAAAACAAGCTAAAATTAAACTAAAGCAACACATCTTGACACGTTTTTGAATTGTCACGCTGACTTTGAGCACAGCCTTGCAAACACGTTACCTGCAGTACATATGATTCTGGGGCTCGCGTACAAATCCAGAAACACCTCTAGTAATCTGGATGCGGCAGATGTCAGCTACTTGATCCGGCAGAAAAACAGAATAAGGAACGAGAATAAGGATGAATAAGTAAAGAAACAAAGTGTTGGCATGTGTTAGGGTGTGTGTTTGGCATTTGGCAGCTATAGACCCCATTAGCGGCGGGTCAGGCCAGGTAAAACACAACCCAGCTGTCAGGGAAAGAGACAGAGAGACACAGAAAGTGATGTGTTTATAGGAACAGATTGTCCAGATGTTACACCTGTCTGTCTGCCTTGCCTCTGTGACCACTGTCAAGCCACCTCTGCCATAATGAGCAAATGTCTTGTGTGTGTGTGTGTGTGTGTGTGTGCGTGTGTGAGTGTTTGTATGTGTGTTTATTCATTATTTATTTTGTTTTCACCGCCCCTATACTGAGATGCCTGGATGTAACGTGCAGTGATGTGATCAGCATTTTCATTCTCTATCGATCACGGCACACCGGGAATGCTCTTTACTTCAATTTTTTTTTCTTCTCCTCCTTTCTCACACAGTTTCATTTTTATTTTATAAATGCATGACTTTGGGTTCGGACAACACTTTGATTGGCGGCGGCCCGGCTCCCTTCAGTGTCCTGTATGAATAGGGTCATTTTGGTGCCGTGCCAACTTATTGAACTTATAAAGACATCACACACTTTTCCACCTTCCAATCTGCAGTTCAGACTTTTTCATTTGAAGGAATGGACATATTGACATGACGTTTCAAATGTAGCTCATGTTTTTTCTTTCATGAAAAAGATGGTGTTATATCAACCTTGGTGTTATATCAACCAGAGTTATGTGTTGTTGTTGTTGTTATTTTTCCAACATTTATAATAATAATAATAATAATAATATTTTGTCATTTAATTTAGCAATGATGCATACAATAGTATAGAAAGTTAATTAGCATTTCTTCACAGCCCCAGTATATAATGCATGAATGAATAAATGAATGAATGAACAAATGAATGAACGAATGAATGAGCACACAGGCAAACAAAATAAAAATAGCTAAAATATTTTTAATAATAATATAAATGAAATTTATAATGTGCAAACACTGAAAAAATATTTTTATTCAGAAATAACGCATTAAACAGATTAAAACTAATTAACATAAAAAAAGGTTTTGCCAATAAATAAATAGATAAATAAATAAATCCCTGTTGTTCTTTAACCTCTATGAAAACAATATGTATATATATTTATATGTGTATATATATGTATGTGTATATATATATGAGCACACAGGCAAACAAAATAAAAATAGCTAAAATAGCTAACATAATTAAACACAGCCTAAAAATAAAAATAAAAAAACTGTTCCACACGAGTACATATGACAATCTGGTAACTATTGCTTATAACAAATAAATAAATAAATAAATAAATAAATAAATAAATAAATAAATAAATAAATAAA
>CAIGQV010016735.1:8589488-8600125 GCA_903798115.1 Danio jaintianensis | reverse complement strand
AAATAAATAAATAAATAAATAAATAAATAAATAAATAAATAAATAAACAAATCTTTGTTTTTCTTTGACCTCTATAAAAACAATTAATTAAACACAGCCTAAAAAATAAAAAATAAAAATAAAAAAACTGTTCCACACGAGTACTGTACATATGACAATCTGGTAACTGTTGCTTATAACAAACAAACAAACAAACAAACAAATAAATAAATAAATACATAAATAAATAAATAAATAAGTAAGTAAATAAGTAAGTAAGTAAATAAGTTAATTAATTATTCATTCATTTATTTTCTTTTCGGCTTAGTCCCTTTATTAATCTGGGGTCGCCACAGCGGAATGAACCGCCAACTTATCCAGCAGATGTTTTACGCAGCGGATGCCCTTCCAGCTATTAATTAATTAATAAATAAATAAACCCTTGTTTTTCTTTAACCTCTATGAAAACAATTAACTAAACAGAGCCCAAAAAAAAAAAAAACTGCTCTACACAATACTGTACATATGACAATCTGGAAACTGTTGCCTATAAAAAACAAATAAATAAATAAAATGAATATATATTACAAGAATGCAAATACAAACTATTTTTTAATAAATATAATTAATTCAAACACTGAAATGAAGAATTCGACAACTGAGCATTTGTTTGCCTAATGAGTGTGAACAGACCTTAAATAGCAGCACTCTAGATTTTCCTAATGCATCTCCAGAGATCAAACGCATCAGTTTGGGTGCAAACACACTACATGCACCGGGTACGACAGCTGCTATCTAGTTCATATATCAAACTGTTGTTTTGGTGCAGGGATGTACGGCCATAAAATGAATGCAATATGTCAAACTCATGCCTGTTTGAATGAACGTGTGTGAAAACAACAAAGGAACAACACATCTAACTTAGCGATGCTGATTCCTCGAACAGATAAATGGATCCTCATATATGGCTCCAGCACTATCAAATCTGCACCTAACAGGAGGACAGAGTTGGGTGTAACGTGTTTCTCAGTAACGCGTTACTGTACTCTAATTACATTTTTGGGGAACGCAGTAAAGTAACGCATTACATTTTGAATTTGTGTCATTTGATTACAGTTACTAAAGTCAATGTAATTGCGTTACTTATGTTACAAATACAGTTTTTAGAAGAAAAAAATGCTTCTTTTAAATCACGTTTTCCAACGTCAGTTAATAAGCATGCACTTTAAAATTGCTGGAGAACGTGAGCTGAAATGGTTGCTGAGTGCTTGCTTCTTCAAGTGGAAATACAGACATTACTTTGATTTCATTGAGCGTAAAAACAAAAATATTGCTGTGAAATGCATCTATGTCCAGCCTCTAAAGAACTTTCGACTGCTTTTAACTCGACCAGAAACTTGTTCAAGCACTTGAACAGAAAGCATTCTATGACAATACTCGTCACCAAGGAGGACACAGGCACCCAAAAACATGGCAGTCCAACTCCAGTCCAGCCCTAAACAGGCTAAATTGGATTTTTGTGCAGAATCGGGAGTGTAGGTTTCTTCTGAATGTGAAGAGAAGTGTAGCTGCTTATGGGTCCATTCACATGTCTCGTCTTTTGCACATGCAAGTTCGTTAATTCCAATCGAGGCGCGGGTCTTGCGTGCGTATTGGGAGGCATATTGCGCGTGCTCGCATTTAACTTGCGCACCCAGTTGAAAATCACGAGTCACACGACAAGAACTGAC
This sequence comes from Danio jaintianensis, assembly GCA_903798115.1. Taxonomy (NCBI): domain Eukaryota; kingdom Metazoa; phylum Chordata; class Actinopteri; order Cypriniformes; family Danionidae; genus Danio; species Danio jaintianensis. The sequence goes on along the minus strand of CAIGQV010016735.1, from coordinate 8,598,416 downwards.
CGGTCAGCTTCATACTTTGTATGGAATATACACATTTCGGTAGACTAATTACCTCAGACAAACACAGAACACCCAAACACTGCAGTGCTTTTTCATACTATGGATGTCAATGGTTACAGGTATACAGTTTTCTTCATGTCTTCTTTTGTGTTAAAAAAAATAAGACAGGTTTGGAACAAGTGAATGAGAGTATTTTAAGTTTTGGGTGAACTTTTTAAGTCTTTTGAATATGTCAAGCTGCTGTGATCAACCCATTGTAATGTTTCTTAGTGAATATTAAATCACTGAAAGAGCTGCAGTTTATTTTGTATTTTTATAGTTATATTTTATGTGTTTTAAAAGTAACTTCAAAGTAAAGTAATTAGTAATCTGATTACTTTTTACATTAAGTAATTAGTAATGTAATCAGATTACAACTTTACAGTAGTAATCAGTAATTTGTAATCTATTACTTTTTTTAAAGTAACTTACCCAACACTGCAGGAGGAGCACAACATTCATTCTGAATGATCTGCTCTAGTCCAAGAAGATAAATAAAAATGCTATAAATAAACCAAGACTCAACAAAAATACTTGACTGTGCTTCTATTTCTGAAAAAAAAACAAAAAAAAAACTGAAATACATTGTTCCAGGTACATTTCAGTGACACTGCAAAGACACGATATTCTAGAAATCAGATTTGGAATGTCCAGCTCAAAAGGCTGAAAAATCTTTTTGGTCTTTACCTGCTGTCGGAGGATTTCAGTCACTTTAGAACAGCTCACCATTTTGCAAAGTCAGTGAAAACTGGAAAGTCAGGGTGCCAGTTAGGGTTTGTCGGATAATTAAGTACATTTCCACCAGGACCCAAAAACGGTTCCTTGTTCTTTGGACATTTTAGTTCTGAGAATAAATCCTGCAAGCATAGCATTAAAATAATGTTTTAAAATTAATTGTGCAATTAGTCAGATAATGCAGGGTTAAAAATATCCAAACACAAGGAACCATATAACCATGATGCTAAAATAAGTAAATAATAATGTAAAAAATGATTAAACACATTGACGTCTCAGATATCCGACAACAACACTTATTTTGAGCAATACGATTTTTTTCATTTGGATTGTGAACATTATATTATATATTTTTATTTATTTATTTTTACTTGAAGATAGACAACAAAAGCTTCTTAATTCTAGGGAGATAAAATGTTTCAGTGTAAGTATTAAAAATACAAAGTTATTGTGATTTATATTTCTCAAATGTGGAAGAACGGTATATGTCCAGTTAGTGTGGAATAACAGTTTAACTCCAAATATGAGAAATATGCATGGATACATACTGTAAATAATGCTGGGCTCCACACAATTCCTTCATGTTATCCCAACACAAATTGATTAAGTTAACTTAATTGTATTTACAAATTTAAGTGGACGGAACATAAAACAATTAAGTTGTCTAAAAGAAAAACTCAAGAATTGTGTTGATTCATTCATTCATTCATTCATTTTCTTTTCGGCTTAGTCCCTTTATTAATCTGGGGTCGCCACAGCGGGATGAACCGCCAACTTATCCAGCATATGTTTTACGCAGCGGATGCCCTTCCAGCTGCAACCCATAACTGGGAAACATTTATACACATTCATTCACACACATACACTACGGACAATTTTAGCTTACCCAATTCACCTATACCGCATGTCTTTGGACTTGTGGGGGAAACCGGAGCACCCGGAGGAAACCCACGCGAACACGGGGAGAACATGCAAACTCCACACAGAAATGCCAACTGACCCAGCCGAGGCTCGAACCAGCGACCTTCTTGCTGTGAGGCGAACGTGCTACCCACTGCGCCACCGCGTCGCCCCTGTGTTGATTCATTCATTCATTCATTCATTTTCTTTTCGGCTTAGTCCCTTTATTAATCTGGGGTCGCCACAGCGGAATGAACCGCCAACTTATCCAGCATATGTTTTACACAGCGGATGCCCTTCCAGCTGCAACCCATCACTGAGAAACACACTCATTCACACACGTACACTACTGACAATTTAGCTTACCCAATTCACCTATAGTGCATGTCTTTGGATTTGTGGGGGAAACCGGAGCACCCGGAGGAAACCCACGCGAACACGGGGAGAACATGCAAACTCCACACAGAAACGCCAACTGACCCAGCCGAGGCTCGAACCAGCGACCTTCTTGCTGTGAGGCGAACGTGCTACCCACTGCGCCACCGTGACGCCCTGTGTTGATTCAGCTCATTTTAAATAAGTAGCTTGAGCAAGCAGCAAAAAAGCATTATTTGAGTGCAGCTTTATTACATATGGTGGTTTATTTGGATAGGTTAACTGTTTTTTGTGGTGTATAGTGCTCCTCTGCGCGTTCAGAGAGAGAGAGATCACATCACATATACAGTACTTCCACTCACCTCTTTTGGTGGATTTTTTCGTCTTTGATTCAAATAAGGTTTCCCAGCACCCCTTAAAGCCTTCCTTACTCTGTCCTTCCATTTGTTCATGGCGGCTCTCCTTTTTTTGGCAAGGTTTTGCCTTTTAATGCCCGAAATGGACATGACAGCAAGTGGCATCTCTATTCTTCTTAGTGGACATAAAAAAAAATTCCGCGTGACACAATTTTAATGCTTAAAATGCAGACTCATGGTCCTGTGAAAATAATCCCCAAACAGTTTCTGTATACAAAGTTCACACATACAATTAATGTCACATGGTTATCTCATTCATTTATTTATTTATTTTTTTGGACTTATACGGTTCTTCGTCGCATGCACTCATTTGTCTCTAAAACTCTGTGCTATTTGCAGTGCATTTCTGTATTTGTATATGTTGTTGTGAGAATTTGTGTGCATGTGTGTTGTCAAACTGATGAAGACGCTTTCTCAGTTTGTTAGTGTTTTCCTACTTGCAGTGCATTTGAGCATTTTTTTGGCCACTGTATATCTGACGTCATTCCAACTATAAAGCAAAAAGCAAGCCTATTATTAATTCATTAGCTATTTCTTTAGCATTTGCTAGATTTTTCCATATCCACACACTGTCCACATTTGGGAATAAAATAATAACCCATTCGCTCATGTGGAGATACAGACTGAAATGTATACATACAGCACATAATCACGAACTCACAAACACTTCTTGTAATACTACTTTATCTTAAAAAAAACAGCTTTGAAATTGAAAAGCAATACACCATTTCTCTATATAGTAAAATAATGATTGATATAGTACACACTCAGAAATAAAGGCATAAAAAATGTCATTGGGGTGGTACATTATTAAAAAAGTACATTTTTGCACCTTTAAGCTTCATGTTGGTACCTTAAAAGGAACAATTTTGTACCTTTAGGGTAGAGGTTTGTTTATGCAACTATGAGGTACATATTTGTACTTTTTAGTCATTAATATGTATCTTTAAGGTTCAAATGTGGTTTTGAAAAGGTAACACCCCACTGACAGCTTTTGTACCATTATGTGGAAATTAAACATACTGTTTCACAATAAGCATCAAAACAGTAATAACATTTTGTGTGGCATTTGCACAATGCCATTGCAGTACCAACTGATAAATCGATTAATTTACTGTCAATTTAAAGGGCACCTATTATTCCCCCTTTCTACAAGACATAAAATAAGTCTCTGACGTCCCTAGAGTGTATGTGAAGTTTCAGCTCAAAATACCCCACAAATAATTTTTTATAACTATTTGAAACTGTCCCTTTTAGGCTTTGATCCAAATGGTGCTATTTGGTGACTGTCGCTTTAAATTCAAATGAGATTGGACCCCTTTAAAAAAAGGGTGGAGCTACAAATGTGTCAGCATAGTGGCAGATTCAAAAACAAGACTAACGTCCTATGCTAATGAGAGATCGAGAGATCGTCACTAATGGGTGGGGCTTTCCCCTCTGTTGACATGTACAAACAGAGAATGTCAATCATTTCAAACCATTTCATTTCCTTCGGTTTAGTCCCTTTATTCATCAGGGGTCGCCACAGCGGAATGAACCGCCAACTTATCCAGCATATGTTTTACATAGCGGATGCCCCTCCAGCTGCAACCCAGTACTGGAAAAGAAGTGTGATTACAAAACAATAAAATGAATACATTTGTATCATTAGAAGCTGGTTATATTCACAGACTGCTGCCACACAACTGTGTTTAAACCCCTCATAAAAGTGATTTTTGCATAACAGGTCCCCTTTAAGCAATAACTGATCTTGGGAATATGTGCAAAGTTGCATCCCTGGTACATATCCTGATGTTTTTTTTTGCAGTGGTTCAGCAATGTACTGTAGGCAGGATCATACACTTCCAATGAGCTGTTATAGATCTATTTCTCTGCCAGACTAAACGTCTCTCAATTACATTACTGCGATATCAACACCTAAAAGCATCTCTGGAACTCGCCCATGGCTGCCGCTATATTATTATTTCCCACCATCATAAGACGTGGGCTTTTTCTTCCCCTCCTCGCCTAAATATCTTTAATTATCACCGGAAACCGCCGACGGCAACAGTCTTAATAAAAGATCATGAACCTGCATCAGGGAAGTCAAAACATCATCAATAATTCGAAGGGCAAAGCAGACTCTTGCCTTATTATTCCATATCAAAACACCTCATACGCTGCGCCGCAAGAGCCAGAATCTGACAGAAAGATAGATGTGTCGAGAATAATATCCTATTTGCATGGTGGGAGTATATGTAAACTTTTCAAGAACTGAAAATGGGATTTCGACTGGAAAAGCGCAGAGTTTGTGGGTTTGTGATTTGTAATAGAACAGATGTTCTGTAAATTGCAACAGTTCATCAGCTGGCTGCTAAGACGGCAATGATTGGCGTTAGCATTGTGCTAGCTGAAGGGTGTTTATTGCGATTTCTGGCGCTGTTAACTTTCTGACACCATGAAATGACATCAGGGCGCATAAAGCAACGGAGGGGTCGCCGAGGCCAGTTGAACAAATGTTAATGGTGTTTACCCGCCGCTGAATAGGGAGGAAATGTAGATAATTTGTTTTAATTGGAGACTCCATATGATGGGTTTGATGAGCAATGTGACAAGCGTTTTGAAGTCTGAAGCACTTTTCACAGCACCATCTGGAGAGTCACTCAGTGTGGGCAGTGTGTGTGTGGTGTGGTGTGTGTGTGAGCAGCGCTTGACTCGTTGGAAGTCTTATGAGGATGAGGAGTTTGTTTATGAAAAAGCAATTTCTCTGCTGACAGCATGACTGTCTAACTTTAACACTCTCCTGAAAGTACAACTTTTCACTTTACGAATCGCATTTATACTCTCAAAGACAAAAGGGAGTGGGGGGGGGGAGGAGGAACAAAGAAATAGAGCCTTATCGAATATATGGATTTGTGGCTGTCTTATCTTTAGATGAAAGCCTGAAAGTAGTGACATGGAAATGGAGAGACGTGGGCTGCAGTGTAAAGAAATGTGGCGCATGTTTGGATTGCATTAGCAGAGATTAGTTGCCCCTTTCCGCATCAGTCAAATGCATTTTCAATGTTTTCATTGTTTATTTTTGGTTTGAAATGCTGTAAACTAAAATCCGCATGCATTTCAAATGCGATTATCATTCATCTTGAGTAACAAAACAGCTAGATATTATGGTTTGTAGAAATGGAGAATCTCTGGTTTGTATTACCTGTAAAACAATGAAATACACAATGTAGTGATACCATATACATTATTATGAAATTTCAATGTGAATGATCAAACTACAGTGCTATTACAGTATATTACAGATAGTACTATAGATTCTACTAATAAATATTTTTTATTGTATTATTTTCAAGTAAACATGGTTTGTATTTTGTGATTTTAGTTTGGTAATGTGTGTGTTCTGTTCATTCTTATGAATAAGCCTATATTGTTTTCATTAAAAGTACATCATATGTTATTTGAATATATAAAACTAATAAAACTAAAACTAATATAAAATAATTAAACCATTATAAAAATATGATTTTTAAAAAATATGCAAAAATGTCATTTAAACACTGTTAAATGTCATATTTAGCAAATCTCAAAAACCTGTATTACTGTACACTACTGTATATTGATGCAAATATTCACACAAAAATACACAGTTATTTTTTTAGATAATATATACATTATTAATATATGTCAATGTCAATTTTATTTATATAGCACTATTAAACACAACCAAAGGTTGGCCATTGTGCTGCACAATACAAATCATAATCAAAGAGAAAGATATAAAATTATAGCTAAAACAAACAATTATCACTGATAAAATGCCAAATTAAAAAGGTAAGTTTTCAACCTAGATTTAAAACAGACAGAGATGATATAGATCTAATACAGAGGGGCAGAGCATTCCACAAACTAGGACCAGCTACTGCGAAAGCACGGTCACCCCTGCATTTCAGCCTCGACTTAGGGATGCATAATAATCTCTGGTTTGATGACCGAAGAGACCGAGCAGGCTGATGTTCAGTCTATATATATATATATATATATATTATGCAGAATGGTTTTGGGAGTATCATAACTAAAAACTTAATATATATGAAATAAAAAATAATACCTTTTTAACTTTTATTTAATGTTTACAATGCAAATCCAGTTAGATCCACTTTTTTGGTAAACAAAGCAAGTCTCTTACACAATATATCTACTAAAAGACAGAAAATATTACATTACAAACTGTATTGTAAATAAATCATATGAAAATTGTCATATTAGTCAATAATATTACGCGCAGATTCCATGTGGGCCTAGTTAAAAGACATGAAAACATTATAATACAATCTTCTTTTTTTTTAAAGAAAAAATACATATGAGCAATACCCAGCCAAATGTTGACCCCTGTGCATTACTTACCTGCATAAATTAAGACATAACCTACTGTCCTTTACACTCCTCAGGTTAGTTTATAGATATCTGAGGTGTGATGAAGTTTGATACGTCTTGTCATTTGATCCTTTTCCCTGATCTCGACTTCGACCCCTGGATCGAGCCCTTTAATGTCACCATCTTGACAGGAAAAGGTCAAGGTTCATCATAATAGCAGTCCCCAAATTTCTGAATAATTTAAATCAAGATGAAGGGGTGTTAAAAGAAGTTAAACATTACAAAAAAATTATCTGCAGCTTGAAAAAGCCAGAATCCCTTTTGGTTTGTTCCAGCTGTAGCAGGCAAAGCACTGTGTCATGAAGGTTACGGCGTATATGAGGCCCTGGGGCCAAACAGATGTGGGAAAGGACGTGTTTCGATTGTTTTTCTCTGACCTGTTATGATTTAGAGCCGCGAGCTATCACTCTTCAGCTAGTATTTATTTTCCCATTTCATTTTTAAACTGCCTTTGCTCGCTCCCTGCGGTAATTAAGATAAAATTATCTGAAGTATGGCCGATTGTGCGCTGCTCGCTCGCTTTCCCTCTCTCTCTCTGTTTATAGATTAGGGGAAAATAAAGTTAAGATCAATGCCAAAGAGAAAATTACAAATCTATACAAGCTCTTGCAGAGAGAAATGTGAGGACAAACAAGCCATGTCTTATGGGAAAAACACAACTGAGCTTTGTAAAAGGGACACTAGACAACAGAACACTTGTGTCGTGGACTGTACTGTCTATTAGCACCACATAAAAGAGACCTTATCGCGCAGCTTCTTGGAGAAATGCTGCTTGTGTTACCCCTCAAAAAAGCCTTTCTTCTGTGTGTTCCACAAAAGAAAGAAATGCAATTGAGATTTAGGCCTGAATAATGATGGCATGATTTACATTTTATGGTGAACTATAGCTTTAAGAACGCAGAGGATGGGGTTAGTTGTCACACTTTTTAATATAGGTTGCAGTATGAAAGAAAAGCACATTTTGATGAACAAACAATACAAACCATGTGGTAAACATACAGTGTCAACATGTTTAAGACTGTTTGCTGAGGATGTGGACTGAAGGTAATAACGCTGTATACAATGATTTGATTCTTTTGATTCACAGACTGATCATTTCACTTTATACAACATTATACACGGTGTGTATCATCAGAAGCCATTAATATTCATCTTGTTTTGCCTGTATTTTATTATTTATTTATTAGATTTTTTTTGGAGTGCTGATAGCCATTGACCTACAGTACATTACATGAAGTCCTAACTAAATATTTACCAGTGCTACTACAACTTCTGAAAAACAGCTGTAGTAGAAATGTAGATCCTTAAAGGGATAGTTTGCCCAAAAATGAGCTTATCATGTACACGTGGAAAGTCCCATACTTCATGACCCGTTAAAATAAAAATCTGATTTAATTTTAGTTTTTGGCTTATTTTGAGAGCAAAGTAAAACCTTTTTATAGTGTCCCTGATTTAAAATAAGTGGACATGCTTGATCACTAAAATACATGTTAACTACATGTTAACCACAGCAAAAACAAATATTTTTAAGAAACATTTTATACCATCTGCTATTACTATATTAAAAAAAATGACCAGAAAGTAATTTATATGTTATTCTGTGACACTGTGAATCTGTTTGTGGTTTCATAGCCATGGTTGTGTGTTGGTAACCAATAGTGTAGGAAGCTTTGTGTTTGTGCTCAGTGTTTGTGTTTTGTATTTGTGATGTTTGGTGATGTTTAGTAACATTTTGTGAGGCCAAAGATGAATTTCTGCATGTGTGGACAATCTAATCTAATCTTACAATTCCAGAACAAATGAATAAATGTCTGAATTGAAATACAATTAAATACAAATAAATAAATAAATAAATAAATAAATATGCAGATTCTAAAAGGTCAATTTGTGGAACTTTGCATTTCATTACAGTAAAAATGTATTGCTGCCTATTTTTTTAGTTCATTTTGCTATTCATCTAAAATTACATCAGTCAAACTGACTAAAAATGTTAAAATAAACTTTGCAAAACAAAAACAAATTTACTTAATCTAATATATATATATAT
>CAIGQV010016735.1:8573393-8586968 GCA_903798115.1 Danio jaintianensis | reverse complement strand
CACACACACACACACACACACACACACACACACACACACACACACACTAAGGCCAATTTTGTTTACCCAATTCACTTATACCACATGTCTTTGGACTGTGGAGGAAACCAGAGCACCCGGAGAAAACCCACGCGAACACACAGAAATGCCAAATGGCCCACCCGGGACACGAACCAGCGACCTTCTTGCTGTGAGGCGACAGTGCTAACCACTGAGTCACCATGCCACTACATACATACATGCATATATATCTTAAATAAGCTTGAAATAATATCAATCAATCAATCAATCAATCTTCAAAATCTATTAAACATCTTTAAAAAACTACAAAATATACAAATTGTCCCAAAAATGCAATTCAACCCAGATAAACTGACAGATGGACAGATGGACTGAAATAGAGATAGACAGACATTCCACAAACACTTACATACAGTATAAACACATTGCTATCAACATTGCAAAAATTTCAAAACAAAAACTCCCACAGAATCCATCCAGAGGAGAGAGAGAAAAAAAAAAGCATACAACATGTTGTTTCGCCTAAGGGGAATCATGTAGTGTCACAGGAAACTAATACATGCCGTATGTGCCGTGGCATCTGCTGCATGTATATTGTATCCCGTTCAAAAGATGTGCGGTTGCAATCAGCAAGTTATCACTATTGATTTGCAAGGAGTGAAATTAGAGAGGGTCTTTTGAAGCTGCGGGCTGTCAGAGACTGACCTCGGTCCGTGCACTGCTTCACCTCTGAGTTCTAATGCGCCTCAGAGACCGACCGTCTGCTTGTGTCAAACCTACGCACCATCAGTCTGACAGCAAGACGAGAGAGAAGAACGAGACAAAGGAGGAGAGAGAGAGCGCTAACATCAGCAGCGCTAGACGCTAACTCAAGCAGCCAGAGCCAAACCTGCTCTTTAGCTTGAGTTAAAATTTGAAAAGCCGTCTTTCTCTTCCAGTGTAATGTATTGTTACAGTTCGGCCCCTCAGTTTACCCAGACAAGAATGCAGAAAGTTTGCTGAGAGTGAGTGCGTGTGTATGTGCGTGTGTGTGTGTGTGTGTGTAGATGAGTGAGAGGGAGGAAGGTAATTAAAATTCAAGCCCTGTTAGTCCTGCCATAAACAGGCAGTTTGATGTGCAGAAACAGGGCCAAGCCCTGAGTGTGTTTTATTTAAGCGTATAAATGTGTGTGTATGTATATAAGAGCCCACAGTGGTTTGATGTCTCAGTTGGCTTCCACCACAATCCTGTATCTTGTGTTTTTTCTACATTATGCATACAGTAAAGCACGGCTACACTTTTACCTCTCAACTAGCCTTTTTTTCAAGGCAAACTTTTTGGAAAAATGCACATCTAATACAATTCAAAAACACACCAAGGGCTCTGTTATTTCTGTGATGCAGAAAAAGAGAATTGCAGGATCCTGTCATAAAAACATAACTAGCTGTAGAACTCTGTTACGGGATATGGTACATTTTGGATAAATAAATCAAAAGCAGTGCTGTCCACCTGATGAAAATATGATGCGAACCAGTCTCTTTCAATAGCATTTTCGTGTAAATCAAGTTCAAGTTGAGCTTTACTGTCATTCTGCTACATGCTTGGACATGCAGGAATGAAATGGCATGTATCACAGGACCACAGTGCTAAATAACATAATCATAAGTATAAACACAACACTGGATATAAGCGCAATTTTCAAACCTATACTTACTAAACACATAACCTAAGACAAACTGTACATAAAACCGGAACAATATTGCGCAATATTTTGTGCAAATGAGGTATTTAACAATCAGTCTGACAGCCCATAAATAAATAAATCAATATTAGTTTTTATAATTTGTAAAATAAATAAATATATATTTTATAATTCGTAAAAAAACAAACATTTACATCACACATTAATCTCTAGTAATCTTGCTTAGTAGCTCACCTGGTGAAGTGTAGAGTACAAGTCCTGGTGCCAAAAAGAGTCCTAAGCCATGAAAGACAATGTAAAAATTATTTGTTGCTTGGGCAACCATTCCTACACTTTTTTTACAGTATTGGTTAGGTCTAAGGTACAATTTAACTGTAGGTAGTATGCAATTTTGTAAACACGATAAAGTATTAACCTCATAGTTCGAGTTTTAAGAGTATCACTGAAATCCTATTGTAATTATTAGAAGTCTAAAGGTCACCATTCTGCCATAAAACTGATCAGGCAGGAAAAATTGTAAGTCACTGGGACTTGAAACTTTGCCAAATTGTAGAACTCACCCCATCCTACCACGTCATTGAGACTCATCCCAATCGGCCTTATGGTGGTGCAACAACAACCCAAATTGCTCACAACTTGATTACTGCAAACTCAAGGATCTTATATTGTTGGAAATTCTTGCTCAAGCCCTACAAGTGTCAGGTCCAGCCACCACCCGGCAACAATTTTGGGGTATTTTCCATTATTCCAATGCATTTTTCCATTATTTGAAAACTTACATTTGTGAACTAGTCCTAGAACTCAACAGAAGCAGCATTGCATGAATCTCTAGACTGCCCAGGTCAATAATTATGCCAAAAATATTGATGACTTGCCCCTTTGCATAGCTGTAACAGTCTCATTTACAAAAGGGCCATGTCTATAAGTACATAAACAACTATAAACACAAAATGAAAACTCAAAACCTCACAAAATCAGGTGAGCAGGTGTAACATTGGACTGTAAACAAGCATGCAAACTTCTGTGGAGCTCAGATCATAGGTGGTGCTATAACAATAGAAAAAGTCTCAAAAACACAATTTTTCAATGCTAAATGACTTGAAAATGCTTATTTAACACAATTTTTCACAAATACACTTGATCTAAATATCATATGATAGATCTGTTCATTCTGAACACTTCTAAACACCCCAAAAACACTGCTCTTACTCAAACTGCACATCTCAACAAAACTAGTGTTATTCTAATCTCTAGACTGCCTAGGTCGAGAATTATGGACAACTTGCCCCTTTGGATAGCTGTAACAGTCTTATTTACAAAAGGGCCATATAAGTACATAAACAACTGTAAACACAAAATGAAAACTCAAAACCTCACAAAATCAAGTGAGCAGGTGTAACATAGGACTGTAAACAAGCATGCAAACTTTTATGGAGCTCAGACCATAGGTGGTGCTATAACAACAGAACAAGTCTCAAAAAACATAATTTTTCAATGCTAAATGGCTTGAAACTGCAGAACGTGCTTATTTTACAAAGTTTATCACAAATACACTTGATCTACATATTATATCATAGATCAAACACTTTTAATTACCCCAAAAAATCACTGCTCACACTCAAACCACACATCTCAACAAAACCAGTGTTATTCTAATCTCTAGAGGGGTGCCCAAATTCAATCCTGGAGGGCTGGTGTCCTGGAGAGTTTAGCTGCAACTTGCTTAAAATTAAACCTATCAGGAGTTTTCTAGTCTACCCAAGAGCTTGGCTAATTGGAGTTGGAGCTAATCTCTGCAGGACTCCAGGATTGAGTTTGGTCACCCCTGGCCAAGATCAATAATTATCAAAAAAATATATATAATTCTTTCCCCTTTGGCTAGCTATACCAGGGTCCTTTTTATTGTCGCCAAATATACTAAAATGTCTGTAAATCACACATAAAATTCACACTATTCAAGATTCATGCAATTTGACATGTACATGCGCCATGCCATTGCAGAAACTTAATGATATCAACCATAATGATACCAGGTGGTGCTATAACATTTTAACAAGTGAAAAATACATTTATTTTCTATGGCACTTCACTATAGCTAGCTAAAATCATATTGTTCGTTATTGATTAAAGTAGTTACAAAGTTCCTAATTGCTAAATGGGCCTTCTGTCTTAAAATGCTTTTCTGAACTCCATTGATTGCTTCTTACAGCTATCGCCAACCTGATTTCACCAAGTAGGACAGGTTCCGGGATTAACATCTATGTTGATCCTGGAACAACATTCCAATCAGCCAATCAGAATTAAGTGTTTACCGTTTGTGTTAAGTTTAGGCCTACGGTTAGGTTTATGCACTTCTACATGATTGTTATCCAACTATTATTCCCCTCTGATTTTGAGAGTAATTTACAGTTATGGTTGGGTTTAGGGGTAGGGAATAGGTATGGATTACATTTTCCTACAAAAATGATGTTCCAGGATCAACATAGATGTTAATCCAGGATCGCATCGCACTTGGCAAAATCATGACATGCTACAGCTATTGACTTCAAAACTAACCACCATACCTACATGAACCAACTAAACAAAACACTGTCACAGTCACAATTAACTTCCTTCTTAGCATCACTCACTGGACATGTCACGGACATGTTGGAACGGCTCCAAATCCGTGCGAGAATCAACATAATATCATCAAAAAAGTCACCACAGGCACTTGTTTGTCATGAACCCAGATTGCTCTTTTTGTATTTACTTATGCATCTGTAGCCCTCGGCTCTCTCTACTTCCCCCAATAGCTCGCAGTTAAATATTTACAGAATTCCTCCATCTCTGAGGACCGACCCACTTCGGCTGTGACAGGCACCAGCCTCTGACAGTAATTGAATGAGAATGTGCATTTAGAAAACACATCGAGACACTTAGATGCACAACGAGGCTGAATCATAACACACCAAGGCTAATGTCGAGTAGTCAATGATGCTGGCTGTTCTCTGTCACACAACCGACCTGGACCAATCTGATTTTAGACATACTAATGTGGCTTTATGGCTGTTGCTATGGAAAAGGTTGAGATGGTTTAAGGAAAAATAAAAAAAAGCTAAATGAATGAAGGAGTCTATGTTGCTTTCATCTTCGCATTCATGTCCTTGAAAGCTTTCGGAGTAGTACTCTATAGCATGACACCCACCCAAAGGAAAAGCATGCGCTGCTACATGGTTTCATTTGTAAATCTAAGTGTGTGTGTGATGTTAGGCGAGCACATTAGCCTCCCTTATAGCACTGAGTGGAATGTCAAACTAAAACATCTTTGGAACGCGGGGTGACGTTTCGTGCACAGACACTGTCCCAGTTCATGCAAATAAGTCCATGAATATTTAAAAGCAATGCAAATGAGAATGCATGACAAACAAGGCTTTTAGCTGGAAATTTAATTATATGTGTACTTGCTTGCAAATGAGTTTACTTTCTCTTTTGCTCTCTCTCTCTTACAGTCTCTCTCTTTATAATTTCCCTCCTTTTTAGAGACTATTCTGACTGCTGTTTTGAATTCACGCTGTTTCAGAATGCCAGAGAAACAGCATATCTAACTTGACTTCCACATACACTACACCATCAAATTGTTTTTATTTTTTTAACTTATTTAATTCATGGTAAAAATGCAGCATCTGTGGTTTAAAAATACAATGATGGCATGTCAGGCATTATGGGATGTAAGAATGAACAATACAAATGCAATATTCACCAACGATTTACAGAACACACCACTAAAATGTCATTGAGTGTAAGAATTATAGCACAAAATCTTGTCAGGCATATTTGCAACAAGAATCGTTTGATGGCACATTAAAAGACTCTATTTAAGGATCACAGTGCAGCGCCAAAATAGTAATTAATTGTTAAGATACTAATTAATTAATTCAATACTCTCCTTGTAACCACTGGAATTCATCCACATGTCAGCAAGAGGTTGGTAATGTACTTGAAATATAAAAACATTTTTTTGCGAGCACATTATTTTTTCATGTTAGAATAAATATGTTGTATGATTTTTGCATATCTGCTGAATGACGATGGAACTGTATCTTATATCTAATAAAATAGTATCATTAATATGTAAAACACTGGCATTAATGGATAGTTCACACAAAAATGCATTAATGGATAGTTCACATAAAAATGAACTTGTAAATGTTTATGGTGACCCATTTAAACAAAAACCTGTTTCAGTTACTTTCTTCTACTGAAAAGTAGGATTAAAAAAAAAAAGAATTTCCATAGTATATTTTTTTCTACTGTGGACATCATTATATTTCGGATTCCAACATTCTTCAAAACATCTTCTTGTGTGTTCAACAGAGAAAAAAAAAAGTCAGTTATAAAGGTCTTTACAAAGGTTCGCACTTGAGGGTGCAACCCAGGCTCATTCTGAAAACGTACCGCTACATACATTTCTGGAGAGTGCCAAATACGTCCCAGGAGCTATGTTTTTTTGCAGTTTTTGTTTTCTCTAATCCACCAGAGGCCGCTGTGTATGCTTTTTCAGATCTCAAATTTCTCTCGCGAGTGCCATTTGTGCCTGCTGTTCTCACGTAAATCCACCAGAGGCCACTGTGGACTGACTGAATGACTGACTGAATGACTGACTAAATGACTGACTGACCGATCGACTGACCCACCCTCCTCCTTCCCTAAACCCAACCGACAGTTTTAATAAGCAATCCAAAAAAAGAAAAGCCCTCGCCTCATTTTTACCACGTTTTCAGATCTTACCACATTTTCACTTTTAGTTATTTACTTTTTTATTTCATTTTTTGGCTTCTGTTTTTGTCCTACCCGCTTTCTGGAACCGTTCTTCTCCGGACTCGAACCTCATTGTCATGGTCAACTCCTCTCTGTGTCTCAAGTCTGCTGACGTACATGGCGAGCTACTGGTCAAACTGGTAACAGCGAGAAAGCTGTCCATATGGAGGTAAGCCGTCAGCAGGTAAGCACAAAAAGCAACGGCATCATACCGCCCCGTAGCGTTTGTTTTAAAGACGAAAGGCAGCCTCTGGCTACATAATTCGAGATCTCCAGAAATGCATATAGGGGTATGTTTTCAGAATGAGGTTTGTGAGGGTGTATGTTGTGAGGGTGGGTAAAAAGCTGTTCATTTTTGGTTAAATATAACCCTCTGTTTGGTTAAATATTACCCTCAACGGCAATGTTTACTTTGAACTACTTGGCGGTTCGGTTTGTATTACAGTTCTGTGGCCAAGCTTTTCTGTTTGATTCAGTTTACATAGCAAAAAAAACAACAACAACTATTTTAACACTTAAAAACCATTAAAAGTACCATACATCAGCATAAAATCCATAGCCTTATAATCTACCATTTACAGTATTTAGGTTATTCTCAAGATCATCTATTCTAATTTCAGTCTTTTGAGTTTTAATTTAGTCTTTTGTTGTTGATTAATGGTAATGACGAGTGCGTTAATTTTGGTTGCCGATGAACCGTCCCATCCCTACTGTCTAGCCTACTTTCATAAGAATTGTATCTAAATGGCACATTTCTACCAAATTACAGTATATAGTCCATGAAAACTTTTTTTTTTTTTTAAAGAGTGTAACATGTGTCCTTGCAAATGTATGTGCGCTAAAGACCAATAATGAGAAAAAGACAGGAAAAGGAGAGGTCACACGAAACGTTTTAAAACCATCCTCGCAATGAGAGTTTGGTGATTCACCTTGAAGAGCGCTTGAAACAAGAGAACACTCCTATTTCCCCCCTTTTCTCACACCACGGCCTAGTTTTTCATAAGGTCTTATGAGTCCTGACACTTCATTAGCAGCACTCAGCTCCAGTTTTGTCCACACGGTCAAGGTCAAAACATGTCTACTAAGTCATAGCCGAGCCGCCCCTTGCAGGAGCTTTTTTCTCCTCGCTTTCTTTCATCCTTTCAGCCAAAGATGTGCTAAGTTATTGAACTGAAGGTAAAAGGTGCTCATGGCTTTTACTCGGATTCGCTTTTCTTTTAAATATCCCTCTCGCGATTACCTTACTTCTAATCTTGTCAAACATCCGGATCATTTGAATCACCTGCTTTCTAAAACCCCCTTACTTATTGCTGGTTATGTCATTAGAGCAGTAACTAGAGTCACAAAAAGAGTCCTAGAATGTAATTTACATGCTTTGAGCTACGATAAGGTTTCAGAGAGGCAAAGAAAGAGCTCTAATTAAGTTAGTCTGGGTACATAGGCAGGTGTCAGTGACACATTCAGAGCCGAGATGCCATCAGGAGCAGGCCAGAAATGCGATTCAATATGCCACTTCATCTGGCCATGAAAGACACATTTAAAGACTGGGGAAAAAAAGTGTAAATATTCTTTAATGTAAAACTGTGTGAGTGGGGACCTTGGTGCTGAGGGAAATCTTGTTCACATCAATATCGATGAGATGAATACTGTCTACTGTCTGAAAGGACTCAGAACTCTACGCCTCAGTCAATGCATTCTAATATAAAACGTTTCAAATCGCTTTATGCCAATGTGACCTGACTAACGGGATTGGTTAGCACACTGTGGAGGGGAGACAGAAATGAAAGAGGAAAAAAGTAGGACTGAAAAAGAATTGAAAAGTTTTAGATAGGGGTTATTAAAGGACAGTGTTCTCGTATGCTCATACGGTTGCTCAAGCCACACTTATGTCAGTCTTATGTTAAACAAGATTGTTTTGCTTGTTCACTTGCTCAATTTTACCACATTAATTCTTAGAAAAAGATTTTTTTTTTGCTTGTATACAAAATGCTTATTGATTTGAGAAGTTTTAGATATTTGGACTAGAAACAAGACAAAAACTCTAAGTAAGAAAAATATTTTTTGCAGTGTACTCGACACACTTCATGCTGGGTTCACACCAAATTCGAAGAGAACACGCTCATCGTGTCACTCAATCTAGTTTTCTTGCGGAGTTGCAAGATGTTTCTTTTTTTTTCCACTCTAGTTGAACTTGTGTGGAAGACGCAAATTATGTGCATTTGCAACAAATAGTGGATTCGTGACAAACGAGTAGCACATTCCTCCCCATTCGCACCACCTGGCCGGAATTTACATCTATCTGCGGATTTTGACTTGCGTGAATACATTATGAGAGGTGGGGGTGGGGCACCTCAAGAAGTCTGCGACAGCCATTCACTGTCATTTCAAACTTGTCACTGATTCAAAGTTCATCAGCCTTCAGGGGTCTCCTTCTGACCCGGGTTTCTAATCATTTCCCTACCTTGCCTTTTGACAAGCGGCATCTCTGCTGGAGCCCACCTGGAAGTGGCTGTCTTAAGTAAGTGTGAACTTCCTGTTGGCTTATGGTGTAAATATAGGGTAAAGCAGGTTTTAACTGCAGTGGTGTCTCTTGCTCTCCCATGTTGTTCTGAAGTTTAATTGGAGTTGATGTGTGGCTCCAAGGCCTCGACTTTCCTGTTTTTGCACTAATTCTGCTCAGTTAAACTCAGAGGGTGAGTGAGAGAGAGAAAGAGAAGGAGAGAGAGAATAATAGACTAAGGCAGCTGTAAGGGTTTTATTCCATACAAGTGTCAGTACTGGTTGTGTGCTGGGAGCCAGGGGCTGACAGGGGCCTGACCATAAATTAGCAAGTAATCAAGTCTGAGCCACCTGGACATAAGTGTGTGTGTGTGTGTGTGTGTGTGTGTGTGTGTGTGTGTGTGTGTGTGTGTGTGTGTGCGTGTGCGTGTGCGTGTGCGTTTGTGTGTGTGCGTGTGCGTGTGCGTGTGCGTGTGCGTGTGTGTGTGTGTGTGTGTGTGCGCGTGTGTGCGTGTGTTCGTGTGTGTGGTCAGAACCGGGCCCCCTCTGGGATGCTGGGTATTATGGCCTTGAGTGAGTGTTGAACGTTGCTGAATTATCTTTCAGACAATAAATCACATTCTGAGACATGCCGGCACTAACCATTCAGCGCACACAGCTTCTAAATATATTCTTTGCTCTTGTCTTCCTCCTTTCTTTCGAAAATCATTTCCTTTTCTATTTGAACATGTCCAAGAGCAAGTACTGGGTGCAAACTACATTCAAATGCACAAACGTGGCTTTTAAAAAACACTGCTCAGTTAATTTTAATAGTTAAAAATTGTTTTGCTTGCTTTGGTTTACCATATTTTGCAGTATATAAGTCAAGTTTATAATATGACAGTTTTATAATGCAGCTAACAAGCTAATTAAATGCACATTTTAAAGACATAATGCTCAAGAAAACCTGTATTTTGTTACTGTCAGAGATGTGATGATCTATTACAGCTCAATGTACCTGTACAAAATGCATCTATATTAAGCATATATTCACTTGTGTTTGCAATGAAGAAATTAAGTTAGCAATTTTGACTCCTTTATACATTCGAAAGCTCTTTATGAGTCTTCAACTGTTAAATCATGAGCATGCATAAAACACATCATTACTTAGGATGTTTGCTTCCAACTTCCTATGCAAAAAAAAAAAAATGTTATAAAAACTTTAGGTTCGTACTTTAACAGATCATAAATAGCATTCCTCTTTCTTGAAGCTTTATCATGTATATGTTTCAGAAAACTACATCTATACCACCAAAATTTGTTTGTGTAATAATCAAAGAGTCTTAATGTATATGCTGTTTAAATGTGAACTGAGTTAAAGCAATCAAGCAATCCAGCTTTATATTTCCCTAGTAACAGAAGATTACACACTGAAAGGACCAGTCACACTGAAGAATGGGAGTCATGTTTGTCATGCCATGTAATATACCCATTCTATATAAACTCTTGTATTTTTTGGTTAGGAGGGAATATCTGATTGAAGAGGTCCTCCCGGCGGTGATTAAAGCATTCAAGGGCAAAGTCTGGAGTCTTGTCTAGTTATTGCTTCAGCAACTTTAGTGAGACACTAGAGATAGTGTTCAAAAGGGACGAGATGTCATATGACTCGGCTACTGCTGTTTGGAGACCACTGAGGATAATGTTTGTGAGATCAAATTTCAAGAAGCGTACTGCAAACATGATTTATATAGGTTTGTGATGACCCACAGCCTGTGTAGGTGTGTATGGGAAAATATAGCAAAGTGTTAAAAACACCATATTTCCGTATTTCTAAAGACATTGTAAATACTTTGTAAACCAGGACTAAATATAACATTTCCTTTTTTGTATGGCTGCATGATATTGGAAAAACTGATATTGCGTTATTTTGTTTTTCTGCGATATATATATATATGTATTGTGATATGAATACAATTTTACAAGGTGACTATTTGAAAAAAAATATATAATAATTCACAATTTTACATTATGATGATTTTGTAGGGGAATGCATTGGATAAAATATACAAAATGATACAAAATATACTAAATAATATAATTTAAAGCACAGATGAAAACAATAGAACAAAGACAAAAATGAAATAAACAACACTATGGTTTTCAGTGGTTGTCACGGTGGCGCAGTGGGTAGCACGTTCGCCTCACAGCAAGAAGGTCGCTGGTTCGAGCCTCGGCTGGGTCAGTTGGCGTTTCTGTGTGGAGTTTGCATGTTCTCCCCGTGTTCGCGTGGGTTTCCTCCGGGTGCTCCGGTTTCCCCCACAAGTCCAAAAACATGTGGTATAGGTGAATTGGGTAGGCTAAATTGTCCGTAGTGTATGTATGTGAATGAGTGTGTATGGATGTTTCCCAGTGATGGGTTGCAGCTGGAAGGGCATCCGCTGCGTAAAACATATGCTGGATAAGTTGGCGGTTCATTCCGCTGTGGCGACCCCAGATTAATAAAGGGACTAAGCCGAAAAGAAAATGAATGAATGAATGAAATTGGCCGTAGTGTATGTGTGTGAATGTGAGAGTGTATGAGTGTTTCTCAGTACTGGGTTGCAGCTGGAAGGGCATCCGCTGTGTAAAACATGTGCTGGACAAGTTGGCGGTTCATTCTGCTGTGGCGACCTCTGATGAATAAAGGGACTAAGCCGAATGAAAATGAATGAATGAATGAATGAATGAATGGTTTTCGGTGGAGTCTAACAGTATTCAGATATATAAATGTAATAATCAAATGCAAAATAAGAGTGTCTTTGTTGTATAAATATATGAACCCAAATAATGAAATGTAATCTAATTGTTAAAGCAGAAAACTTAATGTCTCGTGTCCAAATGGTTTAAATTAATTTGAGATCTTGTGATATGACTATTACAGATTTGCACACTGCGATACTGATGCTGAAACTATATATTGCACAGCCCTACTTTTTTCCTCAAGACCAAATGAACCGACATAACCAAACATAAAAATATCAACAAAATCTAGAAGAATAATCAATTTGACCAGACTATTCATGAAATCTTGATTTTTCTTTAACTACATGAACTGAGACATCAAACGAGACGTACAGTGATTCACTTAATGGCCTGACTTAGCTGAGCTGATTCATTTAAACAGATCTTTCACTGTATGTGCTGTTTGAACTGAGTGATTCATTAAGAGAAGTCATGTTTTAGTCTCCAGCTAGTGTCCACACTGACCATTGCATTGCTTGTAAAGTGTGTTGACATTTCTGTAACATGCTCTCATTTTATTTAGTCTGGCTACTTTGAATTGCATGTTCCCCACATAGTGACTGTGTATTCTGCCACAAACTGCTCAACTGAAAACAAAGAATATCACTTTGAATGGACTCCTTCACATCAGAACTACATCAATAATTCATCTCTGGACAACTGTCAAATGGGATTTAAGCATGAATGTCCTTAAGAAATTGACCTAATGATGCCTGAAGAAAGACAGAAAAATAAAGGCACTAGTCTTGCATTTAAACTACAAGGAATGCTTCCACATTAAATGATTTATTTTATTTTATTTATTTATTTTGTTGCACAAAATGGGAGATGAGAGTAGTAGAAAAGGGGGGAAAAAGTTATTTTTTAGGCTTCACTACTTTTTATAGTCTTAGAAGGGCACTTGCTCCACAAGATGCAATACATGTATCCATCTGTATTATGCTTGACTAGAAAAAAAACATAGTAAAAATAGTGCAATGAAATGAAAAGTTTGAAAAATGATGCTTGTCGTTTTCATTTGTATATATAAGTACATGGTTTGATGTTAATTGCAACCGTTTCAAAATTGCCTATACAGTAGCTTTAACTGTTTTATTTTGATGAAAGAAGCGTCATTTATGCATGACCAGCTAAAAAAAAAAAAGCATAATCCTTCAGTTTTCTTTTCATCTATTTTGAGAAGATTGCACAATAATCAATAGAGATGAAGCCGCTTACATTCTCTACATTCAGAAATACATCTGCGAGGGTCCTTCTTACCACACATTTCCTTTTAGTGCTTGAGATTGTGTGGTTTGCATGTGAACAGAGCACCTATATTGCAGCAAAAATAGATTCTTTGGCTGTCACTGCTTGTCTTTTGAACCAAATTATGTACAGATAGAAGAGAAAAGAAAAGAGAAATGGAGTGAGAGAGACACAATGGAGCAGAAGAAAGAGTAAGAAAAGCCTAGGGATCATAAGTAAATCAGTGAGTGACACTGACAGTTCAATCATCTCTCAGCCTGACAGCATCCGTCATACCTGTCATATCACTTAATATGATTTTCAGCACCGCCATGTTATGACTTTTATAAGCAGATCAGTCTCCCGTAATTGCCTACATACAGTAATATCTCACTCAGCAAGGCCATAATCAAGTGTGATAATGTACAGTATGTCTAAGCATATGCTGGGGTCCAAAAAGATCAGGAGTGATAAGGCTTTACTGCTGCAGTTTTTTTTTTAAAAGGCAGGTATCATGCAATGCAGAGCAAGAGCAACCCATAAAGTGAAGTGAAGTGAAGTGTAGTGTGGCCAAGTATGGTGTCCC
>CAIGQV010016735.1:8561404-8572993 GCA_903798115.1 Danio jaintianensis | reverse complement strand
GATCACGAGTCCAACACTCTAACCACCAGGCCACGACTGCCCCTGCCATAAACACACTTTACTCAGGATAAGGAAGTCAGTGCAGCTGCAAAGGACTTGCCGGAGAATTGCTTCAAAAAAATGTGTTTTAGTATTTTTTTTGGTGACACACAACCAGCCCCATGCACTTCAGTGGAGAGAATTAGAGCTGCTGGATTTTCAACATAAATTCATCAACATTTCCCAAAATACATGAAAGTAATTGGCTGTTTAACTAGGAGAAGAATAAACGTTCTAGTTACTTAAAAAGAATGCATCTGTTGAGAAAAACATGCATCTTCAGATTATGTGTAAAACAAATATTATTACAGTCTAGTGTTGTCACGATACCAGAGTTCGATACCAATCGGTACTGAAATTTTAAAAACGTCCATTTCCCGCTAACATTTGAGCGCATTCTTAAACACTGCTGATTTGCCATTGTGTTCACATGCTCAACAGAAATGACTGTGATTGGCCGTGAAGGTCATCAGTTCACCAAACTCACCGCTGTTTACTGAGTGTAACCACAGATACAGGGACACTGGAGCAATTTAAAGCCATGAAGACTGAACATTCAACCGTATGATTCAGGGACCAGCCTAGACTGATCACAATAGTGTGATTTTACACGTCAAAGTGCTAAGATTACTTTTTTTTTGGTCATGGCAATATTTATGTATGTGTGTATGTATTAGGGATTAGACAGTTCAGGAAAAAAAACAAAACTGTTTGGTTCTCTTGTCACAGTTCGGTACATGTGTGTATTGTGGTTCAAGTGGAAGTGAGTGTTTTGGAGTATAGGCTGTGTATCCGACTTTACTGTGTGTATATCCCATGGATACCTGATGGCTGCATTGCTCTCCCTCTCTTCGTTTCCTTAGCGCAAGCACATTATGACCGTTTGACACCATAAACTGCGGGCCTCAATTTGAAATGACAAACTTGAGCATACAAAAGATGCGATAAACATGAAGCAGTCCCTGAAGCAGTTTGTTGGTGTGTTACTATGGTTAAGACTCACTGCAGTCTATTCTCCATCATGGTTTATCTTACTGCAAACTCGCATGCTTCAGGTTAAAATTCCAGAGCAAGACGCAGCAGAAATTCAATGCTCACTCTCATGTGTATATGTTCATATACATGAACATATATGCTGAATGCACGTAACATAATGTCACAATACCCGCATTTAACGGCAAAGTCTGAGTCTGAAGTGGAAGTAAACATGGAAGATTTTTTTTTTAATTGACATTAACATTTCCCTTCTTGCTGAATTAGAACTTAACATAAGTTATGTCATTTATTAAAATAACGTAGATCAAGCTTCCTCATTCTTTTAGTTTTTAAATTACATGGCCTTGAGAATAACTTTTTTTTTTAATCTGTAATGGTAGAATATAAGGCTATGTATTTTATGCCGATGTATGGTATTTCTAAATAGTATTTAAGCGTTACAATTTAAGTATTACAAAATTTTAACAATGTAAAACGAATCAAAGTAAGACCAAAACTGCGACCACAGAACCATGATACAAACCGAACTGACGATTTTGTAAACTGTCCCAGCCCTAGTATGTATGTATGTACTTATTTATTTTTTATATTAAAACTTTGGCTCCAGGTTTAGTATATAACAGCAAAATATCAGACCTCACTGTATGCGAACACAAAGCACTTGCATAATTGTTTATGTGCTTTTGTTAAATTGCATTTAGAGGCACATCTCTGAAAAATATCAATTATGCTTTTGTCAACGGCCTTTATGTACTTAATAAATCAATAATGGTTTAGTCGAATTTACCTGTTGATGAAACTTAATTCAAAGAGCCGCTGAACATCGGTGCGTTTCCTCATCCGTTGTGTGCCTGAGGGCCAATTACCTCCTCCATTAGTACAGATGCTTTTGTCCTTGATCTGCCTGGTATATTTGGGCTTGGAGAGGACCGCTGATCTCTTTAGGACATTAGAGAAAGAAAAGCACAAAAGAAGAAACGAGAGACTCTTCAGTCATTATTCCAGCCTGATGAGAGCTGCCAGGCCATTACAGGCATATTCATGGATGCCTCGCAGTAATGAGGACCCACATTCAGAGGACAAGAGGGTCATTAGAAAGCCTTCAAGGAAGAACCCAGTCTCTTGAACGCACAGCACGATCCAGACACACACACAGGCAGAGAGAAAAAGAGAGCGAAAGAGAGAGAGCTCACAGAAAGTCAATTGTTGAGATATTTTGTTGTTCTGTTTATAGAAAACACTATTAATTTGTATTCATTCATTCGGCACATGTTTGCGTCCAATGGAAACTGAACCTGGAAATAATGATCCATGTGAATTACAGATGAACTGAGTTAAGTCATGGATAAGCAATAACTGTAAAGTTAATTGTCCATTCGTTCATTCGTTCGTATAAAAAAACCATTCATTCATTCATTCATTCATTCATTCATTCATATAAAATATTCAGATAATTCACTCATTCATTCATTAATTCATTCATTTGTTCGTTCGTTCATTCATATAAAATAACCATCCATCCATCCATCCATTTATTAATTCATTCATATAAAATAACCATCCATCCATCCATTCTTTTATATTTTATTTTTAAGTATAATACATTAGATATGCACATAGGTAATAAACAGGATGGCCCATTCTGATGCCAATATCAAACATTTTATTAACAAAAGAGATTTTTTATACAACAAATAAAGAAAAACAAATGAATAGAAAACCAATGCAAAAACAAATGCAATTTATTAATGTATCGCAATCAAACGTGAATGCAAGTAAAGCATTTCAAAGAACTTTGTGAAAAAAAAAAAAAAAATGTCATTTGGTGCAATAGTCTGGATTTTGATTAGATAAAATATCTAATCGTAATGTCTAAATATCTAATCATAATGTCTAAATATCTAATCATAATATCTAAATATCTAATCATAATATCTAAACAAGTTAAAAATGCATTTGTTTACTTGGCAAATAAGCCTTATATCTGGCTGAGATATATAAAAACGAGCAAAATACTGAAATCACTAGCTTTGTTCTGCATTTGCAGTTTGTTCACACTTCTGTTGTCATATTTTTTGGGAAAAATAAGTATAATTGTGATTTATTTAGCTGGTCAAGCTCACTTTCATTTAAGAGGCTGGCTGACAGCCTGCAATTTAAGCTGAAGTAATTGTTTTGTCATTCAGTAAAGCTAATTCTCTGCTTCACCACAGTGTCTTCCATTACTCTAAATTACAGTATCACTGTATAAATCACACTCTTAACATTCCATTTATATTCAATGATTATTGTTGTAAATACGCCAGTAGTAAATGCTTGAATGACATTTTAGCGTGTCTTCTGTAAATAAAATGAATAATAAAATAATAGGTCATCATCATAATAATAATAATAATACATTTATTTTATATATCATCTTTAAAAGTTACTTTCTCAAAGTGCTTTACATAGAAATCAGGACAACATACATTAAAGATACAACAGAGATAAAAGATAGAAAACAGATTAATTAAAAGCAATTTGATACCATTTCATAAAAAACCTACAGGATTGATGTGGTGGTTTTAACTGCATCAAAGAAAGACCAAGCATAATCACAAAGTACGCTACACTATGCTACTGTTTATTTAAAACATCTTAAGCATTGTTGCCATTTTTCCAATAAAGTTGTCAGTTGTCATGACAAATTAAGAAAATAACTACAGTATTTTAAATTCAATTAAATGAATTATTTTTAGAAAACTAGGGATGCTCATATTGACCGTTAACTGAAAGGATGCATTTTTATTTCATTATTTTATTTTGTATTTTTAAAGTATGCAACACGTAGCCTATTTGTTAACTCAAAGAGTTTCATATTTGATTGTGCATCAAAATATTTGCACCTTCTGCGATTTGAAAATTGCACCATTTCAAACTGCGTTTTCAGTTTAAAAAAAGATTAATCGTGCAGGCCTATTGACTTTGTAGTATTTGTTTTTTCCTACTATGCAAGTCAATAGTTACAGGTTTTCAGCTTTCTTCATCATTTCTTCTTTTGTGTTCAACAGAATATAGAAACTCATAAAGACCTGGAATCACGTGAGGGTGAGTAAATAGTGAGCAAATTTTAATTTTGGGGTGAACTATCCCTTTAAAGTGAATAAATGACTGACTTCTATTCCTAATGAAGCCAAAACCACAGAACATTTCCTTTCAAATATACCAATGCATTAGCACGCACTGTTACACAATTGGGACAATTGGCTTCATATGTTAATGACTGTGTATATATACACACACATATATACACACACGTGGGGCGCGCTTATTCAGGTGCGAGATGCAAGTTTAGTTGCACCTGTTCCCCAGGTGGCCCTTGGCACTCAAACTCAGGTGTGCATGAACTAAGAGAGCCACCGGGTGGGCATGCTCTAATAACTCACAGCCTCTTTTGACAGACATGAACGCCTCTCATCCATCTTTAAACGTTTCCTCACGTCAGCCCTGAGAGAAACATCTGGAAGTCTCTCTTTTGCACTATATAATTTTATAATCCCTTTTGATTAATAATTATTTGACACTGCCTTTCGAAACATGTTACACAGATTATATTAACTGCGAATATCTCCTTGAGCTACATATTGCCAACCGAAAGCCCAAAAAATTAAGTTGGACCATTTCTAAATTAACTTTTTTTTTGGAGTGTGTCTGTTTCTTATTATAAGAGATGTATCAGCAGTCAGTGGAGATGCTGGTTGTTTTTCACCAACCAGATTTGACTTTGGGTATCAAGTGGCGTCCCAACATGTTTAAAAATCAAACAATGAAATGCATTAATAAAAGCCTGAACTGCATCGGCTCAACAATATTTCTCCAATTCCGGCTTTCACGCTCTCAGCAGTCAATAATTCACTGCACAAAACACTTGTAGTTGGCACAAACCGTGTTTACCCTTGTTTCGTGATTTTCAAGTTTGAGAGCATGTCACACAGACTATCCACGCTGGCATCTGTCTGATTTGGCACAATTTGATCAAGTGACAGATGCATTTACGGCAAAATATTATATAGTTTGAGTAGGCAACAATCTTTAAAGGTACAGCTCATACAAAAATCTGCTTGTACTAAACCTTGATTTTTATTTTCGTTAAACTACTGTTCAACACAAAAGAAGATATTTTGAAGAATGTTGGGAATCAGTAGCCATTGACATCCACAGTATTTTCACCTATTTTGAAATAAACTTTTTATTATGGATATCAATATCTACCAGTCCAATAGTTACTAGTTGTCTTATTTTGTGTTCAACAGCAGAAAAAAAATATCATTAAGGTTTGGACTTTGGAGATATAGACATAGAATCAAATTCGTTTCAGTATTTGATCAATGATTAAGGGGCAGATTTACTAACAGCTTGCACAAATCTTCTTTTGGCAAAAGAAAATAAATTAAAAATTGTTTTAAGACATGCAGCGAATCATTCTAATATTATTTTTCAGAGACACACAATTTTGTAAAATATTTTCTTTCTGATTTCAAGAACCATTGGACTAGTAAAGTCCTGGAGAGACATATTAGAAAGTGTCCCCTTCACTTTTAATTTCTGAGCAAAAACTATACTTCTGTCATACATATTTACCAAGATTCCATGATGCATGACAGCATGATGAATATTTCTCACTAAAATGTCATTTTACATAGCAAAAAAAAATATTCTTATCAGTCATAATTAGACTGTATTTAAGACTCATAGTGCAGCAATTAATTGTCACTTTAAGTCTTTATATTTTGCCACTGTTCTTCACACTATTATGTACTACATTATCTTTCAGAAAAAAAAAAATAACAGAATGTTCTTATATGATCACTTTCTTTTAAGTTCATTTGTTGCATTGTTACATAATTATATATAATTCTCTGGATGACAAGAGAACATTACTTCACCAATAGCTTAAAAATACAATTTATTTGAAGCACTCAAGCAGACGCTTTAGTAGCAATACGCTTTCTATGTATATAAAATCACTTTTTGCAAATTTAATTTGATGCAGACACTAAAATGGGACGTCTCGTCTTTGACCCAATATCATTTTGTAGAAATGTCGCCACAGGCAACTTTTTTTTTCCATGAGCCTGAGTTGATTTATTCACTTTGAGGCAGAAACAGACTTCCACAGAAACCAGAATCAGACTCCTAGTCTAGATCTAGACTAACATCACTTAAAAAAAAGAAAAAAAGAAAGAAAAAAAACACAACAGAAAACCCGAAGTTGGTCTGTAAGCGAGATTTGCTTTGACATCTGACAACCGTGAATTAATCCAATCGTTTCATGTAACATGCGGGGGCAGTACCCTAGTCTGTGAGCAGCATGCTGATGATTCTCTCAGTGTCTGTTGCTGCCTAATGAAACGAGATGAAAATGAGTTTGTTTTTGGCTCGAGATAACAGGCCGTGTCATTCACATGCAAACCTCCTCTGAAACGTCAAGTCTCTTTGATCCTAGACATGAAACAAAAAAACTACAACAGGGAGACGTTCACTTGTACCAGGAGATGAGCTAATTTGGTAACTCTTTTCATGTCTGGAGTGCGTGCGAGCTTGGAGACCAAAGCCTGAAAATATTAAGAAAGTCACTTTTAAATGATCAAATAACCATGTGAGACAAATTATCAGACAAAGCAATGGGCAATCATAGTCAAGTCCTCTTCCTAACTACACATGCACCTTGTCGGCGGTGCTGGGTAATGACCTGTTTTGAGGCAAGTTTTAGCACAGGGAGCATGTTGGGATAAACGTGTCGCTTGATTTGCTTTGCCGCTGTAGCAGAGCAAAATCCACAGGTGGCCGACTTGGATTACTCGGATTTATCCCCTAACCAATGAACTGCATATGGCAGGAAGTAAGAATTGAACAAAATATTCACATGTCTATGAATTACAGAACCAGTGATCCAACAAAACCCAGCCACCATTGGACTTGAGTTTACTCAGGTCAGAGCAAACCAAGTCAGACGTTTATTGACTTCAAAAATGACCTGTGCAACATATTAACAGCAGAAAATTAACTCTTAAAAAAGTTTTTTTCATCTCTAAATTGGGTGACTTTTTTTCTGAAATGACATCAACATCAGAAAAAAAATTAATCATTTTCTATTTTCATATGTTCATGAAGGCTGTACACATTTAGGGTACAACGGTTGTCCTTCGGGTCAGTTTTGACCTACCAGCTATAAAACCATTATTATACCCCAAATAATACTGGTACACTGGTATTTTAGAGGTTTTAGAGGTTTAGTGAAGGCGGGTCATATTTCCGAACAACAAATTGTGTGTACAGAATAGGCATGGGCCGGTATAAGATTCTGATGGTATGATAACCTTGGGTAAAAATATCACGGTTTCACTATATCACGGTATTGTAATTACTGCTCTAAAATATGTTCTTTTTAAACGTTTGGGTAAAAAACTACTTTTTTCCCCATTGAACATGGTATATATTTTTTAACATTTAAAATATTTTGAAACAATAAACATGTCAGGCTAAATAATTTTAATAAATCATTGACTTCTGCTGTCTTCATTAGTTTCAAAAACACAGGTTTCTTTACAACTTGAAAAGGCATCTTTGGATAAAGTAAGCCACTGCACTGTTCAGGTCTATAGCATGCTGGATGTTGGCTTATAGGCGATTGATGTTTCCTGAATCATGGACTGACCAATAGCTTTTGATGTGGAGGGTCCTTTTGTACTGTTGCCCTAAAAAAACTCAATACAATAGTCGTAAAAAAAACAACAACCTACAAATACCTTAGAAACGGTATAATAGAAAATAATGGTTTTAATGGTTTTAAAACCTTAAAACCGGTTATCGTCCCATGCCTAGTACAGAATTCTAAGACAACAGGAGGGTTAAAGGTACAAAATCTATCACTGTGGTGGTACTTTTTCAAAAGGTACACTTTTGTACTGTACAGGTGGACGTGAGGGCAATTTTGTACCTTTATGGTACTATGAGGTACACATTTGTACTTTTTAGGTATTAATATGTACCTGTAAGAACCCGTTGGTAACAAAAATAACAGTTTGCACGTAGGTATGAGCATGTGTTTTCAATGCTATCAGCTCAAGTTAGCTTTTTCCCAGACCTCTAACTCCACCTTTAAGACATAACTGACTGTGTTTAAGAAGAGCCTCCGGCATTTTGACATAATTTAACATATATTTATCTTTTCAAAGCAGAGAACACCTTAAAGAGATCTCAATTCACCAAGTGCCCAATGGAAAGATCAGAACTCATCCAGCAGGATTATATAACTACTTATTCATCACATGATTTTTATGCAAATTTTTTATGCTAAGGTTGCAAACTAGGGCTGCTAGATATTGGAAAAATTAGATTGTGATGTTTTGTTTTTCTGTAAAATATAATGCGATATGAATACAATATATATATATATTCAATAAAATATTTTTTTATAAAGTCACAATAATAAACAAAAAAATGCGATTTCACATGCCTGAATGCTTCCGCATGAAACGGAAATGAAAAGCTGTGACTGTTTTATATATATATTTTTCTCCATTAAAAATCACTACTACACAACTGTGGCTTCTGGTCAACTATAATCATGACTTAAAGCAAATCCTGTCAAGTGATTATTGTGGATGCACACATTGCAATATTGATGCAAAACGATATATTGTTTGATATATTGTAAACATTTTCCCACTTTTTTAAGGACAAAATATGTATTTCCACAACACATCCACATCCAACTGGGTCACTGCACTAACTCACCCATCCTCATATCTTATTTGATCATGCTTCATATCTGACCTCATCTGGCACTTCTTTTTTTTCCCTCAGTCTGGGCATTTTATCACCGGAGACTGGACATCAGAACTGCTGCCAAACATACTTGACCTTGGCAAAGCAGTGGGCAGCGGACAAGCGTGCCTGCCTTTCACGGCTTCCTTTGGCTTCGCTCCACGCCTGACACTGTCCTAGATTGGCATGACAGTGCCCTGCTTGGCACAGATAACATGCTACTGGGTGGAAGTTCACCGTGCCATGCCACAGATCCCATGCCAACGTGGCTCCAAACAAGCTTGTGTGTGTCAAAGCATGTGCACAGGCAATTAAGCAATTAGGATATGCAATGACTAAAACACATTGAACGACAGTTATTTCAAAATAAAACACGAAGCCCACAGGACATCAAAATTAGAGCTTTGTGGCTTTTAGTCCATTCTAGTGTGTACCTAAAAGCACACAAAATTATCTCTTATATTCAATTATTATTTTATACCCATCTCTTTCCCAGGAAAGAGGATCAGAAATGCTGGAAAATGGACAAAAACTGTTGCACTCTAGATGTTTTGGCCCAATTTCCAATTTCAATAGGACATAAAAGAGGGAAATAAAGAAAGCTGTGCTAAAGAAGCAGTTTTATAGGGTGTTTATTTAGGAGTAGAATGACTGAGTATGTATTTCGGGCAAAAAAACAAAAAAAACAAACAAAAAAAAACAATTACAAGAATTAAAAATCACGGCATGAAATTGATTATAGTATAAAATAAGCTTTAGAATTGAGGATTAGCTCTTCTGTTTACATTTCACAGCTATAAAGATGACCAGCATGACTGTTTTCACGCTGCGTCTGGAGAATCTTGCTCAACGTAAATAAGATTATTTCTTCAACTTCAACAATTAGCCACGGATTATCGACTGTAATTTTGGAAACAACACTTCAGTATGTCTTGAAAATTTTGAGTAATGGGTAAATATAATAGGCATTAGTTAGAAACAAATGAATCAATGCATGAGAGGTTGCATTTTGATTTTATGATCATTATATTAATTTTATGAATGGTAAGAAACATTTCCTTATTATTACATTTTATAAAATTCCAAATGCCACATTACAGACGCCCCAAAACAATACATTGGAGAGAAAATAATAATTTATTTATTTATTCATTAATTCATTTATGTATTTATTTATTTATGTATGTATGTATTTATTTATGTATTTATTTATTTACTAATTTACTTATTCATGCATTCATTCATTTATTTATTTTTTATTTACTTATTTATTGATTTATTCATTCATTCATTCATTCATTCATTCATTCATTCATTCATCCATTCATTTATTTACTAATTTATTTATTTATTTATTTATTTATTTATTTATTTATTTATTCATGCATTCATTCATTAATTTACTTATTTATTTACTCATTTATTTATTTATTTATTTATTCATTCATTCATTCATCAAATTAATTAATTTATTTATTTATTCATTCATTCATTTATGGGTTTGCTGTTTTAGGAAGTATACATGAACATACAGAAATACAAAATTAGGATAATACTTAAAATACAATATCATTCATAAGTAATGTTAGTTAATTATTGTTAACAAATCTTATAGTAATGTAGGTTCATAAAAAAAATCCCAACCTTGTTACTATGATAAATGGCAAATAAAAAAAATGAACATTTGTAGAAATATCAGCATTAAATTTCCTTCTAAAAATAATGGTATGAAAGTGGTTTCGCTACACTGAGGTCATTTCTTACCTTTCTGGAGGCATAATTATATCCTAGTATATAATAAATGTAATAATTTAACTTGTGTCGACACAATGAAATTGAGTGACACTGGAGCCTATTATCGGTCTGATGAAATATTAAAAATCTCACAAAAAAGATCTCTTTATCAAACTGGAAAAGGCGCGTGTTTCATAGAACGACCCAAAGATGGATTAACAAGAAAAGCATTTAGACGTGGGGAATGATTGGAAACAAGCTAGTCTGCCTTTGAGATTAAATTTCTATGGTTTAATTTAAGCTTGAAGTGAAAGCAAACTTACATACTGTATGATGTGAAGGAGTTTCGGCTCCTTTCATATGACAGATTGAACATGTTTCGCAGCAAGATACCAACTTAAAGGGATAGTTCACCCAAAATATTATGCGACAGGAAAGCTGTGTTCCAGACTGTTATAAATATGCTTAGGATTACTTGCCAAGACTGTCAATTAAAAGCTGTAAATAATGCTCAGTTTCCTGAACAAACTGACCATTTGACTTCATAAGATCTCAAAACAAAGACATGTTCATTCATTCATTCATTCGTTCATTCAATTATTCATTTATTACTATAAAAGTGCATTAGCCATTGACTTGCATTATATGAATCAAGGACCACTGACTCCCTCACCCACTCATTCATTCATTCATTCATTTTATTATTTATTCAATTATCAATTTATTACTATAAAAGTACCTTAGCCATTGACTTGCATTATACGAATCATCAAGGACCACTCACTCACTCACTCATTCATTCACTCATTCAATTATTCATTTATTACTATAAAAGTGCCTTAGCCATTGACTTGCATTATATGATTCGAGGACCATTCGTTCATTCATTCATTCATTCAATTATTCATTTATTACTATAAAAGTGCCTTAGCCATTGTCTTGCATTATATGAATCGTCAAGGACCACTCACTCACTCACTCACTCACTCACTCACTCACTCACTCACTCAC
>CAIGQV010016735.1:8450984-8484341 GCA_903798115.1 Danio jaintianensis | reverse complement strand
GTGTGTGTGTGTGTGTGTGTGTGTGTGTGTGTGTGTGTGTGTGTGTGAACACGTGCCACACTTGCGCTCTCCACTAGCGACAGCAACAAGGCCCACTGATGATGGCCAATTTCCTTGAGAGTCCACATGGATGATAACACTGAGACTCTTTCAAATGTAAATGCATCTGACAACATACACACATACACATAGACACACATAGACAAAGAGAACGGCACACACACACACACATGCACGCACACACGCACGCACAAGCGCACAGACACACACACACACACACACACGCACGCAGACACACACACACACACGCACACACACACACACGCACACACGCACACTGACACACACACACACATCAGCAGGTGAGTAGGGACAGTAAGTGGTGGCTTTAGCAGATGCCAGTAGTCAGATTACTGCTGTTCAATTGTGAGCTTGAACAAAGAGAGCACCAATCGGGCATCCCATATGGAGCATAACTACACAAGCAGGAATGATCACATACAGAGAAAACAAAAATCTGAGTGAAGATGAATGTGGCACTCAAGTAAACAATGGCCCCAGCAAGGCAACAATCTCAAAATGCCTGTCATACAGCAATATGAAAAAAAAAGGAGCAGCATTTCTTGGCATCACTTAAATCTTTTTTCACAATTTTGCAAGAAAAATGTTGTTGTTCTGAGATTTGTTGTAACTCTGGAGACTTATGAAGGTTTGGTTGGTGCATTTCTTTTATGTATAAAAACCTTGGATAAAATATTTGTTAACATTGTAAATGCACGGAGTTAATGAATGTGGATTTCATCCATAAAGATAAATTGATCCTTAGAAATCTCTGGGGTTTTTTTATTGTAGGCTTCAGCCTCCATGCAAATCTGTGTGGTTTCAAACACTGTTGGTATAAAAGTCTGTTTGTCATTATGGAGTAAAAGTATTATTTTAGTGAAGAATGTGTACTTTATTTTAGTACCACAGTACATGATTGAGTACAAGCAATCATTTTCAGGATCAAAGACATATTCTGGATATTTCTGGCAGGTCGTCACGACCTACAATTTTCCTCTTTTGTTAATTTTTTGATCTCAAATTATATACAGACAAACTTGTCTCAGAACACAAATTCAACACATACAGAAATCTGATATTTGGCCATATATTCATATATAAATATATTTATAGCTAATATTTTTAAACTTTATTTGTAAATTCAATGGCCGTCACAGTGGCGCAGTGAGTAGCACAATCGCCTCACAGCAAGAAGTTCACTGGTTCGAGCTGGACCAATTGGCGTTTTTGCGTGGAGTTTGCATGTTCTCTCCGTGTTGGCGTGGGTTTCCTCCGGGTGCTCCTGTTTCCCCCACAGTCCAAAGACATGAGGTACAGGTGAATTGAATATGCTAAATTGGCTGTAGTGTATGTGTGTGAATGTAAGAGTGTATGGGTGTTTCCCAGTGTTGGGTTGCGGCTGGAAGGGCATCTGCTGCGTAAAACATATGCTGGATAAGTTGGCGGTTAATTCCGCTGTGGTGACCCCTGATTAATTAAGGGACTAAGCCTAAAAGAAAATGAATGAATGAACATAATTTCAATGGTTTAAAAATGTGTGAATTATGCGCCCTTTTCTTCATGAGGACCAACAAAAAAAATGTCCCCATAAGGTCAGAATTGACTGATATTGCTATATGTGTGGGGCCATCTGAATGTCCCTATGACATGAGGAATACAAGGCATACACACACACACACAAACATTGATATTGGTGGTTTAATTGGACTTTCGTAATATACCCAACCTTTACAGGAAACTTTGAACAACAAAATTTGAATGTGATAAGACCCTGTTAAGTATGATTTTTAAGCATTTTGAA
The DNA here is from genome assembly GCA_903798115.1 of Danio jaintianensis. NCBI lineage: Eukaryota > Metazoa > Chordata > Actinopteri > Cypriniformes > Danionidae > Danio > Danio jaintianensis. The sequence goes on along the minus strand of CAIGQV010016735.1, from coordinate 8,482,477 downwards.
TTATGAGGACACAAGGCATGTCCTCATAAACCACTTTAATAGAGTACAACTAGGTCATACCCATGTCATTTTACAAATTGATAACCCTTGTAATCCACCAAAACCAGTACACACACACACACACACACACACATGCACGCACACACACACACACACACACATACACACACACACACACACACAGACACACACACACACACGCACACACACACACACTTGTACAGTTGTCTTAATGGAGATGTCCCATAGATGTAAAACATTTAATATACTGTACAGACTTTATATTCTATATATTCGTTAACAAGCCTGAATTTGGATGTTGATTAATAAATGTGTCCTGTAATCTGTACAAGTATTTTTCATAATTAGTTCATGTTAGTAAATACATTAACCAATGACACAGTATTGTAAAATTAATTAATTAATTCATTTTCTTTTCGGCTTAGTCCCTTTATTAATCTGGGGTCGCCACAGCAGAATGAACCGCCAACTTATCCAGCATATGTGTTACACAGCGGATGCCCTTCCAGCTACAATCCATCACTGGGAAACACCCATACAATTTTATTCACACACATACACTACGGACAATTTAACTTACTCAATTCACCTATAGCGCATGTCTTTGGAGTTGTGGGGGAAACCGGAGCACCCGGAGGAAACCCACGTCAACAGGGGGAGAACATGCAAACTCCACACAGAAATGCCAACTGACCGGGGCTCGAACCAGCAACCTTCTTGCTGTGAGGCGACAGTGCTAACCACTGAGCCACCCTGTCACCCCCTGTTCAGCTGTCATACGTCTTTATTTTAATTTATGATGATGAGAAATGAAACATTATAAGCAAAAAGGTGTACTTTAATTTTGAATGGTGACACCCACAGACATAGTCACCAAATATAAATCAGAGGTAAGACTTTCTCATATATAGCCTCATTTCAATTGTCAAGGTTTGTAAAATATATATTAATTCTATATCAGAAGTTGTGTTAACCAAAAAAAACTAATATAAAGTTATATTTGTATATAGTTCAGTTAGAAAGCATGATTTAACTTTTTTTTTAGTTAGCATGTTCTTCCCGTGTTTGCGTGGGTTTCCTCCAGGTGCTGCGGTTTCCCCCACAGTCCAAAGATGTGCGCTATAGGTGAATTGAATAAACTAAATCAGTCGTAGTGTATGAGTGTGTATGTGAATGAGAGAGTGTATGGGTGTTTCCCAGTACTGGATTGCAGCTGGAAGGGCATCCGCTGCATAAAACATATGCTGGAATAGTTGGCAGTTCATTCTGCTGTGGCGACCCCTGATATATAAGGGACTAAGCTGAAGTAAAATGAATTAATCAATTAATTTTGTAAAGTTATAACATATAAGTCAATTTGGTAACTTTCTGCATGGATGATTAAAGTATACTTACTTTACTTGTAAACCTTGGTCTTTGTAAGGCGATACATTTGCTTGGCTTTAACAAGTAAATCAAATAAACATAAATGAGAAACTGTATTAAATATTACATTAGTTAGCTCAAACTAAATAAGCACTTTTAATGTGTAAATCATAAGTTTTACAAAGAGACTTATATTGAAATTGAAAAAAACAAAAAATGTTCATTAAAAAAATATATATATTATTTTTAATTATGATTTTATTTATTAATTTTGTTCATATACACCTTGTACATGCTGGTAAAACTTACTTTTTTTCAATGCAATCAATTTGCATGCTAACTAATGCATAACTAATTAGATTTTACAGGTTGTATTAGATTTTCCTCCATGCGCGATTATACTTCATAAAGACCTCTTATTGAATTTGAAGACAACCTTATGTTATGTCTGGGTTTTTTTTATCAAAACGTGTTGTTTATTTTCAAAGCACCTAGTATATTTAGAGGCTGTCAGATGCGATATGTGAAGTGTTCTTGATGAAGTCTGGATCAGCAGGTTGAGACAGGAGCACCTGTGCTGCCCGCACCTGCACACTAATGAAGACAGTCAAGCTGTCACTCACCTCACCTGTCAATCACTGAGCTATACAGCAGTCCCAGTGGGAGAAAAGAAGCTCAATTCACACCTCATTATGACTTAATAGATGATTTAACACTCTTAATAAGGTTACACCGAGGAGCTAGTCTTTAATAAAGAAGCAAAAAATAAATAAATTATAAATGATAAAAAAAAAAATCCAACCTTTAAACGAACACATGCTCTTTCTCTCGCAAGAATGCTTTGTTAAAAGATCAGCTCTTGTCTTGTCCAATTCAAATCTTAATCTTTCGGGGTGAAAAGACAAAACTGGTTTGTGATCAGTATAGTCTCGCTTTAATTTAAAGTGATCTGTGGTTTGATAATAATTATAGCAGGCCCTCAAAGCATTCATAAATAACTTATCAGTTCATACAGCATCTTCCTCATTCCTAGACTTCAGTTTTAAAGGGCATCTGTGTTTGCTCCAATCCTTGATGCCAGCATTGTATCGATTTCGCAGTGAAGGTGAAGCATACTGAATTATAGACACAGACAGTATTATGTCTTGCATCTAGTTTTAGTATTTTATAGTGAGCTCTGTGTCTGTAAAAGTCTACATTTTTGTATTATGAATTATGCATTGCATTGTTTGGTGTTTTCAATTTCAAGGAACATGTACTGGTTATTTTTTGTGTGTGTATATATATATATATATATATATATATATATATATATATATATATATTTTTTTTTTTTTTTAATGTACATTTTAAAGTAGTAAAACATATTGTTTAATTTGCAATGTGTTTTTTTGTTTTGTTTTAGTAAACTGAAACTGTAAAACTAAAATTAAGCAACTAAAATAAAATAATGTTAACTAATGTAAATCATTTTAACTAATTATCTTAATTATTATTAAATACACTGCAAAACTAAAATAGCACTGGATTTTTTATACTAACACTTTTTTTATATATGTCAAGGAACATAAATAAAATAAAATAAAATAAAAGTAATAAAATTAATTTGAAAGTTTTGCTCAAAATGCTCTTCAGTGTATTTGCTTACTGTTACATGTTTTTGTTGTCCTTTATTTTGTATCTTTTCGTAATGTGTTTTACAATGTATAAAAAAAAAACATTAAAACAATTAATTAATTTAATAAAATTTAAATGAAATTGCTAAAAATATTTACATTTAAACAGAAAATATAAAAACATAGATTTAGAATATAATAAAAAGTAGTTTAAACTATTTCTTTTGTTTTCATTCATTCATTCATTCATTTTCTTTTCGGCTTAGTCCCTTAATTAATCTGGGGTCGCCACAGAGGAATGAACCGCCAACTTATCCAGCATATGTTTTACGCAGCAGATGCCCTTCCAGCTGCAACCCATCACTGGGAAACACCCATACACTCCCATTCACACACATACACTACGGACAATTTAGCTTACCCAATTCACCTATACCACGTCTTTGGACTTGTGGGGGAAACCGGAGCACCCAAAGGAAACCCACGCAAACACGGAGAGTACATGCAAACTGCACACAGAAATGCCAACTGACCCAGCCGAGGCTCGAACCAGCAACCCTCTTGCTGTGAGGTGACAGCACTACCCACTGTGCCACCGTGCCACCTTTCTTTTGTTTTCAGTGAAACTAAAATAAAGTTGCAGTGTACATCTACATAAACTTGTTTAATTATCCACCAAGGGAACATTTCTATTTTAAGTTTTCCATATAATATTTAACTTTTTTTTCAGCCTTATTTAATTTACTAAAACAATTTAATAAAACCTAATCATCTCAGTCTCTTTAAGGAAGAAAATAAAAGAAAGTTTTACAAATTCCTGCAGTCCAAGGTGACCATCTATTATCATTCAGCTAACAAACTATTCCACCATTGTACATTCGCTGCACAGAAACCCCATGTCAAACGCATCTGAAGGCCAGATAAACATCAAATGGGTTTGTGTACAGGGCAACATTCAGTGACTCATATTTTATATTGGGCAGAAGGATCACATCCAACGAGAGATATGCATGTAACCTTTCTGTGACCCCTTCTTGTTTTCCACTCTGGCTTCCAATGATGCTTGAGACCCTGGAGAATTGGCGTTCATCTATATCTATTAGCTAATCCAATTAAAGAAAGGCGGTAAGGAGTGGGGGGCTGAGCCTTAACACATCCATCTCATTAAAACATGCTAGTAGATAATATAAATCAATGGGAGAGGTAGACAAACTGTACTCTGGCTGAGTGCTATCATGGTAGCTGTATGAAAACAATTCAAATGCCACTTACTTTAAGACAGTATATTTTTGGAAATATTAGCCGATCAATATATTACATGTATAATGGAAATGTATAGGATAATATATTGCTATTTTATATATTATATACAGTTAAAGTCAAAATTATTAGCTGCTCCTGTAATTTTGTTTTCCCAAATGATGTTTAATAGAGCAAGGATTTTTTTCACAGTATTTCCTATAATATTTTTTCTTCTGAAGAAAGTCTTATTTGTTTTATTTTGGCTAGAATAAAAGCAGTTTTAATTTTTTTTAAACCCATTTTAAGGTCAATATTATTAGCCCCCTAAAGCAATATATTTTGTCAGTTGTCTAGAGAACAAACCATCATTATACAATGACTTCCCTGATTACCCTAACTTGCCAAATTAACCAAGTGAAAAATATCTAGTAAAATATTATGTAGTCATCATGGCAAAGATAAAAGAAATCAGTTATTAGAAATGAGTTATTAAAACTATCATGCTTTGAAATGTGTTGAAAAAAATCTTCTTTCCGTTAAACAGAAATTGGGGGAAAAAAAAATACAGCGGGCTAATAATTCAGGAGTGCTAATAACTCTGACCTCAACTGTGCTTCAAATGGTATGTGATGAAATGTGGTACTGTGTTTGTGCAATTTGATACAGGAGAACTGTTTGTGTGTGTGGAAGTTGAGAGTTTCTGTAGGGATATCAGTGTTTTTGAAAATTTTCCTTTTCAGGTAAGGTACTTTGAAGTGCGGGATGACTATCTCTTGGCTTTAAAAGTGATTTGTGTCAGATAAATGACTGTATTTTGAAAGTATGGTGTACTGTTTTAATGATGACCCCTCAAACTAAAGTTGTAAACACAATTTGTTGTTGCTTGTTCCAACTACTTATTTAAAATGAGCTGAAACAACACAATTCTTGAGATTTTGTTGGGACAGCTTAATTGTTTAATGTTCAATCCACTTAAATTTGTAAAAACTAATAAGTTAACTTAATTCCTTCATGTTATCCTAACACAAATCGATTGTGTGGAACCCAGCATTTTGTTACAGTGCATGAATCACATCAAAATAGTACACCTTCAGGTCATTCAAGTCAAGTCAAGTCAAGTCATTTGACTACATGTGTGGACATACAGTTAAACGAAATGTCATGTTTTGCAGGGCCAGAGTACTACATAAATAAACAATCATAAATATGAACACAACACTGAATGTAAGAACTATTTTAAACCTATACATAACTAACATAATGGGACAGTAATCTAACTGTACAAACTACTATCTATACATAGACTATAAATACATAAAGACAGACTAAACAAGTACTTTTACATAAGAGAGAACAATATTGTGCAAAATGTTGTGCAAAAGAGGTATCTAAGGTTGAAGAAAACAAGTAGTGCAACATGATTTGTGGTACATTCACATTTATATATTGTTTTGCTGATTGAGTCCTTGTAAGATGGAGTTTAGGTAAAGTGTCCGGTCTATATGGAGAGAAGTGTGTGTCAAGCCCACTCACCTGTGTGAAGCACACTTTGCAATGCACAATGCTTTTATTGACATATAGAGTGATTGTATATGAAAATGCCTGGTGCAAATGTGAAAACTGGTGCAAGTGTCTGCAAAAGTCTCAGAGATGAAAGAGTGTGATTTCTAAATGTTATTTGTCAAGCCCACTCACCTGTGTGAGACGCACTCAGAATTGCATAGTGTTTTGATGTTTTGAGGTATTCAGAATAGCATATTAGAGAGAGAACAGACACAAGCAAGAGCTTTGGAGCCTCAGAGCAGGGCTCATTAATATTCATGACCATTCCAAATATGGTCAAAACCAAGCTTTTTCATTCTAGGGTTAATTTCTCTGGGTTTTAATGAGCACATAAAACCTTTTCCGAAAATATTTTGAAATTACCTAAGCCACATACCTACTATGTAGATATCAGAGAACAATTTAGCATATTGAATCAATGGGTTCTGTGAGTGAAATGGCACCTTTAAGCAAAACTTAATTTGGCAAGAGCATGAAAGTCAACTCAGCTTCAATTCAAGTACATGACTTGCATACTTACACAAACACTTGTATATTGAATACAATGTTTAGGCTATTGTATTCTGTTGTGGCTCAGCCTTTGTGTGGGAGTGCCAGAGAATTCAAACGTCCTCGAATTTATCCGAAAATATGTAGGTTTCGCAATGGATGTATGTAGATGCGATGCAATTTCGTGTAAGAGCTTTTTGATAGAGGGCTTTTTTTGTGCGCCCGTGGTTGTATGTGTTTTCGTGATGAATGACTAGGTGACAGTGAGCAGATGTGAAAGGCTGATGAATTGCAGGGACATCCGAAGTGAGAGAAAAACAGCACGCAAAACGGCCGACTGCTTCTGTATGCAAACAAACACACGCACACACACACACACACACACGGCTAAACTCTGACGCCTGCATGCTCACCAGACTCACTCTGAGTTCGGCATATTGCAATGTTATCGCCTCGGGCAACAGTCAGCATGTTAAAGAAATTAAATATATAACATCTGAATCAATGCATCTGGCCATATGTCTGCGGTGACCCTGTCAGATATGCATCTGACCCTCTGATTGTGATCAATCTTATCTGCTGAGTTAAGAAGTGACCCAATTTAGGTTAACATGTGTGTGTTTTGTGATTCAAATCATCAAATAAATACCTTCATAACATAAACCAGAATAAATAAATTAATAAGTCTATATTGTAAGCAAAATTATGCACATGCATACAAGGTCATTATATCTACCTTTGGATTTGTTGGTTTGTTTTCTGTAGCGGGGGCAGCTTTTCCAGCTGATTCAAGCCATAAATTGCAATAGTGTTTTTTTAAGGTTATAGATAGAGCTATAGTTTTGGTTTTCTGTGGAATGAAAGATTAAATTAGCATAAAGTGCGTAAGTAAACATGTCCAATGGGCACTTTTGATGTATGGAAACTGTTATGGAGGCTGACGGTTAAGCAAAGCACGAGCTACAGCAAGCTGGAATATTTAAGATTAGGCTATGTTGCCTTTGTGGACTTGCCAAGAGTATACAAAATATACTGCACATCTCTAAAGGGACAGAAATTGTGGCACAGCAGATTTTCTTTCAACATGATTCAAATTCAGAAATGCAAAAAAAATATATATATATACTTTTGAGCAATCAAGCAAAACTCAATTCAGAGGTCATGTTAGTCTAGACTCCATCTAATGGACATATTATGTACACTGCAAAAAATAATTTACATACTTAAAATAGATTTTTTGTCTTGTTTCTAGTCCAAATATCTAAAAATTCTTAAATCAAAATATGGTCTTGTTTTAAGAAATAATATGTCCAAATTTAGTGAGTTTTTCCTTTAAACAACCAAAATAAAGCAAATAAAAGAAAAATATTCTTACGTCGAAATGCAAAACGTGATTATTTTGCTTACCCCATTGGCAGATTATTTTGCTTGTTTTAAGGAAAAACTCACTTACTTTTGGCATATTATTTCTTAAAACAAGGCAATATTTTTTGCTTGTCTAGAAAAAGCTTTTTGATTTAAGCATTTTTAGATATTTGGACTAGAAACAAGACAAAAAAATAAGACTTTTATTGCAGTGTACAATTTGTTAGTAGTTTTTACTCCTCTCTTCTGTTCACAAAGGTTGCATTTATTTGATCTAAAATACAAAAAACACAGTGATACTGTGAAGCATTTATTCATTCATTTTCCTTCAGCTTAGTTCCTTTATTTAGCAGGGGTCGCCACAGCGGAATGAACTGCCAACTTATCCAGCATATGTTTTACGGATGCCCTTCCAGCCGCAACCCAGTACTGGGAAACATCCATACACTCTCTGATTCACACTCATACAGCTTATTCAATTCACCCATAGCGCATGTCTTTCGACTGTGGGGGAAACCAGAGCACCCAGAGGAAACCCACGCAAACACGGGGAGAACATGCAAACTCCACACAGAAATCCCAACTAAACCAGCCGGGGCTCGAACCAGCGACCTTCTTGTTGTGAGGCAACAGTGCTACCCACTGAGCTTTTTTGTCTTGTTTCTAGTCCAAATATCTAAACATTCTTAAATCAAGAAGCATTTTCTAGACAAGTAATGCTTTAATAAATAATATGCCAAAATTAAGTGAGTTTTTCCTTAGGCAAAATAAAGCAAATAAAAGCTAAATAATTAGATTATTTTGCTTGTTTTAAAGAAAAACTCACTTAATTTTAACTTTTTATTTCTGAAAACAAGACAATATTTGAGATATTTGGACTAAAAACAAGAAAAAAATATATATACTTAGTAGTTTTTACTCCTCTTTTCTGTTCACAAAAACTGCATTTATTTGATCTAAAATACAAAAAAACATTTCCATTTAAAACATGTTTGTAATATACTGTAAAATGTCAATAATTTTTGTGATTTAAAGCTGAAGTTTCAGCACAGTACTCCAGAGTTCAGAAAATCTCCTTCGGAAATCTCTCTAATGTGCTTATTTGATGCTCAATAAACATTTCTGATTATTATAATTCTTGAAAAGTCATGCTTCTTCGTAGTTTTCAATTCAAAAGTGCAATATAACACTTTTTTCCCCCTTTAAAACACATATTTATTCTTCAAGGACACATTTAATTGAACAAAAGTGGCAGTAAAGGTTTTCAAAATGTCACAAAGATGTTGTAATAAATGCTTTGAGAGTTTAAGAAATAAATGCTGTCATTTTGCACTTTTTTGTATTTTTAAAAGAATGCTGAACAGTAAAAATGTCTCCTTTTCACTCAAAAAATAGGAAGCAGGAATGAAATATTTTCAACATGAATAATAATTAGAATCTGAGGCATTATGTGAAACTGAAGACTTCAGTAAGGGTTGCTGAAAATTCAGTTTTGGCATTAAAAAACATTATTTGAGACAGTTATTTTGAATCAAAGTAATATTTCAGACAACATAATCAAATTGTAATATTTCCAAACTTTTGACCTGTACTGTCTTTTTTAATTTATTTTTTTGTTCTCTGTGTTTTGTTGCCATGTCAATTTTTGGCTTCAGAAAATGAACGGACAGCCTGCTCTCTTATTTAGGAATTAAAGCAATGTTATTTTGTTTAGAAGTGCTCCTAAATAGAGCCTCTTTTCTCTTTTAAATGTATTATCAACGTAAGATATATATTTTTTTGCCGTATGTGGGTTGATATTGTGGAAGATGTGGGTCTTTTGAAAGTTCTTCATTAGTCAAAAGGCAAGGCTAAATGTTAAAAATGTTAGTAAAAAGGAATAAGAGAATGTTAATCTCAAATGACTTACATTTCCTTCTATTATGTGGCTTCAGTACAAGCGTTGTCATTTTTTTGTGTCTTACATATTGTAATAATAATAATTCTCTTGCACAGTTTGTCAGAAAAAAATGTGCACTTTGACGTTCCAAAGGCTTCTTGTGGGTTTGTAGCAAATAGATAGATCCACTGTAAAAAAATGATTGCTACGTTACTTTTTTAGTTGAATCAAATAAAATGTTGTAGTTATCTCAACTTGCATTAATCAAACTGACTAAAAATGTTAAGCTAAACTTTGTATGTCTTAAAAAAATGTAGATGAAACCTGAATAAATTATTAAAATAGGTTAAAGCATCATACAATTTTTCGTTGTCTTGATTTTAGTCATTACGTTTTCATTCATTCATTCATTCATTCATTTTCCTTCAGCTTAGTCCCTTTATTCATCAGGGGTCGCCAAAGCGGAATGAACCGCCGAAGTTGGGACACTTCTTCTGTCCTTCCAGCCGCAACCCAGTACTGGGAAACATCCATACACACTCATTCACACACATACACTATGGCCAATTTAGTTTATTCAATTCACCTATAGCACATGTCTTTAGACCAGAGATGCCCAAACTAGGGCCCGCGGGCCAAAGTTGGCCCATGGTAACCTATGATTTGGCCCGCCATCCCATCTGACAATAAAGGGAAAAGGTTGGGGCGAACAGTGATCGTCATTTCTAATTTAACGTAACCTTTTGTTTGTTTCTTTCTTTCATTGTTGAGCTACAAAAAAGCAAACTGAAATTAAATGTTTGAATTAAATGTTGTGCATAAATCAGATTTTTAAAAATGTAGATTTTTAAACCTTAAATAAATAATAAATTAAATAAATTAGGAAATTACCTTGGCAACTTTAATGTGAAAGTTTGGTATATTTAACTTCGGCCCATGCACCACCCTCAATCAAGTTTGGTTTTTGGCCCTTCATAAGAAAAAGTTTGGGCACCCCAGCTTTAGACTGTGGGGGAACATGCAAACTCCACACATGCCAATTGACCCAGCCAGGACTCGAACCAGTGACCTTCTTGCTGCGAGGTGACAGTGTTAACCACTGAGCCACCGTGTCGCCGTCATTACGTTATTTACAGTGTAAAAAATACTTTTTTTCTTTGTATGTGACAGAAATGATTTTGTGAATATGCTGGCATCACAATCAATCTACACTGTAAAAAGTATAAGACCAATGAGTAATGATAACATATGTTTTTAATGTTAATATGTTATGGTTTTTAATGTTAATGTTACTGGCAATTTTGGTTACCAGTAATACTGTAGAATTTACAAGTACACTGTAAATTAACAATAAAAAATTGTGCTGTAAAACTTTAAAAAATAAGTCACTAGTTTACAGTTTAATATGTTTAATATAGTTTATAGTTTAATATGTTATGATTATCATTAAAAACAAAACTACAGTACAGTTGCTGTTGTCAATTTACAGAGCACTTGTAAATTTTACAGTATTACTGGCAACCAAAATTGCCAGTAATACTGTATATTTTACAGCATTTTTTTAAAGTGTAACTTTAAAAATAAGTAATTTATTTATAGTTTAATATATTTAACATAGTTTAAAATGTTATGATTAACATTAACGTTATTAACGTTATTGTTAATTTACAGTGTACTTGTAAATCACTGTGAAAATTGTCAGCAATACTGTAAAATTTACTAGCGCACTGTAAATTAATAATTACAATTGTGTTGTAAAACGTCACCACAACTGTAATTGTTAATTTACAGTCCACTTTGGCAGCCAAAATTGCCAGTAATGCTGTATTTTTGTTTTTTTACAGTACATACAAGCCATTTTAAATAAGTTTAACGTAATTTAAGTTAAAATGACTCATAACGTTAATTTGAAGGCAACCATGTAATTCATAAATCAAAGGCCAGATTTAGTACTAACTTTATTGGTTTATATTTATTTTTGCATTTTATTTTATTTATGTATTTATTGTATAATATATACATTTATTTATTTATTTTTATTTTTATTTTTTTTGGAAATGTTACATATGTCACAGTTCACACAAATCTGCAAAAATGAAAAAAATGAAAAAAATATATATATATTAGCAGTTTCAGGTCAATGAAAGGCCAAAAAGCTCAAATGTTTTTTTTTTTGTTTTTTTTAATGATGGTGTGTAAACACAATTTTAATTTGCTTAATGTTTTTGGTAGGATCGCCCATATAACTTTAATTCCCATTGGCACTTATATTGGATTGTGAGCTCAAGCTAATTTGTCCTGTTTAATAAATATGATCCCTTGTCTCATAAGAAATTCTTAGAGTATTCTGCCTCTTGAAAGAAAGATGCCTATTTTCATTTGCATCACTGTGGATATAAGTATCATGTGCGATGTACGATTAATTTGTGGCCAAATGATCAGTATCGCCTTATTGATGCATGACTAGCATCTCCTCTTAGCAGTGCTCTAAGGAGACAACAGGGAGTCTGAATACAGCTGTGAATATAGCTTGCATTCAACAGAAATGAAGTTTTGTGTGTTCCAAGTGAGTCGTCGTTGTTGTTTTTGTTGTTTATTGTAAATGATCCAAAGCTGGCAAAAAACACGTACCATAAGAATACTTAATGATTTATTTATATATATGATTTATCTTTAGGTTAGCTCACTGAGCTGATAACACTTGTTGGCAAAATACAGCACATGCATCTGGACAACATCTTTTCAAGAAACAATGATGGCATATTTTTAAATTATCAAGTGTCAAAATTAGCTATTTTATATGATCAGAGACCTGTAAGGAGCAAATCAATCATGTGTTCTTTCTTTCTTTCTTTCTTTCTTTCTTTCTTTCTTTCTTTCTTTCTTTCTTTCTTTCTTTCTTTCTTTCTTTCTTTCTTTCTTTCTTTCTTTCTCTCTTTGTTTCTTTGTTTTGCTTGATGAAATTATGTATAACCTTGTTTATTTTTTATTTTTTTTTATAGAACACTGTTTATTTTTTGTAGTAGAAGAATCAAAAGAATAGTTGGTGATAAAAGAATAATTGGCGGTTAATTTTGCTGTGGCGACCCCTGATAAATAAGGGACTAAGCTGAAGGAAAATGAATGACTATAGAAAATCATGGCATAGAGCAGGGGTTCTCAATGTCCACATTAAAAGGTCCAAATCTGAATTTTTATTAAGGTCAAAGGTCCGGAACAATTGATATTACATAACTTGTTTTTAATAAACATCCATAACACGCATCACAAGTCAACACTATTTATTGTTCTTTAAATAAAGTGGCATTTGCATTCAACATACTGCTGATCTAATGGGATTTTCCTGCACAACCATCTCTAGAGTTTACAGAAATGCCTTGTTGATGCCAGAGGTCAGAGGACAATGGACAGACTGGTTTGAGCTGATAGAAAGGCAACAGTAACTCAAATAACCACTCGTTACAACCGAGGTATGCAGAAGAGCATCTCTGAACACACAACACGACCAACATTGAGGCGGATGGGCTACAGCAGCAGAAGACCACACCGATTCCCACAAGCTCACCAAAATTGGACAATAGAAGATTGGAAAAACGTTGCCTGGTCTGATGAGTCTCGATTTCTGCTGCGACATTCAGATGGTAAGGTCAGAATTTGGCATCAATAATCTGCCTTGTATCAACGGTTCAGGCTGGTGGTGGTGTAATGGTGTGGGGGGAAATTTTCTTGGCACACTTTGGGCCCATTAGTACCAATTGAGCATCGTGTCAACGCCACAGCCTACCTGAGTATTGTTACTGACCATCTCCATCCCTTTATGACCACAGTGTGATCTTCTGATGGCTCCTTCCAGCAGAATAAACAACCATGTCATAAAGCGCAAATCATCTCAGACTGGTTTCTTGAACATGATAATGAGTTCAATGTACTCAAATGGCCTCCACAGTCACCAGATCTTAATCTAATAGAGCACCTTTGGGATGTGGTGGAATGGGAAATTCGCATCATGGATGTGCAGCCGACAAATCTGCAGCAACTGCGTGATGCTATCATGTCAATATGGACCAAAATCTCTGAGGAATACTTTCAGTACCTTTGTTGATTCTGTGTCACGAAGGATTAAGGCAGTTCTGAAGGCCAAAGGGGGTCCAACCCGGTACTAGTAAGGTGTACGTAATAAAGTGGCCGGTGAGTGTATATGCTGAATGCATGTGGAGAGAAAAGTTGTTTCACTATAATAATAAAGAAAAGAGAAAGACTTTTTTTTTTTTTAAGATGTATTGTATGTATAACTAAATTGAAGAGACGAAGCAGAGAGGTCTGAAATCGCACAGTCCATCGGCATAGCTCGTTTAATCAACACCTACTCAATGATACACGCAACTGAAGTTATTCATATGAAGGTAAATGTTGTTAATTACCACTAAACTTAGCTTATGCATTAGGCTATAATCTCTTTTAAACTGGTGTATGGGATCCGCTGTGATGTGTAGATATATTAAAATAGATGAAAAATAAAAGTTACAGGTATTACTGCAGCTAATGTTCTACTCAGCCAAAGCTTTTGAGTAAGTTTTTCCACAAAATGTAGATAGAGCTGCATTTTTCCATGTGAGCTCATGTTGTGCAACAAAACAAAGAAGTCATCACATTAGTAAAGCTCCTAATAAAATGAACAGCAGACCTGTTCAACAGCCTAACCTCAGAATGCACACTTTCATCTCTGTGTTCATTACACCCAATCCTCTTAGTCTACAATTAGCTCTGGAAGACAGTAACACCACTGCATCTGTTTCATGAAGACGGCCCTGCCAGGTTTATTTGCAACAGATCCGTCAGGTAAAAACCTATTTTAGCCGGGTGCTGTGGCGTTGAGCGGCACAAAACTTAGCTTCTGTGTGCGACCATGTGCTGCGTTCATTTCAAAATTCACACTCCTCGATCAGAGCACTTTGCGGAATCACCATGGTGACTAAACTGTGTTTGGAGGGCTTCCAATGGCACTTCTTCTGTCTGCTTTGCTCTTCCTGGGACTCCATTAAAATATGCTCAGGCTAGGGATGTTTACTGGCATGTTTGTGCCTGTTTATCGTTCCATTAATTTACCTTCATCTACCTGGCTAATGAGTGGAACGCAAAGCAGAGAACATGGAACAAATGGAGCTGCTTTGTAATTAAACTTTGCATTAGGTGGTAAACGGTCGACTGCTAATCTCCTCGCCGCCTCAAATTTTTTCAGGTTTTGCTAGTAGTAAAATGAGTAAAACTTTGTCAAATGTTAATGCTTGTTTTATGCTACTGTATGTCTGATATAATTGCTTATATATGATGATTTGATTAGATATTTTATATGATTTGATTAGATTCAACTTTGTCATTACACATGTACAAATATAAGGCAACGAAATGCAGTTTAGGTCTAACCAGGAGTGCAATAGCAACAATAGCAGGATATAGGTATAAGTTAAAAAGTGCAATTATAGAAAACTATGGGTAATATTTACAGATGGATGCACTATGAACATAATATACAAGTCATATTAACTAGAATCAGTTATTTACAAATAGATGGACATACTGTACAGGTTGCTTTTGATAATCAGGGGTATGCAAATAGAAATTAACATAATATGCTGGTTGCTATTTGCTATTGTAAAGTGCGGATGCTGGACAATGGAGTTGAGGATCCACGTGCAGTTTGTTAATAGGAGTAGTCAGGCAGGCAATGGTCGATAGGTACAAACGGGCATACAGATAATCCAAAGAGCGAGGTCATAAAACAGGCAAAAGTTCAGGACAGGCGGCAAGGAATCAACAGGGACAATAAACAATGCAAAGATCAAAACCACAGCAGGATAAACAGGGAAAAACACTTCACAAGGGAAAAAAACCAAGACTCAGCAACGTGTGTGCGTGCGTGCGTGTGTGTGTGTGTTTTTGAGAGGTGAATATATATATGGTCCAGATAATCAGTCCATGATGAGTTAACAGCTGTGTGTGTGTGTCAGTGTCTGGATGACTGTCAGCTGTGGCAGGAGCAATGACTTCTGGGATTTGTAGTTCATATAGTGGCAGAATTGTAGTCTGGATGATAATGCATGTTTTCCAGCGATTTGTAAAGCCTAGAGCGATCTAGATGATCGTGACAGCTATAAACAGGAATTACAAATAGATATGTAGATATGTATATCATACATTTACAGATGCATATGTGGAGTGGATATTGCCATTTACAAATGGGTATGTACAGTGTAGTGCACTGATTATGTGGTATATTAAGTGTGCAATATGAAATACGTTATTTAAACTTTACTGAATCAACTGATTAAAATAAAACTTCAAAATTTAATTTGTTGTTATTGTAAATAATGTTTATTTCACCAAATATTGTTTTCTTAGCTTGTCTTAAGGAACAACACTGATAATGTCATGTAAAAAGAATGAATATAAACATCTGAACACAAGGCATCTTTTTGTTATTTTAGCCAACTTTCATTTTATGCTCTAAATAACAATTTATTTTGAATTATCATCATTTATACTGTCATCAGCAGGTTTCAAAATGAAGGACAAAAGACTTTTAGGCCTTAAAATCCAATTGATAAATATATAATATAATATAATATAATATAATATAATATAATATAATATAATATAATATAATATAATATAATATAATATAATATAATATAATATAAGGCGGTGACGCGGTGGCGCAGTGGGTCGCTGGTTCGAGCCTCAGACCTCAGGGCTGGGTCAGTTGGCATTTCTGTGTGGAGTTTGAATGTTCTCCCCGTGTTCGCGTGGGTTTCCTCCGGGTGCTCCGGTTTCCCCCACAAGTCCAAAGACATGCGGTATAGGTGAATTGGGTAAGCGAAATTGTCCTGTGTGGAGTTAGCATGTTCTAAAACATATGCTGGATAAGTTGGCGGTTCATTCCGCTGTGGCGACTGCAGATTAATAAAGGTACTAAGCCGAAAAGAAAATGAATGAATGAATAATAAAAAAAAAAGATTCCATGTTTTGTATTCCTTCTTAAGGCTGATTTATACTTCTGTGTCAAACGCAAGCGTGTGGTCTTGCGCAGCCTTCGCGCAGTCGCATACCCCTCGCCGTGGCTGACGCCAACGCTGACGTGCACCTCTCAAAAAATTTTACTACACGTCGCAATGACACTCTGTGATTGGTCGGCTTGGTAGCTGTGACAAGTGTGGGCGGTGCTGAGAGCCGCGAACCTGATGGAACGATTGTTTACAAGTGTCGAGTCCCGTGAAGGAACTCCAGATGGAAACTTTTGTTTTGTGTTTACCTTATGATTAAAGTTGTTGCAAGTCTGCCGGTTCCTGCCTCTGAATAAGAGAGTTTTAGCTACTTATAGCGTTCAGAAAAAACAAAACACCTGTGAAGAAACTCGACACAGAGGAACAGAAAAACCTACTGCCAGCTAGTGTTTCGGAAGTGTTATTGCAGAACAACACAAACAGCATGCAGAAGTATAAATGCACGACTACACGCAAGGCAGGCGCCGTGGGTCACCCCGATCACTCAACGCAGAAGTATAAATCAGCCTTTAGGCAACACAAAATGTTTATATCCATTTTTAGACAACACAAACTCAAATAGTTTTTTTTTTTTAATCAATTGTCATTTTCTGAAGAAAAAACTGTTGTCAATTATATTCATATTTCATTACCAGAACTTCATGCATTAAAACAAATACTAATCATTTACTCAAATACATATCTATAGTAAATTCAGTACATTCATTCTTTCATTTTCTTTTTGGCTTAGTCCCTTTATTAATCTGGGGTCACTACAGCGGAATGAACTGCCAATTTATCCAGCATATTTTACACAGCAGATGCCCTTTCTGCCACAACCCATCACTGAGAATACACCTATCATACACTCCCATTCACACACATACACTACGGACAATTTAAATTACCTATGTCTTTGGACTTGTGGGTGAAACCAGAGCACCCTGAGGAAACCCACGCAAACACGGGAGGAACATGCAAACTCCACGCAGAAATGCCAACTGACCCAGCCGAGGCTCGAACCAGCGACTTTCTTGCTGTGAGGCGACTGCGCCCCCGCGCCGCCCTAAATCCAGTACATTAGTTTTTTAAATTATTTTTATTATATATATTTTTTCAATAGCTGAATTTACATCAGCGGATCCATTTGAAAAAAAAAAACTCACATATTTATAATATGAAGCGTTTGAATGAGCTCCTGCTTTTTTATTTTTTTTGTTTTTTCTTTCGTTCCTTTTTTACGCTTCATGCCTCCTACACTGGCTCGCTAGTGGGCTCTCCCACACATTTAATAACACATTGTGTGCAAAAGCTCTCACTCTCTTTTGCTCTCTTTCTCACCCTTTTGAATGTGTGTGCGGCTATCTCATGGGAAATGGTGCATTGTAGAATAAAAGTCTGTCTTCCTGCAGTGTTCTGTCTCCCCAGGCGTTTCACATTGTAAACATGACGCTCAGAGAGTGCTTTATGTTTTAAAGTGTCCGTCAATGCGATTTTCTCCATTTGTGGCAAGCTGCAATTTGAAGTGCCGAATCTCCAGAGAGAGATGTCTGTCTGTTTGGACCTGGAAGTCTGTTTGGATTGTATGAATGCTCTTTTCCATTATCCACACACTATTAAGGGAACTGGTGGATGTGAAATGTTTTTTAACTAAAGAAAAGTGAATATGTAAATGCTCTAAAATGGTTATAAGCCTCAGCCTTGAACTTCCTTAGTGCACTTAGTTATCAAGAAGTGTGACATCGATCCTTTATCTGTTGTATGTACTGATGTACTTTCTGTACTGTGTCCTGTTTTGTTATGGGCTGATAAAGGTCTTTATGACTCAAGTTGAAAGACTAAAAAGAATTTTAAAAATCATGTTATACAACACTGAACATCTATTTTTGAGTTTTTACAAAATCAATCGATGGCATTCTCAATTCAAACACCCATACAACCTTATGCATACAACAATTCGCTGTCAGTTGAACTCTTTGATAAGTAAACTCTCAGCATACATTGACCCCGAGAGAGCAGTTGTCATGTGTAGTTATAAAACATCATTTTATTAAAAAAAATCAAAAATCAAAAAATAAAATCTGGAAAAGGATTAATATTACCTGAGGACCTCAAGTGATTTATAATAATTGCAGAGGCTGTGATCTTAATACTGTACAAAATGGCCATATTTGTAATTTGTAAAGTGATAATTCTAACAAAATGACCTACAATATTTTGCCAAACACCAAGGGCCTGTAATAATATTAGCCTAGTGGAAATTGACATCTCTGTTATTTGGCATGGATTTGGCAGGGTCATATATGAATTTGTTTCATGTGCACCTTTTTATCTTTTTTTAAATTTAATTATTAATAATATTAATAATCTTAATAAATATAAATAAATAAATGCAGGATAAATAAACAGTATATGTACACTCACCGGCCACTTTATTAGGTACATCTGTCCAACTGCTCGTTAACGCAAATTTCTAATCAGCCAATCGCATGGTAGCAACTCAATACATATAGGCATGTGGACATGGTCAAGACAATCTGCTGCAGTTCAAACCAGCATCAGAATGGGGAAGAAAGGTGATTTAAGTGACTTTGAACGTGGCATGGTTGTTGGTGCCAGACGGGCTGGTCTGAGTATTTCAGAAACTGCTGATCTACTGGGATTTTCATGCACAACCATCTCTAGGGTTTACAGAGAATGGTCCGAAAAAGAGAAAACATCCAGTGAGCGGCAGTTCTGTGGGCGCATATGCCTTGTTGATGCCACTGTTCACTGTACTCAAATGGCCTCCACAGTCACCAGATCTCAGTCCAATAGAGCACCTTTGGGATGTGGTGGAACGGGAGATTCACATTATGGATGTGAAGCCGACAAATCTGCAGCAACTGCGTGATGCTATCATGTCAATATGGACCAAAATCTCTGAGCAATATTTCCAGTACCTTGTTGAATCTATGCCACAAAGGATTAAGGCAGTTCTGAAGGCAAAAGGGGGTCCAACCCGGTACTAGTAAGGTGTACCTAATAAAGTGGTGAGTGTATATATGCATGGATTTTTAAAATTTATTATTTATATATTATGTTACAAATATTTATTTAAATATTTATATAATAATTTACAAAAACAATTGTCTGTGAAATCAGTAGCTAGTATAAATGACCATATATGGTCCTTATTATAGCAACCAAATCATCTCAATTGAGAAAAAAAGCTGCACTACATACATTGTCAAGTATGTTTCGTACTTCAAGAAGAGCACTGGTATACCCCTAGCCCTTCCCCTTGAAGGGGGTGCAAAGGGGTATGGATAAAAATATTCCCCTCATAAATGGAACACCACTATTACCCCGACACATGTCATCATAAGGCATCATATTCTGTCAAGTCATCGAGTATCACAACTGAAAATATGTTGTGGGACTATCATGCAGCGGTTATTTTTAAAATGTTTCTTTGAAAAGCATGACCATAAAACATGAACACCCTTACAGTTTAGATGTGATAAAACAGATGCTTGTTTGGAGTAAAAATCCTTATTAATGACAAAAAATACTAACATTTGAGGGTCTCCTTGCTCACTTGGGCAGTCGCTGTAGCTTGTGTATTCAGCTAAATTTCTCAAATCCTTTCATTTGTATTGTGGTCCTGAAAAAAAACAAATCATTTGAAAGGCTATCTGGCACTTCCCCCTACCCTAAACAGAACTGAGACGGGAAGGGGAAGGACTAGGGATAGAAATGGGACCGAGTCTGCTTGATTACCCCTTCTATTTTAATAAAAGAGTCAGTATTTTAGAGGAAGTTGTAGAATAATCCGCAGCATATGGTAAAAAGACTCTAGGAATAATGTAAAATCTGTGCACTCAGGGGGTTCCTGTGTTTTTTAGCAACCTCGTTCTGTCAAAACACTGGAAGCTAACTTCATGCCTGCCTGTTTCCATCACCTTAACTGTTAGCGATATAGATTTTTCCCTTACAATGCTATCACTTATGGTAATGATATACTGAAAAAGCATGCGAGCAGCCTTCATGCTTGAAATTCATCATACAGTCTGCATATTTAAACCTTGCCAGGTGTTGACTTGTGCAAAGCTGTTATGCTAATGGATATGTGTTCTGGCTGGCTTGTTTTAAGGGGTGGCTGTAATTTAAAGCAGAAAAGTATGGAGCGCGCTAACTTAGCGTTAGCCATCCATCGCCCCGCACGTCACGCTCTTCAACGATTTCCCGTCTGCCTTTTCATTCACTGCTAATATACTGACAATATCACTTAGGCAAATCACTAGCCGGCCTTCTGTAGCGGCTCAGGAGCATGATTGTTAGTGGAAAGTTCTAGAGTTCCATCATGGCGAGGTGGAATAATGGCAGATCCGTCGTTTTGTCAGTGCAGCACCTGCTCAGCACCGCAGCGTTTGACCTGTTGTACCAAACGCCAGGTCGATGGCTGGAGATCAATTTAACATTAGCTTGCCATAATTACAATTGCTGTGTCAGGGCACTTTCTGCATTGCTTGCCCTCGTGAACGTTCATCAAATTTTTTGGATTCATCTACTGTTCTTCAGCTGTGGTATTTGCACAGAACTGTTGGAGATGTGGAGTTACAACTAAAGTTATCAGAGTTGTCAGAGTTATCATTGCCATAGGGTTATCATTGCCATAGCTAGATCAATGTAACTAAAATACAATTGTGGCATATGAACGATTACTATGATTTGAATTGGGGTGGCATGATGGCTCAGTGGTTAGCACTGTCACCTCACAGCAAGAAGGTCGCTGGTTCGAGTCCCGGTTGGGCCAGTTGGCCTTTCTGTGTGGAGGTTGCCGGTTTCCTCCCGTTGCTCCGGTTTCTCCCACAGTCCAAAGACATGCGCTATAGGTGAATTGGATAAACTAAATTGGCCGTAGTGTATGTGAATGAGTGTATGGGTGTTTCCCAGTACTAGGTTGTGGCTGGAAGGGCAACCATTGCGTAAAACATATGCTGGAATAGTTCTGCTGTGGCGACCCCTGATAAATAAGGGACTAAGCCGAAGGAAAATGAATGAATGAACCATTTAAATTAAGGAAGAAGAAGAAAAATAGTAGGCTACCTTTTTTCCTCTCTTTCTCTATTTTAAGTTTTTGATTTTGGGACTAAATTTGTAGAATTGTGAGAAGTTTTTTCATTATTTGTTGTCATTATTTTGTATCGCTCTGTGTCTGATTGCATGGGCGACAGCAAACAGGAAGTGAGGCTTTATCTTTTCACCACTTTCATATATTGTAAATAAACTTATTGTTATCATGTCATTATTGACATTTTGAATAGTTCAGGTTCATAGATTCATACAGACTTGTACATTATTTTTCAAATATATACAGTTGTGTGAAAATGTGTTTTATCCTTACTGATTTCATTTTTTTTTGTCACACATGATGTTTCAGATCATCAAACAAATTTAAATATTTGTCAAAGATAACACAAGTAAACACATCATGCACTTTTGAAATGGAGATTTGTATTATTAAGGGAAAATTAAATACAAAACTGCAAAGCCCTGTGTGAAAAAAGTGTTTTTACAGTATACTGTACTCTCTCAGAAATAAAGGTACAAAATCTGTCACTAGGGCGGTACCTATTCAAAATGTACTTTTTTGTTCCTAACAGGTCCTTAAAGGTACATTTTAATACCTAAAAAGTACAAATGTGAAACTTAAAGGTACAAAAGTGTACCCTAAAGGTACCAATGCACAGCTGTAAAATACAAAACTGTACCTTTTGAAAAGGTACTGCCCCAGTGACAGCTTTTTTACCTTTATTTTTGAGGTTTGTCCAAAAACGAGTTGTTTAAGAACAACACCATTATGGACTCACACTACTGAGAAATATCATGTCTTTTTTTCAATGTAAAAAAAGTATTGATAAGACAGAGGGTACTGCGTGTGTGTGTGTGTATATGTGTGTGTGGGTGTGTGTGTGTGTGTACATGTTTTTTGTGACATGTAAGGACACAAATCTGTATAATGACATAGGTATGACACAGGTATTACAAAAAGGAGGTGAAATATGAGGACATTGCTGACGTCCTCATTTCTCAACAAACTTATAAATCACACAGAATGAGTTTATTTCAGAGAGTAAAGCTGTACACTGTTTCCTGTGATGGCTGGGTTTAGGGGTAGGGTGGGATTAGGCCAATACAAAATACGGTTTGTGCTGTATAAAATCAATGGAAACCTATGTAATGTACCCACTTTTCACAAAAACGTGTGTGTGTGTGTGTGTGTGTGTGTGTGTGTGTGTGTGTGTGTGTGCGTGCGTGCGTGTGTGTGCGTGCGTGTGTGTTTGTTTATATGAGGAGAGAGAATGAAGAAAATAATTAGTAGTTTTGTTTTGATGATAAAAAATAATGTTGTGGAAAAAAGTATTAAAATAATTTGATATTTGTTTCCTGTTTTTGTCTATTTTTTGTAGTCTTTTTGAGATTTGGCACAGTCAAACTGTAATGCACTCAAAACATACTTTACTTTCTGGAAAACAACTGTACACCTTAGAAGATTCATCAACCAATCAGAATTAAGCATTTAACAGCCTTGTACTATAAAGACAATCTATTCTATGCTAGTGCAGTGTAGATTTGAACCAATCTTTTCCCCCGGATAGGTTGATCAACAGCAAACAAAGCTGCATCAAACCACAGGCCGTTCATCTTCTTTTTCAACAGTTGCTTCAAAACTTTCTGTCAGCATGATTATGATGGATGCCGGTTAGATAAACTGATAAACTGACAATAACACTGTAGAGTTCCCACTGAGCTGGTGGCCATGAGATAAGTGTGACACAGAAGCTGCCATCCTTCTGTTCTGCAAAAACCATCAAGTAAAGCGTGATTTCCAAGTGATGTTTTCGGAAAATGTTCCTCTTAAACGATTCCTCCACAGAGGGAGTGCAAATCAGAGGTTACTCCAAAGCTAACTTAATTTAGCATAGCAAATGCGCACGGCTGCAAATGCATGCTCTTAGTGTATTTGCAAATGCACGTATGTAGATGGAGGTAAACAGAGAAGATGAGCTTTTCACTTTGATACGTGTGAAGATAATCGAGCTGTTTTATCACTCGCTCTTCCTCCTCCCCTGTTCTCCCTCCTCATCGCAGTGTCTCTTAATTAGCTGTCTCTTTACCGGCGTGTTATTTACAATCATGTGTTTTCCATCTATTTACGCATTTAATGAAAGAGACTGTAAAAGCATCATCAGTTTATATTATCCTGCCTCTCTCCCTCTCTCTCTCCCTCTGTTTCTCCATTACACCTTCCCATTCCTCATGGTCTCTTTCTGGGGCACAGTGTTTTCCTGAACGCCGGAGTGCTATGCTAATGTGTATTGAAGTGTATGAAATTAGCTGGAATTTGCAGAGGCAGCACTAATGGAATGAGTGTCTACCTCCACCTCGTCCTGCCAGCCACGTAAGCGCCAGGTCTGAGGGAAGGGGGTGTGAACGTGCATCAACGTCTGTCCATATGCTTTAAGGCTGTGGGGAACCGATTAAGAACCACACTGAATTTAAATGGCTGATTTACAACACAAAAATACTCCCTCCTGTGCCGGTGCATTACTTGCGCCACAAATTGATGTTTACCAGATCCACCAATTTAGTGTTTAGAAGTTAAAACAGTCATTTTTTTACACTTTCAGCACTCTTTAGTGTAAAATGTTGAGGTTTGAGCATGAAAACAGATGTGGACAGTCGCAATGCACAAAGTTGACTACAAAGGGAGTTATTCTGTGTGTATGTCAGTAAGCTCTGTATCCCAACTTACTCAAACGCCTTGTTTTAGTCATGAGATTTCATGCTTTCACACCTGTAGATCCATTGTTTTGATCTAAAACAGGGATTAAACTTGTTACAATGTTGCTTTTTGTTCTTGGTGCGGTTCACTTTCACATAGCAAAGTTTCTAAACGGAACAAAATAGTTCAAACAAGTCACGTGCGAGTAAACTCACCCCACATTGGTCAGAGCTTGGTTTATTTTCCGGGATTCCGCTCAGCTGTCATTCATTCATTAATTTTACTTCGACCTAGTCCCTTTATTCATCAGGGGTCGCCACAGCAGAAAGAACCGCCAACTATTCCAGCATATGTTTTACACCGTGGATGCCCTTTCAGCTGCAACCCAGTACTGGGAAACACCCATACACTCTCATTTACACTCATACAATACAAAATTTAGTTTATTCAATTCACCTATAGCGCAGGTCTTTGGACTGTGGGGGAAACCGGAGAACCCGGAGGAAACCCACGCGAACACGGGGGAGATCAGAGCGCGATTGCAGGTTCACATATGCCCAAACGCTATAGGGGCAAATGCGGAAGGTTCCGAAACAAACGTCTAGTTGTGAAAGAACCCTTAGTGGTTCATTCGTATTCATTTGTATGATCTCATTCGTACATTTTAGTACAATTTGCTCATCCTCCAATGAAGGATAACATTATGGGTGGGGTTTGGGGGAAGCCTCTTTTTAAAAATCATATATTTTCATATGAATGAAGACGTATGAACTTTTCGGACAATACGTAAAATAGTCATGTAACCTTGTGAGATTGGGCTGGAGATTTCCAGTTCCAGGAACATAAACGTCACAGTATCCTGAATTTAAATAAAATTAAATAAAAATAAAATTGTAAAAATTAAAAAAAATTGTTTGCAACCACTTACCTTATTTTAATTTTTTCTAAATCCAATGAATCATTTTTTTCAGTGTGTGTTTGTGTGAAGTTTAAATTGACAAGGCTTTAAAATGCTTGTGGAGTAACCAAGGCACAAGCTGTAAAGGCACAGCTCATTTGCATTTAAAGAGACACACGCAAATTCTGGCATTCAGTTTTGGCGTACAACATTGTATAAGTAATGATATATGAGACATTTTGAAGCTTTAGAGACACATTGTATTTGACTTATATTTTATCTTGTATAAAAGCACTATATTATATTACTGTCTAGCAGATTCGCTTGTAAATTAATTGATCTTTCTGTTAAAAATGAAGTGTGTAATTTCTGCACCACTAGTACAGTAATATTTAAATGGGTCTTTTTTTTAGACTTCAAAAAGTTAACCTTGGGCCATTCTAAACCCTTGGTATCAAGATTTTTTTCTCTCTCTCTCTCACTCTGAATTAAATGATTATAACAGTATTGTATTATAAAAGTAGTCTTAATGTTGTGTTTGCTGTCACAGTTTTTTTTTTTTTCATTCAACCGCTGAAACAAATGTTAATAGTCAGCGGTTGTGTTTACATTACTGTCTAATGTAAATGTGAGGTACATGGTTGTTTTTTTGTAACATTCTAACACCATTAGGTCAAACAAAACACTTTTTTTTTTTTGCAGCTTATGTCTATGTAAAATGATTTTCTATCGACAGCAAATGTTTGGCAAAGCCCTAGTAACTACTAATTAGTTAAAGTATAGCAGAAAGACTAATAATGATCATTAGTTAAAGGCTTGGGAATATAAATGTTCTTATATTTTCCTTTTACAGCATCTTTGGAGAAATTACATCACATTTATTCATTCCTTACATGGTTGGTTTATTTGCTGAGATTATTTCATTAATGGGGTACATTTTGTCAGAAACTTTTTCAGCAGCACTGATTATGAAAAGATTTTTTCCATTAAATTTCACACAGGGTAAGTTATAATCCATAAACCAAATCAACCAGCTAAAAGGAGGATCGCCACATTATAAACTTTGATTTAAAGCAAAAAATACAAACATACAGGACTAGAACTATACAGCTTTGATAAAGAAAAAACTACAATCTTATGCAGCAAATCATATAGATCAATTAGAAATGAGAGATGAATCTAAAACTGTTCCTTTAACATCATTGGCATCAATAGAAACGATATTTAAATTTTATTGCAAAATATGCATATACAGTGGAAGTCAGAATTATTTGCCCCCCGTATATATTTCCCCCCCAACTTCTGTTTAACGGAAAGAAGATTTTTTTCAACACATTTCTAAACATAATAGTTTTAATAACTCATTTCTAATAACTGATTTCTTTTATCTTTGTCATGATGACAGTACATAATATTTTAGATATTTTTCAAGATACTAGCATTCAGTTTAAAGCACAATTTAAAGGCTTAACTAGGTGAATTAGGTTAACTAGGCAAGTTAGGGTAATTAGGCAATTCATTGTATAACGATGGTTTGTTCTGTAGACAATCACAAAAAAAATGCTCAAGAGGTCTAATAATATTGACCTTAAAATGGTTTAAAAAAAAATGTAAAACTGCTTTTATTCTAGCCGAATTAAAACAAATAAAACTTTTCCAGAAAAAAAAAAAAGGAAATACTGTGAAAAAATCCTTGCACTGTTAAACATAATTTGGGAAATATTTGAAAGAGAAAAAATAAATCACAGGAGTATTTAATAATTTTGACTTCAACTGCATAGGGCCCTCTGATTAGTGGAGTTTTCTTTGTACAGCATTACAGGTAATATAGTTTTTATTTCAAATTCCTCTATTAGACATGACTGTTAAAAATGTTAATAAGAACAGATGGGTTCAAGAAAAGCATAATGAGTCACAACCTGAAAGCTTACAGCATGTCTTTAAAGGGTTGTCAGTTACTGTTTAAAAAATCACTTTCCCCGTTCATTTATTAAGTGAAATTAGGGTTGGGTCGATAGACGATGCCATCGTCCATCGCCGATGGCGGATACACATCACGATGCTGAGCCGGCATCGCGATCCTTCGCCCCGCCCCATCGCAGCAACCCGCTCGTGAAAAATACACACTCAGGCCCCGTTTACACTAATACGTCTTAGTTTTAAAATGGCATTTTAGAACGAAAACGATCCACATCCACACTGGCGTTTCACCTAGCATTTCTGAAAAACCCTCCTTCCACACTATAACGCCATTATAACGACACAGATCACTCTGGCTATTCATGCCAGAGTCCCGCGGAAAAAGTGATTGACAGGTGGTAATTTGTGTGTAACTTATCTTTATTTATTTATGATTTGGTTATGGGTAAAACAAAGAACATGCGGGTCAGGTAGTTGAAACGATAGGCTACAAATAATGAATTCATTATAAATTAATTAATTATTCATAAGCCGCCTACGACGACGATGCCATCGTCCATCGCGATGTTTCATATTAGACATCGTACGATGCCAAATTGGTCAACATCGCCCAACCCTCAGTGAAATAAAGCACAAAATACTATTTGAATAAGTGATGGGATTGTAAAAAATACCCTGCTGACTATATCTATTGATTGAGCAAATCATCCAGCAAATACCTTAATAATATTCAACTTTTTACACTGGTGCAGGAGAAAAGTATTTTTTACCACAAAAAAATTACATATTCACTGTGAAAGAAATCTTGAGCGTGTTAAATATCAAACAAGATTTCAAGGAGAATGTGTCCTCTGCTTTCTTATCAGGAAAAAATAGAAATAGAGTTGTCTAAGGTGTCAAACTTTTTACCACATCAGAGAGAGAAGATAAAACCAGCAAATAGAGACCATGTGGAAATCATGCTCTCTGAAACGTTAGCTCTGGAGGGTAATCTTATGAAATAGGGAAGACAGCAAAAGCTTCACAAAGTCCCTTCCATGATACCTCAAGTCCCTTTGGGTTTCTGAGCTTTATGAAAGCAAAACAGCTCATCTAGGGCATCATCTTATTTTCTCTGCTAAAATAATAGTGGGAACAAATTTAATTTGACAGCCATAATTACTTCCACTAGCTCTGTATGTAATCTAGCTTGAAAAGAAGATGAAAAAAAGGCATTATTAAAACTAAAACGTGCATCTATGCAGCTTTAAAAACAAACAAACAAACAAACAAATATAATAAATAAATATTATAAATATAAATAAATAAATAGGGGTGTCACGATGGCGCAGTGGGTAGCACGATCGCCTCACAGCAAGAAGGTCGCTGGTTCGAGCCCCGGCTGGGTCAGTTGGCATTTCTGTGTGGAGTTTGCATGTTCTCCTCATGTTCGTGTGGGTTTCCTTCGGGTGCTCTGGTTTCCCCCCAGTCCAAACACATGCGCTATAGGTGAATTGGATGAACTAAATTGTCCGTAGTGTATGTGTGTGAATGCAAGAGTGTATGGGTGTTTCCCATTGATGGGTTGCAGCTGGAAGGGCATCCGCTGCGTAAAACATATGCTGGATAAGTTGGCGGTTCATTCCGCTGTGGCGACCCCTGATTAATGAAGGGACTAAGCCGTAAAGAAAATGAATGAAATAATAATAAAAGTAATTTAAAGCATTTTTTTTGGGAAAATGACAAATGTTTCTATTTACTGTGAATGAAAATCCTAGATTTTTAAATAATTAAAATGTCTGAAAATATGTTTTTGGGGTGACGCGGTGGCGCAGTGGGTAGCACAATCGCCTCACAGCAAGAAGGTCGCTGGTTCGAGCCCCGGCTGGGTCAGTTGGCATTTCTGTGTGGAGTTTGCACGTTCTCCTCATGTTCGTGTGGGTTTCCTTCGGGTGCTCTGGTTTCCCCCCAGTCCAAACACATGCGCTATAATAAGCCGAAAAGAAAATGAATGAATGAAAATATGTTTTTTTTTGCGTCTTTTATCTTTTTGTTGTTTTACTCAAAATAAACAATGCACTGCTGATTATATATTTATTATTATTATTATTCACAAACACAAAACTGTAAATTCTAAATCCAGAGAAATCTATCTTCTATAGCCGTACAGATGTGTGTAAATGCCTCTTCTAGCTCATAAAATATCAGGACATTCTTCTCAGAGATGTTCTGTCTGTTTTATTAGTTCGTTGAGATGTAATATGTGTACATGCTTGCTTGTTTGTTTGGTCAGAATAATATATAGTGATGGATGAGAGCAGTTGTTTGAGGTCTGGGCGGATAAGAGATTAGTGTGTTTTATTGTTTGCATGTAGAAAAGAGAGAGAAAAATGACAGGCCGACATAAATACAAAGACTGTAGGGCCCATACTTGTGTCTTTGTTAATAAAGTCAAGCCTCGGTCCCATTATGTACACTCTCATTGTGTATTCTGACAACATAAAACATCATTGAATATTCATGAGATAGCCCTAAAGTAGGTTACATTGTAATTTGACCCAATAATTTTGATTGTGTTAATGCTTCAGGTCACTGTATTAAATATAATACTTGTCCTGCTGGGAAAATGTGATTTAAAAAAAAAAATATATATATATTTATTTTTTTTTTTCAAATAAATCCTTTTGGGCATTTGACTTGGCATTCAGTACACACATTTATGCAAAAGCACATAAACACAGATCATCGTAGGTCAAAGTCAATCAAGCGTGGCGATGCACCTTAGTAAACCCCTTCATTATTACATCAATGTCATTCAGTTTAGTACAGTTTTGCCTCAGCGGTGTGTATATACAGCCTTCAGGAAGACAGCGCACACATTCTCAGATGCGCTATGAAGTACAAAAGGTCAAAAAAGCCAAGAATGATGATTCTGCCTATTTAAACTGTATTAAATGCTTTTGATGGACTGAGAGAGTGGTAAACATCATTTTAAAACTTCTTTGTAGGACTTCTCCCAAAGTTCTAGGCTAAGGGCTCATTCACAGCTAATGTGTCTTTGCTTCTAAAAAAATGCATGATGCAATGGTTCGGAATGGTTTGAAAAAAAGCACAGCTTAAAGCATGAGGATATCTGGACACAGCCACAAAGCGCCTATAGTATAAACAAAAACTTGCAATGGTGGCCCCGCCTCTAAACATTTCTGATTGGTCTACTGCTGTGGTACTGACAGTAATGAGCTGCACTGTGAAAACTGAAGATCTTTTAACTTGACACAGTGTCTAAAAAAGACGCTAGACGTGAACGTAATGGTCACACATGTTTGTAAAGTGTTTACATTGAAAAATAATCAAAAAGTAGCATGTTGAAAAGGAAAAACACATTCTCTGTGAACGGCCCATATAATTGAAGCTGTTGGTTTCTACAGTCTTCTTCAGTCTGTGATTCGTTTGGGAAACAACCCAGATCACTTTAGGTGAGGTCCCCTGCCTCTTCTCATAAACAATACAACACTGTGATAAAAAAAAAATCTTATTATTCTGTTATACTAATAAATATAACCAAAACAATTTACATAAATATATATTTTTTCATGTAAGGCAGTTTGAATTGCCATTGTATACCGATAATAATATGTAAAAAAAAAAAAATTAATTATAGAAAATTATTATTAATTATCATTAT
This sequence comes from Danio jaintianensis, assembly GCA_903798115.1. NCBI lineage: Eukaryota > Metazoa > Chordata > Actinopteri > Cypriniformes > Danionidae > Danio > Danio jaintianensis. The sequence continues at coordinate 8,451,644 of CAIGQV010016735.1, read as the reverse complement.
TATTATTATTATTAATCATTCATTCATTTACTTTTCGGCTTAGTCCTTTTATTAATCCAGACAGAAATGCCAAATGATCCAGCCGAGGCTCGAACCAGGGACCTTCTTGCTGTGAGGCGACATCGCTACCCATTATTATTATTATTATTATTATTATTATTATTATTATTAGTATTATTATTTTTATTATTATTATTATTATTATTATTATTATTATTATCATTCATTCATTCATTCATTCATTTTCTTTTCGGCTTAGTCCCTTTATTAATCAGGGGTCGCCACAGCGAAACGAACCGCCAACTTATCCAGCATATGTTTTACGCAGCGGATGCCCTTCCAGCTGCAACCCATCAATGGGAAACATCCATACACACTTATTCACACACATACAATACGGACAATTTAGCTTATCCAATTCACCTATAGCGCATGTCTTTGGAGTTGTGGGGGAAACCGGAGCACCCCGAGGAAACCCACGCAAACAAGGGGAGAACATGCAAACTCCACACAGAAACGCCAACTGACCCAGCCGGGGCTCGAACCAGCGACCTTCTTGCTGTGAGGCGATTATGCTACCCACTGTGCCACCGTGCAGCCCATTATTATAATAATTATTATTATTATTATTATTATTATTATTATTATTATTATTATTAT
>CAIGQV010016735.1:8405532-8436950 GCA_903798115.1 Danio jaintianensis | reverse complement strand
AGACAGACAGACAGACAGACAGACAGACAGACAGACAGACAGACAGACAGACAGACAGACAGAAAGACAGACACAGATTTTGTTGGAGTTGTGTTTGTTTACGGTGTCAAATGGAGTGTACATTGAAATTCTATGAGAACATGTCATATTTCTTTCATTTTGAGTTTTTTAGCATTTACCTCATTAAAAACCCACAAGTATATCCTACCCAATAATCCAATAGTCGAAGAGCCCACCAGTACAACCTTTCGGTGTGAGACGCACCTGCTTTTCTCGTCCTTTCTCCCACAGTGACCCTACAGTTAACTTCAACAAGTCTTTCTTTTCTTTTTTAGGTCTCTCATTAACAAAGCAGGAGTGAGAGAACTCCCCTAATCACACCATTCCCTATTAACCCCGGCCTCTGCGGTGTGTGAAAATCCCAGGCGGTCAGCTTTATTTGAGATGGCGGAGAAATGTCTGGAAAACCAAATCTCATAAGTCTCTAACACCATACATTCCCCCGTTTGCATTTAAATGAAAGTACTAAAATTTAAATTAAATCCCCCCTCAACCTCCTGCACCTTTATTATAAGTTGGGTTTCTGGCACATGACAAATAACCCAGCTGAATGGCCATTAAATATTGCCAATGAGTTACTCTCTCGCTTCCTCACCTGTACTGTTGAATAACAGCTGGAGGTGAATGGAGAGATGCTTAATGATGTTGTGTGATTGACAGAAGGGGTGATGGTGTGCGATTTTGGACTTGTAAAGGCACAAGCGCTATGATATAAAAATTCGAAGAGATGAAATCAGCTCTGAGCAAATTTATTCATGGTTTAATCAGACATGTTATTCACTGATAACCTACTTTCCCCATATTAATGCAGAAAAGGGAGAGATGGTTTAAAAAAAAAAAAAAGAGGGCGAGAGGAGAAAAGAGCGAGGTTGAGGGAATCGGCCGGTTTTATTCCTCATTTTCCTTCATGTCTGGGTAAGCAATCTGGTCATGCAGTGGAGCTATCCATCATGGTTATAGCCTGTGTAGAGAATGTCTGAAGCTCAGGGTCAATGCTCTCTCTTTTTTCTTCTTCTTTCACTCTCTCTCCTTCTCCCGCACTAGGTTAAAAGGTGTAATTTTCCCATGCTCGCAGCTCGAGATGTCACCTAAAAAAAAAACATCCATATGCACACTCCGTCTGTGAATGAAGCACATTTCTCTGGGACTTTCTAAAGGCCGTGTCTTTCTCCAAGTCCTTATATGGTGTCATTGATGCTGGAGATTGAAGTAGGCAGCTGTAAACGGACACCATTACCTCTCACTTTGTATCTACATTGTGTCAGAGAACTGAATCTGCACCCCGTCACCCTGAATGGACCACCTATCGGTGCACATATACACATACCAGCACACACCATTACGCATGCTCGTCAATCCCGAGCCCCCATTAAACATGCCACGTCGCTGGACTGACAATGAATCATCTATAGGCGATTAATACTTCATTTTTAAACATCAATCTGTACATTTCATTCTGGCCCCCACTCTTTTAATGACTCTTAAATGGTTTTTCGTCTTCACGCGCCTCACATTTGCTAAGCGGAGATGTGGCAAGGGCTTCTTTTAATTAGAGTATATTTATAGATGATTACAGTTACTGCTAAACATTTCCTTACGCTAACGTCTAATGAGTGTTTTTTTTTTTCTTGTCTTTTTTATGTAGATTATAAATTTTTTTTGCATTTCACTGTTTGCTGTGCTTTTATTATTTTATTTTTGTTCTTTTAGTTTTTTTTTTATTTTGCATTTCTTTTTTGCTTTGGGGTTTTCCTTTTATTGCAGGATTTGTGTGTTTTTTTTTTTTTTTAGTATAATTTAGTCTTTTTTTTTGCTTTGCTTTTTGTTTTAACGTTTTTGTTTAGTTTTTTGTTGTTGCTTTGTTGTCTTTTGTGCTTTACTTTTGTTTTGTCTTACTTTATTTGCATGTCACTCTGCTTTTCGTTGCTATTTTGGTTTGCTTTGCTTGTTTGGTTTTGTTCTGTTCCTTGATCTTTGTTTTCTGTTGTTGTGCTCTGCTTTTTCATATCACTTTTTGCTGTTTGCTTTGTCTTTTCATTTAATTTAACCATATTCAGTTTTTTGTTGTTGATCTTTTAGAATTGTTTAGTTTGCATTTCACATTTTGCTTTGCTTTTTTCCCTTTATTGCAGGATTTGTGTGCTTTTCTTTTCTGTTTTGTTTTATTTTGTTCATTTTTTGCTTTGTGCTTTGCTTTTTGATTTAATGTTTTTGTTTAGTTTTTTGTTGTTGCTTTGTTCTGTTTTATGTGCTTTGCTTTTGTTTTGTCTTACTTTATTTGTATTTTAATATTTGTTTTTGTAGCTATTTTGATTTGCTTTGCTCGTTTTGTTTGGTTCTGTCCGGAGATTTCTTTTCTACTGCTGTGCTTTGATTTTTCATTGTAATTGTTGCTATTTGCTTTGTCTTTTCATTTAATTTAACTGTGTTCTGTTTTATTTGTTTGTTTTTTACATTTTGTTTTTGTTTTTATATTAAACTTCTCTTTCTTTGTTTTTTTCCCTTTATTGCAGGATTTGTGTGCTGGTCTTTTTTCTTTTGTTTTATTTAGTTCATTTTTTGCTTTGATTTTAGTTTTAACGTTTTTGTTAAGTTTTGTGTTGTTGCTATGTTGTCTTTTGTGCGTTGCTTTTGTTTTGTCTTACTTTATTTGTACTTTACTCTGCTTTTTTGATTTGCTTTGCTTGTTTTGTTCTGTTCTTTGATGTTTGTTTTCTATTGTTGTGCTTTGATTTTTCATTGTGTTTTTGCTGTTTGCTTTGCCTTTTCATTTTGTTTTATTTTGTCAGTTTTTGCTTTGCCCTGCTTTTTTCTTTTTCTTATTTAGCTTTGGTTTGTTCTGTTCTTTGATTTTTGTTTTAATGTTGCACTTTGATTTGTCATTGCACTTTTTGCTCTTCCTTTAATATGCAGTTTCTGTTGCTCTTTTTTATTTTGTTCTTTCTTTTCTTTTTATTTTGCACATTGTTTTGTTGCATTATTTATTTATGTTTTGCTTTTTAATTTAGCTTTTTCTTTTGTTTCACATTTTTTTATTCTGTTTTGTTCTTTTAGGAATGTCCCTGAAAATCGCAAAACTGGCGCTCTGTCAGATTCCACTTTTTTCCAGAGCTTCTAGTGCCAGTTTTCTCCCTAAAGTATTGCTAACATGCACAAATGTGCCTCTGTGGTACTGTGTGTTGGGTATCAGCCCTCAGCCAAGTGCGCTTGACCCGATGAAGTGTGTTTAGAGCAAGTGTTTATGAATAGCTCCCTCCCAGACCGCCACAAGGAGCTGTGCGCTGGATACACAAACAGGGCCTTCCGTGTGGTCTTAAACATATAAATAGTTCTGTTGTGCTTCCAAGTCGCCCTGTTTCTCACCTCCGTCCCTGCGGGGCTCCATTTGTTTTCTCTCTTTTTTTCTGTGTAATTTTATGCACCGTTGGACAAAGCTGTTGACATATTTACACATTCTCCTAGTGCAAATGTTAAAAGAAATCAAGTAAAGCCTCCTATTATTTTGATTTGTGTCAGACGAGGGAATTCCCCAGTGTGTGATAGACCAAAGATATCTTCTCTGAAGACCCGATGTGCAAGTGTCTGTGTGTGTTTGCGCTGTAAACGAGCCGAGGATCCATCCTGATAGAGTCTCAGTATGAGCGCATCGTAGAACAGGCCTGGTTATTTAAAAAAAAGTGGTTATACAGCTGAGTGTCTGGGGATGAATATGAATGCATTACAAACAAGGAGGGAAAAAAATAAACAAAAGCAACAGGAACTGACGCGGTTTCGCAGTTTGCCTCATTCCTCAAGACCTTACAGTGTACTGGATTGATCTCCTTCCCTCGCTCTCGTTCTCACATTCGTGAGTCATTTTCGTGTTGAAGTCTGGGTTTACTCCAAACAGTCTTTCGGTGCTGGCCTTTCTCCATAACTACAAAACAAAACACAGCTTTCTGCCTAGCAGGGGTGCGCCGCTCTCTTGCTAGCATGGCAGTTTAGCAGGGCATTCATATGTGGAGAGGACTCCGAGTGCTGGTGAAGGGTGGTTTTTAGCTGGCCAAGTTTTCACAGCCGCCTTTGTCTCGTAAAATAACCTTAACGTCGCTATAAACAGCCGCTCGCCGCAAGGATCAATCCACCAACCACAAAATTAATAGAGCAAAGCACAACCTGTTAGAGGGGAAAGGAGAGGGTAGGCAAAGTAGGCAAAGAGTGGAGAGCCGTGACGACTGGAGACATTGAAGGGGACCTTCCCTACGAATATTAATTCTTAAACTGTTATGCTTGATTACCTTCAGTTCTTAATATGCGGTTAAACTAGCTCTGCTACATTTTTTTACTAAGCTACTTTCATTATTCAATATTTAATTGATATCTACTTTTATTTGATTTCAATTTTATTTTAATTAACAAACTGTTCATTTTAGAATAAATTTATGACACTTGTATAATTGCATATACAGTTGAAGCCAGAATTATTATCCTTCCTGAATTATTTGCCCCCCTGTATATTTTTTCCCCAATTTCTGTTTAACGGAAATAAGATGTTTTTCTGACACATTTCTAAACGTAATAATTTTAATAACTCATTTCTAATAACTGATTTCTTTTATCTTTGCCATGATGACAGTACATACAAAATTTTACTAGGTATTATTCAATATACTAGTATTCAGCTTAAAGTTCAATTTAAAGGCATCATTGTATAATGAAGGTTTGTTCTGTAGACAATCAAAAAAAAATATATAATAATGCTTTAGGGGGCTAATAATATTGACCTTAAAATAGTTTGCAAAAAATTTTAAACTGCTTTTATTCTAGCCGCAATAAAACAAATAAGACTTTCTGCAGAAGAAAAAATATTATGGGAAATACTGTGAAATATTTCTTGCTCTGTTAAACATCATTTGGGAAATATTTTAAAAAGAAATTCACAGGAGGGCTAATAATTTTGACTTCAACTGTGTATAAAATTACATTATGAGTTCAAGTTTGAGCTTTTCACTAGAATTGAGATTGGATTAAATGAAATAGTCTGGTGTATATTTTACATTCTCAGAAATCCCAATGGTAAAAAAAACAAACAAAGTTGTCACAGGGGTGGGATTTATTTCAGTTTGGCACCTTTGAATTGTTACTACTAAAAGTTTCATTTTAGTAATTTAAAGGTATTTTTTTGTACATGATATGTACATATTCTAAATTATAGTACCCATCCAGTAACAGCTTTTTATAGCTTTTGTACCTGTGTAAATAAAAAGAATCAATATAAGCTATTTAAAATATATTGCCCTTTTCTTACTTCTTCCTCATGAAACCATGGTTACAGACCTATCCTGAGACGTTTTATTATAATTGTTTTAAGAATAATTTTAAATAATTCTTGTTATTATTATTATTATTATTATTATTATTATTATTATTATTATTATTATTATTATTATTATTAAATAAATAAATACATTCATTCATTCATTCATTTTCTTTTCGGCTTAGTCCCTTTATTAATCTGGGGTCGCCACAGCGGGATGAACCGCCAACTTATCCAGCATATGTTTTATGCAGCGGATGCCCTTCCAGCTGCAACCCATCACTGGGAAACATTCATACACACTCGTTCACACACATACACTACGGACAATTTTAGCTTACCCAATTCACCTGTACCACATGTCTTTGGACTTGTGGGGGAAACCGGAGTACCCGGAGGAAACCCACGCGAACACGGGGAGAACATGCAAACTCCACACAGAAATGCCAACTGACCCAGCCGAGGCTCGAACCAGCGACCTTCTTGCTGTGAGGCGAACGTGCTACCCACTGCGCCACCGCGTCGCCCCCTAAATAAATACATTTAAAAAGTAAAATAAATATATAAAATAAATAAATAAATAAATCAAATAACACCTAATTGCAGATCATCTGCTATCAAATAAATCTCTAAACATTGAATCCTGTATTCAAAATGTTAAAGTTTTTTTCTTCTTAATATGGACATCAATCCCACAGTAGCCAACCATCCACAGCACATGTTTATGGGCCTCCTCTTGCTAAGAAATGCAATTAATTGAAACAAGCATCAAAAATGTGCACTTTCTCTACCTTGTGGGCTCCTTTTAGAGGTCTTTTCTGTGGCCCTTCTCTGCAGGAAAGCATGCCACATTCTTGCCACTTATCCACAAACAGTCTTCAGGTTCATCAAGAGACTTTCGCTCACTAACACGCGCCTTTCTATTTCTGCGGGCCAGGATTTCAGACTTCGGGTAGGCTTTCATCTGTCCAATTACTATCATTAGGATTTGTTTCATGCTGAAATATGCCAAGGGTGTAGAAACGGGCAGGCTGCCCAAACTAGTTTATTATCTTGCAGGAGATTCAACGTGAAAGGCATTTGCTCTGAAATCTCGAAGGAGACTTTTAACTCTTATAACTGTTGATGACGGTTGACTAAAATGCCATTTCAATGAGTTTGAATGACAATGACTATGCGCAACAGAAAAGCGGGAAGTCTGGCTATGCCTTTTGGACCAAACAGAACACAATTTAAAGCTCACCTACTGTATGGCGCGCACACACACACACACACACATTTCAGGAGAGGACCTGTTAGAGAACGACTGATTGTAATGATATACCATGATGGCATCAGCATATGCTTTCTCTGAAGTGGCCTCTCAACTTTTGCCACAGACTCGAGAGTCTGCAATAAAGCAAGTTCTTATTAAGAAAAGAGCATACTCTTAAGGCTGGTTTACACCAAAGACTATAGAATACACAAGACATGTCACTCGTATAATTTTAAATGGGGAAAAGTGTAACAGTCAATATGGCGAATGAAGCCCTGCCTTCTAGTACAGGAGCCAATCATCAATCACTATAGACTGACGATTCTCTCGAGGAGGGGCTCGAACCAGACGTGAGTTTCTGTAGATTTTGTGTGATTAGAACGTTTAGAAATGAAACTAAAGAGACAGTTGTTGTTTAATTATATTGATGATTCCTGATTTTCCTGATTTAATCGTAAGCTTGGCAAACAATTTTGAAGAATTCGATGTTTCCCTATTCAAACAGAACGCCCAAGCATACTGCCCGAGAGGCGTTTCTAAGAAGGCCGCCGAGTGACTAACTTGCCTTAAAGGGGCTTTGTTTATACTCTGCTAGTTTGCCTGAGTGCGTGCGGCGAATCTTATGTCACCGTGGTGTTGGCGGAGTTTTGCTTTGGGTGTGCACAACATTATTCCGTCTGGTGGAGAGGACAACATTTTTTGTAACTTTGTTCGTGGCTCCGCACCCGAAGATGCACGACTTGGAGCCGAGTCTGGCCGAGCTGGGGAATTTACACGGGCAACACCCTAGAAATCCAAAACAACCGCCTGATGTGAAGTCCTTTAGCTTTTCTTTGAAGCTTTGAGGGGGGAAAAATGCATATATTTTGTGCACAGGTTGTCCAACACTTTTTATTCTATAAAAGGTTTTGTATTAAGTACGCAGTTAGCTTGGATATATAAAATGTAAGTCATATATAAAATATAAAAGTTAGTCATTTAAACAACTGTATTAAAAACAAACATTATCATGAGTGTCCTCCAAAATTATCCACAAATCGTTTTATTTACAGTTAAATTCATTCATTTAGCAACTCCACTCGCTGACTTCTTTTTTACTACTGTTTCGTCATGACAGTTACTCCGAGTCACCCCTGTTGTTACAAATAATAGTACAACGGCGAGCGCATCAAGTATAAAAGCCTTCACAGTTCTTGGCTGTGCACATGCAGTCAGCGGAGGCTTGCATTGCAGACCCAGGTGAAAATATAAATCAGCCTTTACAAAAAAAAGGTTTTTTTTTTATATTAAAGGTGCAGTATGTAAGTTTGACACCCAGTGCTTGAACTAGGTATTGCACTCCTGATTCAAAACACATTTTCACTCAGCCCCTCCGAGTAGGACACGGGGTTACAATGTAACCTGTTCACCTAATGTTAACATTTGTAATATTTATATTATTTGCTAATTAATAATCATCTCATGTGGAACTCTGAATCTGCGTCTCATTTCAAAGGCTGTTACTGTCCACCGGAGTTCGCATTTTTGTTTGCGGATGCATGCTCTGGGAGCCTTCATGACTGAATGAATCAAATATGTGGTTTTTCACCAAGGCAACCCAGAGTGCTGAAATATAATTGGCTAAACTGGCATTAAGCAGGTTAAAAAAAAAAACTAAACAAAGACAGACATTCTGGCACGGAATGCACATTTTTAAAGTATAGAATAACTGACTTTAGCATTGTTTTTTAGATAAAGACGTATGTTCACTTTGTTTCTTAAATAATGTTTCTTAAATATCTGCAAACATATTATGGTATTTTTATGCTTTAGAAGTGTCAAAAACTTACATCCAGCACCTTTAAAATTGTAATAAATATGTTTTTTCTTTGCATTGACTTCATGCTTGTGCATTGAAGTACGTGAGCTCAACTTAGTGAAGCAAAGCCATGGTTAATTTGGGGTTATCAAATTCAAACCATTAACTATGGTTTTGCAAATCTAACCATAGTTTTACCATGCTAACTGTAGTGAAACTGCAGTTACACAAATGTAAGTTAATGTGCCAAAAAGACAAGGTTACTATATTTTTCTATAAAAAAAACAAAACACTGGTTGATTTTCATAAGGTTATGTGACTTTTTTGCCCACTTACATGTGTATGTCTACATTTTCTGTCTCTGTCTCTTTCTCTCTGTCTCTCTTGGGAGAATGTGGCCCTGTCTGAGGCCACAGGCCCATCGATCGGTCCGCTGAGTGCTATCCCTCTCTTTTAAAGGAGTGCCATCTCTCTATTTCTCTCTCCTCTATTCCCACTTCCACCGTAACAAAGTGAAGGCCCAAGGGGTGAAGGTAAAAGCCAAGCGGACCATTGACATGCTCACACATCGGCCCATGAAGAGGCTGGCTGATCAGGACGTATGATCATCTCATTCAACCATATCACGCTGGCCTTTAAAGAGCTGCCACATTGACCGCAGACTGACGTTGCCACAGTCTGTCTGATAAAGAAGCAGATTAACTAGGAAAAGGGAGAAAGATATTAAAGTTGACAGGACTTTTTCTTCTTTGAAAAGTAGTATTTCTTGCGAGAAAATTTTACTTCAGTAGTTTGTGTCAATATGTGTGATTCTGAGGCTTGACTCAAAAAAAGATTAGAATGGCCTTGGAAATTGCATTCTTTTCTATGGAGATAACAGCTACTTTCTACTTGAATATGGAAAGGCGGTAATCTCCAGAAGAGTTGGTCAAGACTATATAATCGCATGTGTCCATGTGGCAATTTAGAATAGCTCTAATCTGCAGACAAGTCTCCGTAAGGCCATGACACACCAAGCTTACGTCAAAGGACTAGGGACTGCAAAATATGACAGTGTTTTTGACAGAGTTTCAGTCAAAAAGCTGCACTTTAAATTCCAAAAGGTCTACAGGTTACTGCAAACTAGTGTACGGCGGTGTTTTCTACAGTGGTTCAGGGTATAGAATTGCTGAATGACTAAAGAAACGTTATGGTGTTACCATTACCATGTTCTGCTACTTACATGCACCAATCACAGAAATGAGCACAAATATGTGTTATTTTGTGACTATATTGTATCGCATTACGGAGCAATGTTAATGTTAAATCAAAAGTAATTCACAGAATATTTGTAAGTTAACAGTATTTTTTTTATGGTTAACACCTGAATTGCTTACAAAATAGGTGTATGAAATGATAAAACATTGATGTAAAACATGATGTAAAAAGGTTATCTGAGAGAGAGGTTGGGAGAGAGAAAAAGAGCACTTGAAAAACCAGGGCCCAGAAAAAAAGAGCCAGAGGATAGAAGAACCTCAGCAACAGTTACAATGTTTCTTTATCCCTTCCTTGACCATGTGACCAAAAACCAAATTTCAGACATTCAAACTGACCAATCAGCAGGTTACAGCTTCCTACAAGGTGTGACCACATTGCAGACCTCCAATTTCCACACATCTCAGGCTATAGCCCTAAACTTTATCAGCACTTCTGAGCCTTTTGTAATTTGTATCAGCTTTTTTGGTAATAAAGAAAAAAAAAATATTGCATACATCATGTGAAAAAATAAAAAAATCACACCACATGGGCATGACATTAAAATACTTACAGCACTAAAAAAAATATTCATTGGACTTAGTACATTTTTTAAGGTAAGTGGTTGCAAACAATTTATGTGGGCTGAATTTAAACAAACAAATTAAGTTGAACATTACTACATTTAATTTGTCTGTTTAAATTCAGCCCATACATACATTGTTTTTCGGGTCGACAAAAAAAAACTACTTTTGATTTTTTAGAACTGTCATAAACTATAACAAATCAACTCGTCAAAAAATATGCTTGGCAGCAGTGCAAGACACCTAGACACAGAGAAATAACACGGTGCTTACGGATTCTATATGAAAAAAAAAAAAATTAAACCCTAAAAACAGATTAAACACAGAAATTGAGATTTTTTAATTTATTTTTTGGTAACACTTTAGTAGGAGTAACAATCCACACCATTTACTACCTGCCTAAGATATTAACTGTTTATTAGCACTTATAAAGTATGATCTTATTTTACATCTCTAATCCTACCCAATACCTAAACAAACTACTACCTTATTAATGATTAAAAAGCAGCTAATTAGTAGTTTATTGAGCTAAACATCTTAGTTAATGGTGTGTTAATAGTGTGAATTGTTCATTAAATTTAAATGTGACCTGTTTTTTATTTATTTATTTATTTTATATCACAACTGTTAGTCACCGTCCGCTCTTCTTTTCCAGGTCAATGTGTCTTTGCCATGTGTAGTGTAAATGAGGATATCATATGAGCCACTTTTAAAAGAAGATGGAATTGACCATCAAGATCTGCAGTGCAAATCCAGCAGCATTTAAAGGTACTTTTTACACCTAAACAAAGCACAAAAAAACTTTTATGGTTGAAACTTTAATGGTTGAAAAAGCCAAACTCATTTTTCCCAGTTAAGAAACATTTGCAGCTTCTCAGCATCGCACGTCTTTGTTCGTCCTTCATGTTCAGCTCAGTTTCAAGAAGCTACTTTATCAGTGATCTATCAGCGCTCACAATCACTTCACTGGATTAGCATCAGGCTTACCTGAACCGCCACTAAGCCCTCCAATCACGACTTTCTAACCGCCATCAGTTTAGCAGGAATGGCACGGTCAACTATTCAGAGCCCACCATAAGGGAAGCGACTCAGATGTGAATGATTTTCTTTTTTTTAAACTGGTCGTTTAGTCGGTGCTTTGCAGCCAGCGTGGTACTGACCTTGCTAAAAGATTGATCTCTGTCTTCAGAGGAAGCTAAGCCAGCCCGCGCCAAGAACAGTGGGCTCCTATTAAAATATGAAAAGATTTTCTTATTCTTGGAAAACCAACAGAGATTTCCCCCTCACTCTTTTCTTCTTTTAATTGCCAAAATTAAAAGAAAGGAAAAAAGGACATCAAAGGAAAATAGGAGTGATTTGCATGTAGATGTTGAGAGAGTGACTTTAATGTGCTACTGTGGCATTTTATTATTTATTAAGATTATTTTTTTGAAAGCCCGGCGCCAAAGCACACTCTCGCGACCAGCAGAGAAAGATTTTAGACAGCTGCAATTAAAACACAGAAGAATTAATTATAGTCAATAAGGCTTTTATGGGAAATCAGCTAGGCAAGATTGGCTCTTATTTCAAATCTCTCATGCTGTCTCTAAAGCTCCCCAGCTTGGCTTCCTGTGCCTGTACAAAGAAATTCTCGCATATGGGAAAGACGGAGACAGTTGCGTAATACGTATGAGAGACGTGAGACTTGAACAATCCCTCCCATCTCTTATGAAAATGCTGTGGTAGATTATAACAAGCTCTGTCATTTCTGTGGCTATCGTCATCTAGCCTGACCTCTAATACTATTCAAGTGAATGTATGTGGTTGTCTATTTCTTTATTATAAAATTTTTTTGCAGAGATAATTTGATTTTAATTGATTTTGGTACTTTGTCAGAGCAGCTGTAGGATCTATGTTCTGTCGTCGGACTAAATCATCATCCTCATCAATATCACTAATGCAGAATTGATCATCGTGGGAACAGCCTAAAATAAAAGTCATAAATGCACATAGTCGTATGTTATATGTTATCAAAGGATGGCACTTTCATTTCTCAATTGCGATCCCAGGCTCTGTTTAACATTATGAATCATTAACTGATACAAATCACCTTGGTGAACCAGTTGTCACAGTTACCTGCGGTGTTGACCCAGCTGTGATTGGCCTCCTGTGCGTCCTGGGTGATTTAATATCCAATCGGGTAATAGGCTGCACTAGAGACTGGGTTTGTGTAAATCGGGCTGGGTGAGGGGGTGGGGGGATTATTTTAGCAAATGCTGTTTAATTATGAGAGAAAATCATTGTGGATGGCCTCAAGTTATTCAATTAAGGAATTAATTCAGCACATAAAAAAGATCATAAAATCTAAACAACCCCTTAGCGGTACTTAATATGTGATCCGCGGGAGTGAAATTGCAGGGAAAATCAAAATACAAATTTAGATACATGTTGAGCGGCCACCTGTGCGGTTGAAAATGTACAAGTTTATGATGTTTGGACTCCATTTACACCTGCTTTAGTAACATATTAAGACTCAATTTAAGTATACTTACTAGCTACATGCTTAAAAATAAAGGTTCTTTATTGCCATTGATAGTTCCATGATGAACTTTTAACAACCATGGGACATTTCACAAAAGATTAAAAAAAAAAAAAAAAAATTATTGAACTTATTTAAATGTAATCTTCACAATAAAATAGGGGCTTACTTGAAGACACTTTATAAGATTCTTTGGAGAACCAAAAATTTTTTTTATGGCTTAATTTTAAGACTTTGCCTACAGTACATCTTTCTTGGCATGTCTGAGGCTTCGCACTGACGCAATCATCATAATAACGACACCCAATCACATCCAACTTGGACCGTGACACACAAAATACACAGGAGTTTTAGTAGTAGTAGTGTATAAAGATCTATATACAATTGATTATAAAGCACTAGGTGATTACCAGTCGTGATAATAAGCTTTTCCTCTGGTGTTGCACAAACATGATTGGCTAGCATCTGAACTAATATTTGCATAAAGTGATCAGATTGGCTGATACCTGCATTGGCGCTTTAAAATATTCAACTTCTGTCACAAGCAACAGACCCAACATGTATCGACGGACCCAGAATTCAGTTCGACAATGCTTGACGTCACTCTATTCAAAGTAAATGAGAAGTGTCAATGCAAGGGTTAATGGATTTACCTTTTAATTATGTATTGATTGATTGATCCACTGCAAAAATTATATGACAAAAAGTCATGACAACAAATGTTTTAATGTTACTTTAACCATCTTCGAAACAGAAACTAGGACATTTTTGTTTTAACAGTGTAATTTGTGGTGTAAGGACCCTTGCTGTATGGGAGGATCTCTGATGAAATCTAATATACGGATTTGGAATTGACATTTTTGGGTGAACTATAATTTATTTAACAAATATATATCATATGTTTAACATTTTGTTACTGTAGAATTTAAAGTATGTGTTTCTTAAATTATTAAAGGTTTTATGTTGTAAATTTTATAGTACACATCAACAAAATGTGTTTTTAACACAGAATTATACTGCTGATTTTAGGGTAATTGCTTGATTGGGAAGTTATGATATTTTTTTCATTTATTTCACCAATAATGTATATTTTCACTGTAACAAGTTGTATTTTTTATATATTAAGAGATGGCATTTTTTACGGTAATTTACGGTAATAACTACAGTAATAATTTACTGTGATTTAATGTATGTAATACAGTGATATACTATTTTGGTTTAAATAGTCTTTTACTGTTGCTGCTTTACAGTTTTTTACCGTTGTTTTCACTGACATTTTTTACAGTGTTTTTTGCTACTTTAATCAGGTTAGAACATTTGTTTTAAGTGATAAAAATATTAAGTTAAACATTGCAAGTCAAGTGTTAAGTAAGTTGAGATGACTGGAAAACATTAATTTGACAAAAAAATTAAGGCAGCAATATTTTTTAACAATGTTGTATGATCCAAAAAGTTTAAAAGATGCACTCAAAAATATATTTGCTGCTTGTTCAAACTACTTATTTAAAATGAGCTGAAACAACACAAATCTTGAGATTTTTGGGGGACAACTTAATTGTCTTAATGTTCAATCTACTTAAAATTGTTACGTTAGCTTAGTCAATTTGTGTTGTGTTGTGGATTTTTACAGTGTGTGTTGTGAGAAGTACAACAATGTATTATTATTGTGCTGCTAATTATTAAAGAATTAGATCATTCTTGCCACTCACATCGTTTTCGTTCACGTGCATTCAGATGAATTCCGTTTATTTGCATTCGTTGCCACTTAACTTGGATTTGTTCATTCAGTAGTTTTCATGTATTGCACTGAGCGCTCATATAAATGTGAGGTGGAGCGTGATGAAATAAAAAAAAAAGTCTTGATGAAATCCGAATGTAGGTGGTCTCAATGCATTTGAATTCATGTTAATACCATGTGGATATGGTGAAACATATCAGCTAAAACTTGATTGGATCTAACTCCAGATGGAAACGTCCTATATTGGTATACCCACCTTAAGTAAAGAATAAGGATGAAGAAAAAAAGGAGAAAAGGCAGAATATATCTGTCCTAATGAGTAGTAAGTAAAGTTTGATATCTTTCTGACCTTCATCTGCTGGGACAGAGCTGTCACTAAGAAATACGTCTATGAGTCTGTGTGTCTGGCCTCTGGCTGCCAGCTGAAAATGCATATTTAGCCCTTAAAGCATATTCTAATGTATGGCAATCAGGGCTGAATTCTTCTGACTGTATTTTAGATGTCGTGATGTGGAGAAAGAACAAGGATGAAAGGCAGAAAGAGACAGAAAGAGAAGGACAGGGGAGAAAAAAAAACAGCATTTTCAGCACCTTCTGCCACTTATACAGAAATGTGCCCACTGCCCAAGGAAAAGCACCACTATGTCACATTTAAAACTTCCCCCACTGTGTTGCAGAGCGAGAAGGGGAGACAACAAGCCACAAAACTCCCACAGAGCAGCAAGGGACACCCACGGAGCAGCAACTTGAGCCTGAGGTGAGGAGTAGCCCACAAAGATGGAGCTGTCATTGAGGTCTCACATAGCAGGAGATCTGATAGTCCTGCCCAGAGTCAACTGACAGCAGTGAGATGGCCATACATTTATTTTGTTTTTTTATTTATTATATTTTAAAATGAGGGCGGCACGGTGGCACAGAGGGTAGCGCTGTTGCCTCACAGCAAGAAGGTCGTTGGTTCGAGCCTCGGCTGTGTCAGTTGGCGTTTCTGTGTGGAGTTTGCATGTTCTCCCCGTGTTCGCGTGGGTTTCCTCCGGGTGCTCCGGTTTCCCCCACAGTCCAAAGACATGTGCTATAGGTGAATTGGGTAGGCTAAATTGTCAGTAGTGTATGTGTGTGAATGGGAGTGTATGGGTGT
The DNA here is from genome assembly GCA_903798115.1 of Danio jaintianensis. Lineage (NCBI taxonomy): Eukaryota > Metazoa > Chordata > Actinopteri > Cypriniformes > Danionidae > Danio > Danio jaintianensis. Next base: position 8,421,333 of record CAIGQV010016735.1, on the reverse strand, counting down.
TTCCCAATGGGTTGCGGTTGGAAGGGCATCCGCTGCGTAAAACATGTGCTGGATAAGTTGGCGGTTCATTCCACTGTGGCGACCCCGGATTAATAAAGGGACTAAGCCAAAAAGAAAATGAATGAATGAATGAATGAATTTGAAAATTGTTCTCCATGTAAGTAGTAAATCTTAAGACATCTCAGCTGCTGAAAAAAAAAATACTTAATGTACGTTTTATGTATAACTCTGTATTCCCTTGTATAAATCAATAAAACGTGTGTACTGTATGTAGTAGTCACTTTAAAAGACGCTTAACTTTTTATACACACTTTAATTACTAAAAAAATATATTTCCCAAGTGCAGCTTTATTTTCTTTTCTGAAAGAATTGAGAGTTGAGAGTTTCCTTGGCTATGTTTGGGATCATTGTCTTGCTAAAATGTCCAGCCTGGTTTCATCTTCATCATTTGGTAATGTAGTGATTGGGACTGAAGCAGTTAATAATAATTTATACCGATGAGGGGCAGGTTGCTCTCTATCTACTGAGAGATTTCAGTTTGCTGTCTGGGCTTTCCATGCTTTTTTTCACCTCCCTTTCTTCATGTGTTCAATACTTTTTTCCCTATGAAATTACATTTTATTACACACTAATTAGTGTTGTTTTCTTTTCTATCTACGGATTACACTCATTATAACTGACATCTGGTGACATGGTCAATACTTGTTTTACCTTATTTACTTACTATATTTATATATATATATATTATCCATTAGCATCACAGTATTGATTTCCCAGTACTGGGTTGCAGCTGAAAGGGCATCCGCTGCGTAAAACATATGCCGGAATAGTTGGCGGTTCATTCCGCTGTGGCGCCCCCTGATAAATAAGGGACTAAGCCAAAGGAAAATGAATGAATAAATCACAGTATTGAAAGAAAATAACAATGAAGTTTCATAAACTCTCATTGGTTGAAAAAAAGAAAATCCACCCCAGATTCTTGCCATTGGTTCAGTCAATGTTTCCATATCAGGCTATTCCTAAGCAAACAGAGCAATGATTTAAAATCACATGATATTTGTTTATACATTGCAACCTTTAAATGCTTACTTATGTGTGTCCTTGTATATTAAGCAGGAGACAGCAAACAGTATTTTAATGCGAAAAAATGTACACACACACCACCTTTAATGTCTTGTTTTTTTTAATCGCAGCATTAAAGATTGAAGATTAATTGAAGATTAAATGACACCTATTTGCTGCACTGTCAGCAAGTGTTTGACCGTCTGTTTAAATGACCACACACAAAAACAATCCTCCCTAATCTGATTTATCTTTTGTCATCTGTGCTTATAACCGTTCTCACCGCAGTGGCTGAAGTTCGCAGATTATATAAATAAGAGCTGAGGAAAGCTTGGCTAGCTTTTATTTGCATACAGCTTTGCTTTCAGTTTAATGCTGTTAGGTGTTACTGATTATATTGTTTACAATGGTGACAACCACAGGGAGCTTAAAAAGTGCAGCGGTCAGCAGCGGTCCACCGACTCTTTGTGAGTTTATGCATGAGTTGTGTAGCCTGGCCTTACAAATTTGTGACAAATCAGCCAAATGTGACAAAACCTCCATGACAAAACAGAAAAAAGGTTTCATAAATAATATAGATATTATTTTAAGTTGGCTCATTTAGATGTAATCAACAGTTATGTTTACAGACAATGACACAATGTCAGATGAGTTTTAAAATCTGTTAATTAAACAGTTGCTTCACACAGATTTAATCAGTGGCAGCTCAAACGTGCTATTTTAATTAAGAAACCATAATATCCTTGGACTTAAAGAGGTCATGAGCTGCCTTTTTATTTTATTGTGTACTGTTCTCTAAGGTTAACTTATAATGTTATCAATACTTTTACCTAAAAAAATCATAGTTAAGAAATAACAGATATTTCTGGCCTATTTTGACCCCTATCATCAAAACACACTGTTTGAATGGTTAAGGATAGGCTGATTATTGAAGTAAACAACCACTGCTGTGATAGGTTTTATATATTTATAGATTTGCAAAGGACAGTGTGTCCACCAATATGAACACCTTTAGGTATTCAATTCAGTTCAATTGATTTTTATTACTATTTATTTTGTGGCAAGTTCTAGTTTCCTAATGAAAATAATGCAAATTTCGGTACCTTTTCAAAACAGGAAAGAGCTTCTGAAAAGCATTTCACCTGCAGATGATCCGAAGACCTCTCCTTGTACATTTAAATAACAGGTAATGGCTTAAAGATCTGCTTTTGCTCTTGAATTCCCCCTAAGGGATCAATCGTATTTATTCTGTTCTGTGAATAACACTGATATTGTGCTCCATTACAGTTGTTTTCCAGAGTAATTTAATTACATCTTGCCAAGGGCGCTGTCCTTGCAATAAGTGTTAAATGTTTGCGTAACAGAGAGTGCAACGGATGAGAGTTCAGCCGCTGTTACAAGCACTGCGGGTTCAATCCGAGTTCATCGAATGCAGGTTCAATCCCAGATAAGGCACTTAAGGTGTTGCAGTCACCAAGATGACAGTTCCTCCGCCTCGGAAAAAGAGCTGCCGATCCATGTGAACGTCTGAAATTGAACCGTTGTGCTGTTTGCCAGTCCGTGGGAAATAATCTGTGAGTTGAGAGTTGGGAGCTGTCAGAATTGCTCTTGAAAACTCACTAAAGCTGTCTTAGATACCCAGTCTTAGGGTGTAATTATGGTTGCGAGCTTGTGCATTTCTAACCAATTAAAACTGGGTTTGTAACTTATACCAAGCGACTGTGGAATCAGCCCAGGGGGAATATAAATATGATTAGTAGCATGTACTTTGTACTGATGAGTCCTCGGTGGAGTTAAATGCAGGGAGTCAGTGCAAGCCCCAATTATACTGAAACCTGACTGCGTCCCCTGAAGCCGCGACCACTTGAGTTGTTTAATGTGATTTTCTATACATTACTGTTGATAGTTTATAGTTGTATTCCAAAACTCAGTGAGCTGCCTATGTAGACAGTTATAGTAAGTCAACATGGGGGTTCTTAAAGTTCAGATTATTCGAAAAGATGATACATTTTTTAGATATAGGTGGCTTGAGACAATTCACTGGTTATTTTTGCCATCCATGTTCATTATATAATAATAAAAGAAGGCAACACTTTAGTGTAAGTGTCCATTCCCACTATTAACTCCTGGCTCATTACATGCTTATTATTATGACAAATAAAATATATTTTTTTAATACACAGATATTTGTAATTTGTAAAATGTAATTTTAAGTCATTTGTAAAACATTAAACATTAAAGTTGTATTTTTATTTTACAGTGCAGCTATTTCTTTTTGGTTTGCATTGCTTTTTAAAAGACTATATGTTTGGTAACACTTTACAATAACAGTACATGAATAATGATATATTAATATGCAAACTAAACATTACTTTATTATGAATTAAGGAATAGTTATGGCGCAGGCTAATCATGAACTAACTTTAACTACAACATGAGTCACTTGAGTTCATGTATGAATAATGGCTACCTTAATTACTTGTTAGCACATGTTGTTTAATGTATTAATTAACATTTAAGTTTAAGCTAAATGTAACCAACATGAGCTGTTAATGTATAATTATGTCATGACTTTACTTGAAGGGGCACATCACCATGAACTCATCCTTAACTACTCATGAACTCCTGTGTTTAAACTGTTCATGTTGATGTTGACAGAACACTTTACTATTGTTATTCAGTGTAAACACACTAGACTGACGTGCATAAGGAGTTCATGAGTGATGTGCCCCTCCAAGTAAAGTCATAATATAATTATACATTAACAAATTATGAGTTTATGATGGTTAAGCATAAACTAATGTGGTAATTAATACATTAATTAACAAACAATCATGTACCAACAAGTGATTAAGGTAGCCGTTATTCACACATGAACTCTTGTGACTCTTGCTGTAGTTAAAGTTAGTTCATGATTAGTGCATGCATTAACTCATCATGAGTCCATAATAAAGTACTGTTTAGTTTACATATTAACACATCATTATCCATGTACTGTTATTGTAAAGTGTTACCATATTTTTAAATGGACCAACATTTGTCACATGCAGGTAAACTCTCATCTCATTGGTCCGAGCGCAGTGGTTTATGTTTAATAGCAGTTCCAATTTACTAGAACTTCATCTATGTTAAGCTGCTTTGACACAATTGACACTGTAAAAGCGCTATAGAAATAAAGATGAATTGAATTGAATTAATGATTCAGCCCAAATCAGTCATCCACCAGAATGTAGAAGTAGCAGCTCTCTATGCTTATTGTATCATTTTATTTCTGGCTGTTTTTATTATCATCCTTTTGATGAAGAATCAAGGCTTTAGCTGTATTATTATATGTTTTGGACATTTTTTTTCTGAAGTATGTTCTTCTGACATTTCCCTTATGCTGGAGTCTTTGCGCCAGTATAACCCACAATTCATTTTGAGAGACATAAAAACAAACGCTGCATTGTTTTTAATGCAGTGTATATAATGTCATATGTTGTGATAACGATTGCTTTCTTCATCAGTTGAATCTGATTGTTTTCTTACCAAAAGAAATACGCTCCAGAATTTGTTTTCAAGCAGGCTTAGACCTCATTCAGGCAATCTCTGACTGGTTGTTATAATGCGGAGTGTGATTGCAATGTTCACATATGGCCAAAATAACTGAGCTAAGTGAGAAAGCATGTTACTTTTTGAAACAATGAATCAGGTGTGAAAGCACCCTTAAATTTCAGTATAAATCTATCTTAATTGCAATAAAATAAATTAGAAAAAGGGGGTCTAAGAGGTAACAGGCATTTCAGATTAATGTGATTCTTAAACTTCAAAAAGGCAATGATTTCATCAAATAAACAAATGTTGTATGTTTCAGAGTGAAAACAGGGCATGGTTGTGTGTCCTGTACGCTCGCAGTTACTGAGCAGTTCACAATTAATGAGTAGCGTGTATGCCAAATGATTGCTTATGTTACTGTTGATGAATTATGACTGTTTACTCCATGGTGTTTGTCTCATAATATAATTGATATGCTTGTCAGACTGCATGTTTGATCTCCCTCATATGTTTGATTGAGCAGCTGGAGGTACAATAAGACATTTTAAAATATTTATCTCAAATAAATTAGAAACTCTGAACTCTGAACTTGTTATTAGTGATGTTAGGTGGACGTTAGGTGAACTGCAGCCAGCAACTTTTGCTCGTGTACGCACTCATGCACACATTTTTATAGAAGAGACTGAATGTGAGTCAATACACTGATATACTCAAACAGTTTTTTTAGATCATTGATTAAGAGTAAAAAAGAAGTTGGAAATTCCTTTACAGTGATATACTCAAAAAAAGTACTACATGGTGCAGGGGATTGGTTACTGTCGCCTTGGCAGTCAACGAGCTTGCTCATCATCAGTTTAAATGCTCAAAGTCATTCTATGCTGAATTCTGCAGTGAGTTTTTGGAGACCCTCCTCCACCCCAGCTCCACCTGTGTTTAGATCTGCTACAGGGGTTACATATATATTATGTTTGCAGCAGCAGCGTGGTATATTCTCAGACGGCATGTCTGTGAATATACTGACAGTAGCAGGTCTCGGTAATTGCTCTGTCATAACAATCAAAGCAGCAGCAGCAGCGTAGCAGATCTATACCGACAAGACTAAACACATCTACATTGCCATATACACATTCATTACCATACAAAATCCTGTGAGTGGTCAGACAGAAGACAGAAATCTCCTAATGTTGTCAAAGCTGCTGAGAAAACAACCGTTAAGAAAGTATCTAATCATAGTGATATGGATATTTTTGCACAAGCTCTGCAATTCACTCGCAACATGTCGAAAGATTAATTAAAATGACATTATGATAATTTGATAAAAAATTTATATTTGAGACTATAATAGATCTATATAGAATATGTAGATCTGGGAATGTGAGACTATAGTGTGAATTAATTAACATTACACTTCAGAATAGCTCTTTTAAGCCTTCCTTTGTAAAACATCACAACATTTTGATTTTTCCTTCACATCGAAATACAGAAAATCATAATCTGTGTTTCCATCTGAAGATGCGAATTAGACTTATGAACAACTGGAATTCCAAAACTGGAATATTATCATTTAAAACAGTTGTGAATAAAGAACAGTTTCCATCCAATGAGTCAAAGAGAACAAAATCTGCACTTCCTGATAAACTGGCACCAAATATCAAAAAGACAGCAAATACATAACATCAAAATAACAAAAGATGTAAAAAAAAATAGAACTATACAATATATAATAAATGACTTGCTCCTCAGAAAACAAAGACAAAACGAAATGAGTGTGTGGAGGCTTTTGGAGATGCAAGACCACTTTTTGGGTGTGCAAGGAGGTATGAATAGGAGGTAATAATACTAAACCACTTTGGTGACGGACATTGGCTAAGGCATTTTAGAATGACCAATACCACATTTCACATTTTCACATGTCAATCTGGTCAGTTCACTGGTTTATCCATTAATGACATCCCATTGCTCCCATTTCTGTTATCACATGATCTGTTCAAACCAAATCACATGACTTTTTTGATGCGCAAGCTGGAATTTATTCAGTAAATTTGTTTCCATTGTAGTTAATACACATTTTTTTCTTCTCAGATAACAAGTTTATCCTACTTAAGTCAAAATGTATGCATCTTGACATTTACATTAAGCATTTTTCTGCAATAATCCAAAATGTGCATAAAAATAGGTAGATGAAAACAGCTATAGTCAACCATTGAAGTTGGATAAAAATCTTTCAATAAAAGCTGTTCACACACTGATAATAGACTTTTAATTAATACTGCACATGACAATTCTCACATATAGCTTATAGCATACATGACACATTTTCATCACACCCCTTAAGTTCATTCATTCATTCATTTTCTTTTCGGCTTAGTCCCTTTATTAATCTGGGGTCGCCACAGCGGGATGAACCGCCAACTTATCCAGCATATGTTTTATGCAGCGGATGCCCTTCCAGCTGCAACCCATCACTGGGAAACATTCATACACATTCATTCACACACTACGGACAATTTTAGCTTACCCAATTCACCTATACCGCATGTCTTTGGACTTGTGGGGGAAACCCCTTAAGTTATCGATGTCTATTTAAATCAGTCAAATTAAGTGCGCACGTGCTTCTTGGCTAAAAGTAAGTGTCAAGCCTACACATCTACTATACATTCTTTTACATCTTTTTTATAGCAGAAGGGCCTGATGAAGTATTAGAATGATACAAAGGATCAGACTGTCCTGCATGGGGTGGTCTTTGACGGTCGTCTGTCCTGCAGGTCTGCTGTGACCTTCACAGATTCTCCATAGTGAGGTTTGTGTCAACGCGGGCACATGACATGCCAGCCTGCAGCGTGCCAATGGCTCTCCTTTACACAGCTTTAAAAACGCACTTTCACGCACACAGCCATTGATTATATCCTTCCACACACTTCCTGCAGTGCAGAGCCTTCATTTATCTGTTATGAATAAGCAGCTGATCAGAATGGAGAAGTAAAATACATCTACAGCTGACTTATCTTCAAGTGCATATCTAAAGTTTAAAAACAAGCTATAGAGGAGTTTGACTATGAATGAAATATGAGTTTGACTATGAATAAAAGACTCTCTCGTTGGTCTCGACACTGCAGTTTCAATATAATACTGTATATAAATGACAATTGAGACTGGCAGGTTTCATAAAAGTTGTCCAAGTGGCTTATTATATGCGTATACATTTTTTTAAAAGCCGATTAGGGATTGTTGTAGCAATTTTTTGGGAAGTGTGCTTTTTTTGGTTTAAATATTACCTGTGCTGCATGGTGGCTCAGTGGTTAGCACTGTTACCTCACAGCAAGAAGGTCGCTGCTTCAAGTCCCAGCTGGGCCAGTTGTCAGTTATGTGTGGAATTTGCATGTTCTCCCTGTGGTCACGTGGGTTTCCTCCGGGTGCTTCGGTTTCCCCCACAGTCCAAAGACATGCACTATGAGTGAATTGGATGAACTAAATTGGCTGTAGTGTATGAGTGGGTGTGTAAATGGGCGTGTATGGGTGTTTTGTGTACTTGTATTCTGTACATTTTCATTCAAATTTAGTATTTCATTCATCTACTAAACCTCAACATTTTTCAATATAATATTTTGATATTAAAATTAAATGTTATTTCTAACCTCACATTCATGCTTTATAAAAATAAATAACAAATAAAATATGAAAAAAATCTGATTCTGATCAAATAACTAAAGCATATAGATATTCACTAATAATCTTTAATAGATATATCTCATTGATCTATCATTCTGGTATTGGATTCATCTTATGTCTTCCGCAGAAAAGTCATCAAGGTTTAAAACAAACAACATTAGAGTGAGCAAAGTGTCAAATGAAATAGTCACATCCCGTGAATGAGTCTCTTCTCAGAAAGCGTTCGTCACTAATGAATCATTCCTATGAACTTTCACGGCATATCTGAAATTACTCAATAAAGAAATCAGTCTGTCCTCCTTCAACCTACATCCCTCTCTCTCTCTCCAGTCAACGGGACACAAGCAGGGAATATTATTCTGGACGCAGCCGGATTAAGAGGCTAAAGTGGGGGAGAAGACCAGAAGGATACATGCAGATAAAGACCACTTTATACCATATTATCTCAGTAAGCACAAAAACACATATGGAGTCATTACAGATTACTTTAAAGACACAAACAAGCAAGCAGTCATAAGTAGACGCTTCATGTCTGTCACCTCTTGTGTCGGACAATCCGTTAACATGACATATCTGAGGATGTTACTTATTCAGTCACATCTGTACACTAAAGCGCAACACAATCTGCTCTACAAAGCGCTCTATATACTGTAGGTTAATCTGCACTTTAAAAATAGCTTATATGCAATATGTTACTTTTACATCCTCGCTTTTAAATCCTTAAGAACTAATTATTACACAAAGTACATGATCGTTCTTATTTCGTTTTTTTTTTTTCATGTTTAATGCTGATCAGTCTGGAAGCGTGTACTGCACGTGTGGGTGTGGGTGTAACTGTGTAAGATTATAAAAAGCGCTTAGACTCCTAAGAAACACATTACACAACATTAAGAGAGATTAAGACCCAAATCAGCCAAGGGTTGCCATGGAGACTTGGATCAAAGTTATTAATTTCTGATGAGCGATCTAGTCAGAGATTTGGTAACGGATTAACAGAATCTTCCCCGCTTTTCTCTCTCCTTTTTTAACCAGGACAGACTGAGAAACAGATGTTAGTCTGTCTTTTTGGGGTGCTTTTTCTTTTTTTTTTTTACTCTTGAACTCAAATCTGAATAAATGAATATATAAATATATAAACAACAGTACAAATTCACATAAAGGTCAGTTTATCTGTTAAAGGACTGTTATCATTACAGTCTATGAAAACTTGTATAATTGTAAAACAGTTTTCATAGCCTTTATGAAATATTTTGAACTATTAATTTTTTTTTTTTCTTTTTGTTATGTATTTGAGTGCCTAATGGGAGAATTCATGTATAAATAAAAATCTGCCGTTTATTTACTCACCCTCATGCCATGTGGCACATCAATGCATCCCATTCAACTTGATGTCAGTAACGGAAAACTAAACTAAACTAAACTAAACTAAAATAAAATAAAATAATAAAATAAAATAAAATAAATGCACATCAATGCATCCTCATAAATAAAATAAAACACGGGTGGTGCAGTGACGCAGTGGGTAGCGCTGTCACCTCACAGCAAGAAGGTCGCTGGTTCAAGCCTCAGCTGGGTCAGTTGGCATTTCTGTGTGGAGTTTGCATGTTCTCCCCATGTTGGCGTGGGTTTCCTCTGGGTGCTCCGGTTTCCCCCACAGTCCAAAAACATGCGCTATAGGTGAATTGGGTAAGCTAAATTGTCCGTAGTGTATGTGTGAGAATGGGAGTGAATGGGTGTTTCCCAGTGATAGGTTGCGGCTGGAAGGGCATCCTCTGCGTAAAACATATACTGGATAAGTTGGCGGTTCATTCTGCTGTGGCGACCCCAGATTTATAAAGGGACCAAGCCGAAAAGAAAATGAATATATATATATAAGGATATAGGATGCTGTACAATAATAGTTGTGTATACACATTACATTAGTCAGTGCCAAAGAACATTTTCTGGAACTAATTTAACAAAGTAGCATAATATCACTGCTGTAATATTAGTACACCCCAATGAATATGCTAGGGCACACGTCTCAAACTCGATTCCTGGAGGGCCGCAACTCTGCACATTTTTGCTCCAACCCTAATCAAACACAGCTAATCCAACTAATCAAGGTGTTCAAGACAACTAGAGACTATTAAGCAGGTGTGAGTTGGAGGTGGTTGGAGCTAAACTATGCAGAGCTGCAGCCCTCCAAGAATTGAGTTTGAGACCACTGTGCTGGGGGAAATTATTAAATACATTTTTACTAAAAAGGAAAAGTCAAGAGAATCATAAAACATGTTACATTTAGTTGAAATTGTGTAGTTTGTATATTTTTGTAAATTCTCATTTGAATTTAAATGCAGTATCTTTCTGTTTATTATGTTTATTTTTATTCTTAAAGATGTTAGTTGACCACACTCTTATTTTAACAAATATAACAAAACAGTTTTGTTTCAATTCACCAGTATATATTGTCTGTTTATACTAAGAAATGAAGGAGGGGCAATCATTTATACTGTGCATTCTATATTTGAAGTCAGAATTATTAGCCCTTCTGAATTATTAACACCCCTGTGTATTTTTCCCCAAATTTTGTTTAATGGAAAGAAGATTTTTTCAACATATTTCTAAACATTCATTTATTTTTCTTCGGCTTAGTCCCTTATTTATCAGAGGTCACCACAGCGGAATGAATCGCCAACTATTCCAGCATATGTTTTACGCAGCGGATGCCCTTCCAGCCACAAACCAGTACTGGGAAGCACCCATACACTCTCACATTCACTCACACACTCATACACGACGGCCAATTAAGTTCATCCAATTCACCTATAGCGCATGTCTTTGGACTGTGGGGGAAACCGGAGCACCCAGAGGAAACCCACGTGAACACGGGGAGAACATGCAAACTCCAAACAGAAATGTCAACTGGCTCAGCCGGAAATCGTGCTACAGTGCTACAGTGCTAGCAACAGTGCTACAGTGCTAGCAACAGTGCTAACCACTGACCCATTGTGCCGCCCTCAAAGTTTACAATTTTTCAGAAATGAAAAGAATGGCATCAATTATTTGCAGTTGCCGACTGGTTTGCTATTTTATCTAATGCAATAACATGCAATCGTTTGTGGCCTAATAATTTTGAGGCCACTATATATGCATCCGTAATGGAATTTGGTCATATTTATCATGCAGCAGCTTCACTGATAAGCAAAGAGATGAATTGATGTGTTTTCGGTCTGATGTTCTCACGGTGTCTCGCTGGGAGTAAATGTTAAGGCGCAGCTTTGAAGATGAGGACTCCAAATCAGTGTGGGAATGAGAGATGCTTTCTGTGGTCCGCAGTGACTCCTCTTCTGATCTGTGTGTATGTGTGAGTGAGCGAGTGAGGTCAGTGGCTGGTGCTGATTTTTAATCATGTGGGGCATGTGTGTGTGTGGGTGTGTTTGACACTCTCAGTCTGTGGAATTCAGACAGGCTGTGGGAGAAGTCTGGAAATCACAAGGAGTGGTTCGAAGGCTTAAGTGTGTAATTCATTTTTTACTGAAATACTTGCTCCTGTCCCAGTTTAATATGCAGAGATAACTGTATAAGTAATGTCTGTAGACCGACTTTCCCTGAAGTGCAACAGTAGCTTTAGTTGTAGTTTCCATCCACATATTTTCTTTAGTATTTTGGAATATTTTGGACCAAAGAATATATATACAGTTGAAGTTAAAATTATTAGCCCTCCAGTGAATTTTCTTTTTCTTTTTCAAATATTTCCCAAATGATGTTTAACAGAGGAAGGATTTTTTCACAGTATTTTCAATAATATGTTTTCTTCTGGAGAAAGTCTTATTTGTTTTATTTCGGCTAGAATAAAAGCTGTTTTTAATTTTTTTTTAAACCATTTTAAGGTCAATAGTATTATCCCTCTTAAGCAATATATATTTTTAGATTGTCTACAGAACAAACCACCGTTATACGACTTGCCTAATTAACCTAATTAAGCCTTTAAATGTCACTTTAAGCTTAATACTAGCATCTTGAAAAATATCTAGTAAAATATTATGTACTGTCATCATGGCAAAGATAAAAGAAGTCAGTTATTAGAAATTAGTTATTAAAATTTGTATCTTTAGAAATGTGTTGTTTATGTTTAGAAATGTCTTTCCATTAAACAGAAATTGGGGAAAAATATATACAGGGGGGCTAATAATACAAGAGGGCTAATAATTCTGACTTCAACTGTATATGTTAGATGGAAACACCAAAATGTGCCTAAAAGTGTTTACTTTTTCAAATTTGTAAACTATTGACGGCCGTGAGTAAATCTTTTTTTTTTTTTTTTTTTAATAAAAAAGGTAATCATTAAAGCATTTTTGATGGATAAATGTATATAATTTGTTTGACAACACCATACCAGTATATATAAAATTATTTAATAATTAAAAAAACATATATAATTTAAACAAACCAATTATTAAATAAATTAATTAAAATAAGGGGCGACACGGTGGCTCAGTGGTTAGCACTGTCGCCTCACAGCCTCACACCTGATGAATAAAGGGACTAAGCCGAAAGAAAATTAATGAATTAATAAATTAAAAATAAAATTAAATAAAATTAAATAAATAATCAAAATACTCATGTGACATTGTGTCAACAGATCGTCCAGATAAATAACTAAACTAACAAGTGGATCAATATCAGTGCAAACCAACTCTTTTCTCAAATGTATTTGGTTAAATGACTCCTAAAACTTCAATCACATGATCGTGCCAGCATTTGTTATTGCGGTTTTCTTCTGCCCTCTATAATTTATTAGGAGAAGAAAAAGCAAAAGAAATACAGTGGTTTCCCTACTGCAATGACTTCATTCTTAATCTTTCTTTTATATTTACGCCAGTTTCTATGCATGTGACACTGTTGTTCACTTGAGTTCATGTGACAGAAATTGTGCTTTTTGGTTAATTATTTATGTGCTATTTTTATTATTTCTAAGTTAAATTCACAACATTGAACAATATGAATGTAGCTAGTCTGACTACTGTATGTTCCACAATCAAACTCTTTTCTGTTTTGATTGGCAAATGATAACAGTCATTGCTTTTCAAAATCATTTGGCAATGCAAATCGCACAGAAATCCCATTTCATCTGCAACAAAAAAAACTTTTGTTTTAGCAAACCCCACATATGCATACAAGAGCAATGGACACCAAATGAGCCTTGTATGCTTAAAAAAAAAAAAGGAAAGAAAAGAAAATAAAGAAAAAAGAGCTGCCCACTTACACTTTATTGATCCCTGAGGGGAAATTTAGTGCTAAACGGCTGCAACATCAAACACAGAGTGCACAACACTGAGTAGCACACAAAGTTAATTGCATAAATCTATGGTTAAGCAGGCTATAGACTACTAACCCCCAAATGAACTTGTGTGGAAGAGTGGTAGTGGGTTACTTGCACACTTCATTCAGACAATTAATCTGGAACAGAGCAGCCATGGGAAGTCGGAGCTTTTATTCAGAATAGTTTCTTCCTATTTTTTGGTTCTTTTTTGAAAGAAAATTTTTGTTCAGGGCTGAAGGCTAAAAAAAAAAACCCTTCCTATTCATAGCACTTTTTTTTTCTTTTTCTTTTTTCATACTTCAGCTGTTGGCTCTGCTCATATTTAAATGAGAAAAATCTATTGCTAGTTATTATAGTCAGCTTTACAATTTGTGGAAATGTGTGTTGTTTATTATCTCTTGTAATTGTGCCCTTTGTGTCCTGCATAGCGACTGATTGGACTCTTGTAAAATAAAAAAAATAAAAAAATAATAATAATTTTTTAAAAAAGGGCGACATGGTGGGTCAGTGGTTAGCACTGTGGCCTGACAGCAAGAAGGTCGTTGTTTCGAGTCCCGGCTGGGTCAGTTGGCATTTCTGTGTGGAGTTTGCATGTTCTCCCCATGTTGGCGTGGGTTTCCTCCGGGTGCTCCGGTTTCCCCCACAGTCCAAAGACATGCGCTATAGATGAATTGAATAAACTAAATTGACCGTAGCGTATGTGTGTGAATAAGTGTGTATGGATGTTTCCCAGTACTTTGCTGCAGTTGGAAGGGTAAAACATTGTGTAAAACATATGCTGGATAAGTTGGTGGTTCACTCCACTGTGGCGACCCCTGATTAATAAAGGGACTAAGCCGAAGGAAAATGAATACAATTAAATTAAATTAAATTAAATTAAATTGACCACAAAAGAAGAGGGAGGAAAAAATACATAAATATAAAACATGAAAATCCAGTTGTGTCAGGCAGAAGACTGAATATACACAGGACAATGGAGAATCAGGAAAGGTTATTAACCTATAGAGGTGTCCATATCTGACAAAATATATATTTTTAAAATCAAAAATTAAAAACATATGTTTAGCATGAGAATCAAACATCGTCTCCACTCCAATAACAGATACAATTTCAAAGAGAAATAAAATAGTAGTAGAAGATGTATATTTTGGTCGATAAAAGGAACAAGTTTCTCAGTACCAAAAACAGTGAGGAAATGTTCCCTTGCATTTTTTATAATAATAATAATAATAATAATAATAATAATAAAAAAGACAAATTTCTTCAGATGTAATGGCTTGAGAAAAAAAAATTCGATTGACAAATCTGCTTTATCAATAATCATTTCTTCAAAAGCGCATAGGTTTAAACAATTATTTATCATTACATGACAAAATAGAAAAGTAAAAATTGTATAGTTTAAAAAATTTATATATATACATACATTATATAAAATTCTTATATTTGCCTGTTAAAGGTCACTGTATAGATATTTGGAGAAACTATTTGACTTTCCTTAGACTTGCAAACTGAAAATAAATAAATAAATAAATGAGGGTGTGGCTTTCCAGAAAACTAACCAATCAGAAACACTCTGTAGTTTACAGCAATATATTATGATAATAACTAATCATATTTAATACCTAACTGAAATCCATGCTTCATATTGCTTAATGGCGAATATATGAGAATTCAACCTGTTTGTGCATGTGTGTGTATTCAATTCAATTCATGTTTATTTCTATAGCGCTTTTATAATGTAGATTGTGTCAAAGCAGCTTAACATAGAAGTTCTAGTAAATTGAAACTGTGTTAGTCCAGTTTTCAGAGTTGAAGTTCAGTTAAATTCAGTTCAGTGTGGTTTAATTTTCAATGCTGGAAATACAAACACTGATGAGCAAATCTATTGATGCGCAGCTCCACAAGTCCCAAACCAAGCAAGCCAGTGGCAACAGTGGCGAGGAACAAAACTTCACCAACTGACGAAAGTGAAGAAAAAAAACAGTAGATAGAAGTGATAACAGTGATACCTGGTATCTCCAGCACCAGTTTATTGTACATTATATGGGGGTTTATTGTACACTATGGGGACCAACAATTGGGTTAGGTTTAGGGGGTTAGACTGAATTTGGGGATTTGGGAGAACATTTTATTTGGTAGGTATAATATAAAAAAAAAAATAATAATTCACAGAAACCTAACATATGTGTGTGTGTGTGTGTGTGTGTGTGTGTGTGTGTGTGTGTGTGTGT
>CAIGQV010016735.1:8393448-8403118 GCA_903798115.1 Danio jaintianensis | reverse complement strand
AATAATAATAATAATAATAATAATAATAATAATAATAATAATAATAATAATAATAATAATAATAATAATAATAGTAATAATAATAATGCTTTATGTCTAAAAAACTGTCTATTATAAAAATGTCTTTTAGGTTAATGTCATGATATATTAATTGCCTAATAACATATTATATTAACTAATGTAAATGCATGTGTTAATTACCACAACAGTTCGAAGACAAGCATTTCAGCTTCCAGTTGTCTACTTTAATTAATCATTAGCTAATCATTTGCTATATCTCAATGTTATGACTTTGCACAGACAGTGCACAGACAGGACTAACTAACTACTTATAGTATATGATCAATTATTTAACAATAATGCGCCTCAACAAGTAGTCATCATAACATGATGATACCTTCTCAAATAAATAACTAATGATCAATTAAAGTAGACAACAAGATAAATAACATTGACTATTATGATGCAGTTTACACCATTAGTTAAAATAAAATGTTATTAGCATTTAACTAATACTAATTTATTCATTCATTAATTTTCTTTTCGGCTTAGTCCCTTTATTAATCTGGGGTCGCCACAGCGGAATGAACCGCCAACTCATCCAGCACAACCCATCAATGGGAAACATCCATACACACCCATTCAGACACATACACATACACTACGGACAATTTAACCTACCCAATTCACCTATACCACGTCTTTGGACTTGTGGGGGAAACCAGAGCACACGGAGGAAACCCACGCGAACACGGGGAGAACATGCAAACTCCACACAGAAATGCCAACTGACCCAGCCGAGGCTCGAACCAGTGACCTTCTTGCTGTGAGGCGAACGTGCTACTCACTGCGCCACCGTGCAGCCCTAATACTAATTTTTAGATTACTTAATGTATGAATCATATAAAATGTTCATTTGTTGCTCATGCAGTAAACCTTAATACATGCTTTAGCTCTTCGTGATTCATGATTCATAATGACTCATGATTATCTGTGCATTAGTTAAAGGGGGCCTATTATGCCCATTTTTACAGGATGTAAAATAAGTCTCCAGTGTCCCTAGAGTGTGTTTGTGAAGTTTAAGCTTAAATACCCCACAAATAATGTTTTATAACTCTTTGAAACTGCCCTTTTTAAATTGCCGCATTTAAATTTAATTGCGCTTTAAATTCAAATGGGTTGTGCTCCTTTCAAAAGAGGGTGGAGCTACAAATGTGTCAGCATATCAGACTCAAAAACAAGACTAACGTTCTATGCTAATGAGAGAGAGAACGTCACTAATGGGCGGGGTTTTCCCCTCTGATGACACGTACAAAGAGAGAATGTCAATCAATGTGTTTCTGCAGAATGTTTTTATCAAGTGTGATTATAAAACATAAAATAAATACACTTGTACCATTAGAAGCTGTTTATATTCACAGACTGTTGCCGCACAACTGTGTTCAAACCCCTTATAAAAGTGATTTTTGCAGAATAGGTCCCCTTTAAGCATTAATTAATGCATATTAGTGCACCCACATTGTAAAGTGTTACCAGGAAATCAAATAAATCAGTAAAATCTTTGTTGAAGATTTTGGTGGTTCAAACGCTGACAAAAACACAGTCTCCTGTGCCAGTGCTTTGAAGAGCGAGCAGCACAGAAGAACACTTTATCAACTTGACTGCGTTTTCCTCTGTAATGTGATCCACGCAGTTATGTGAAAGCACACAGTCATATCTCTAGTCAACCTCTAATGTGAAATATGAGGGGAGACATTGCGTTGATCCCCTCTAATTGTCTGGAATGTTCTGGGCTGATTAGGAATTTATACTTTCAAATCCCGCCGCTTGCCAGCTCATGTGTGTGTGTGCACGTCTGTGAGTGTGTGTGTGAGCGCGCACGAGTCTGTCTCAATGTAATTTAGCAAGCTGAGGTGTAACCCGTGACGCATGACATGTTCGCAAAAATGAAAATGGAAACTCAAAGGGCCAGAATCAAATTGGCAATGCTGACTTTATCAACGCAGACTGTCAAACGACAGCTTAAACATGAAAGACTGATAATAGGAAGAATGATGTGGTTCTAGGAAGCAGTTTGGGAGTTATAATTCAGTTATGAGATATGAAATTAGATAGATAGCACACTCTGACAAGGAAACCTTGACATTTATCCATTGCTATGGTCAGTTTTACTTTGACTAAAGAATTTCTTGCAGCATTTGTTATCTTTTGATGTTACGTGTGGCTGTTTGTTGATGTAGTTTTAAATACTGTACAGTTTTGTATAAATGTACAAATGCTGTAAATTGGATGGTACTGTATGTTTTCAAAAAATATATCTTTGTACTTAGTTAACTTTTTTGTACATAAAATGTATAAAAGTGTACTTTTTTTTGAAAATGTACCACCCCAGTGACAGCTTTTGTATCTTTATTTTTTTATTTTATTTTTACTTTATTAGGTACACCTTATTAGTACCGGGTTGGACCCCCTTTTGCCTTCAGAACTGCCTTAATCCTTCGTGGCATAGATGCAACAAAGTGCCCAAAGTGTACCAAGAAAATATCCCCCACACCATTACACCACCACCACCAGCCTGAACCTTGACGCCAAATTCTGACCCTACCATCCGAATGTCGCAGCAGAAACGTTTTTCCAATCTTCTATTGTCCAATTTTGGTGAGCTTGTGCGAATTGTAGCCTCAGTTTCCTGTTCTTAGCTCACAGGAGTGGCACCCGGTGAGGTCTTCTGCTGCTGTAGCCCATCCGCTTCAAGGTTTGACGTTTTGTGCGTTCAGAGATGCTCTTCTGCATACCTCGGCTGTAACGAGTGGTTATTTGAGTTACTGTTGCCTTTCTATCAGCTCGAACCAGTCTGGCCATTCTTCTCTGACCTCTGGCATCAGCAAGGCATTTGCACCCACAGAACTGCCACTCACTGGATAGTTTCTCATTTTCAGACCATTCTCTGTAAACCCTAGAGAAGGTTGTACGTGAAAATCCCAGTAGATCAGCAGTTTCTGAAATACTCAGACCAGCCCGTCTGGCACCAACAACTATGCCGCATTCAAAGTCACTTAAATCACCTTTCTTCTTCTAAAATATAATTTATTATTTAATGCCAAGCTGAAATTTCGGCAGTCACCTGCAGAAATCATTACAAAATGCAGCTTTTTGGTACTAAAAAAACATTTATCATAAATACTGAAAAAAGGTGCTTCTTAATATATATATATATATATTTATTTTGTTTTTACAGATTTTTTTCAAAAATAATTCCATATTTTTTATATTTATACTTACATTAAAAAGAAACAGGTGGGTTAACTGAGAGTAAAGATAATGCAATACTCTTTCATTTCTCAAGACGAAATAATAGTGAATAAAAAACCTCAATCCAGTTCTTTTTTAAATGCAAAATTAAAAAGAACGGCACCCTTTAAAACCTCCTGTAGAGCAGCCAAAGGCGACAGAGAAGGAAAGAAAAATAAGATAAATAAATGAAGGTGCAATCTTGGGAGGAATGACACTCACCTACACAGGATGGCACATATTTAAACAATTTTCGACAAAGCATCCATACATAAATGTTTATTCAAACGGATAGAATCCAGTCGCGTAGTATTAATGATAATGCTGGCATCCAAACATAGCCAAGGCTCTTAAAGCAATGTTTTCATTGAGCACAGATAAACATTTCTATAGTGACATTTCCTTGTAAGACCAGGCTTCGCGAAATTGTGACATGAGGTTTGTAACTGGTTAGATGGAAACATTTGGACCCATGCAATATTCTGAGTGAGTGCTGAATTTATCTTCACTGTTTCAACACTGATAGAACTGAACATATAATTCTATCCACCAGGCACACGGAGACAAAACCAACATAGTTACACTGTGTTTTTGTATTTGTTTTGTGTCTCTGTGATGTTTTTGGTGTTATTCAAATGAAACAGAACTGCATTAGCATTGCCTGTGGCGCTGTTTTATTTTGATGTTACGTCCCGCTTATTGCTACAACAATTTAGTTATCTTAGAAGCAGATTCTGGCGAGTAATTGCCAGCGCTATATTGTCTGTATTGAGAATGAGTTCTGAATAACACAACAAGACAGAATGCGTTTTTGATTTGGGTCCTTTTTTCTATAATCTTTTCCAAGGTTTCATTACTTAACAATCCTCCCAGTGTTTTAAATCTCCCTGCTTTCTCGCTGAATTTGTTTTTGATGATGTCAGACCATTTGAACAAAGATTTAAATCAATTTTGCAATGCGCTCCATTTCATGTTTTCTTCAATAGACTCAAAATGTAAAAGTAAGCTCGAACATATTCATCTAATAATAACAGCATTCAACATTTATGAAGCTACAAAAGATTTCTCTTTCAAATAAATGATGTTTGTTTGAACGTTCTATTCATCAAAGAATTTTGGAGAAAAAAATTAAGTCCAGAGAAAATACTAAGCAGCACAGTTGTTTTTCTTGAGTATCAAATGAGCATATTAGAATGACTTCTGAACGGTCCTGAAAATATGTTTGCCATCACAGGAATTCATGGAGGGAAAAAAAAATTACATAACACTGTAATGATATTTCACACTCTTACTGTTTATCTGTGCATTAGATAAATAAAGCAGCATTGGTCAGCATAATAGACATCTCGTATAAAACATATCTTTCAAACATGTATGTGTCTAATTAAATGCAAATGAGCTACAGCTCCCCACCCCTTTACAGAAAAAGGCAATTCTTTTGCTGTTTGTGTTACACTTTGTTTATCCCTGTGTATGTTTTTCTCACAGACATGAGGCATGGATAAAAGCTGGATGTCAGGCTAAACATCTGCATAAAAATTCTCTTTAATAATGAATAATCAATGGTTTGACATGCACTAAAGGATTTTTAAATGCACGGAGGTAAAAACCACACTATGTGAAGTCCTTTAATGCTTTGATAAAACTAGCAAACTAGCAGTTAACTAAATTTGTAGCACAACATTTTGACAGAATTTTTGGTCAGTTACGACACGTTAGATCTTCCCCACTTTGAATCAGTCAACGTGCGATATCATGAGTATAGATGTAAATGACACAGGCATATCTAATAGCTCATAGTAACATGTGTTAGATAACTCTTTACAAATATTTTTCATCATATTTGCCAGTTGGTTAATCCCCATCGGGTCTCTGATGAAGTACACAGAGGAATGAAGGCTCCGGCAATTTAGTTACTATGGTCACTACTAATCTACGAAGCGCAACCTTCCAGCCAATCAGAATCAAGAATTTCAACAGACCATGGAATAAAAGCATAATAGGGCCCCTTTACATTATCAACTGCTTTAGAACTGTGAGTTATGATTGACAAATCAAACTGTCATAGCCCTTATTTGCTACTTTGTATTTTAGTTATGTAGAACAAAACAAAGCAAATTAATATTCAATCTTAACCTACAAATGCACACCATTAATAAGCAAGGAATACATGACAACAGGCTGTTGAATTATTAAATAATAATAATGCGCACTCGAGGTGGCGATACACAAAAACACAGAAAAACAATGGTCCCAACATATGTCCTGTTTTACATTTTTAATTTCTATAGCTTCAGAGAATCCAAAAAGAGCCACAAATTGATAAATAATGTCATGATAGCTGTTTCAAAAATAAGTTATGATTAAGTTGCCTCTTGTTACAGTTATGAAATAGTTTGATAAGCAGGAAATGTTCATGGGCCCATCACATGACCACATTGAAATGGTTTATACTATGGTTACCACACATGATTAAGATTTTTTTTTTTTCACAAACTGTTCTTGTGTGTGGGAATAGTTTTTCACACATCACATCTAAAGCCAGTTTTTTTTTTTTTATATAGATTTTTGTGGATATGAAACTGCACATTCACACATTCCAATGCACTACTTTCCCATTGTTTTTATATGTAAACGTGTCTGACGAACGTGATGGCTTGTGTCTTGCATCATTTGCAGCACCTTGAACATGAGTGCCTCATTTTTAAGATGCCATATCAAGTTAAAATATTATAAACACTCTTCAATTACTAATAGCAGTGGACCCATCAGAAGAACTCTGAGGAGGGGCAAGGATCTCAAGTTTCTGTTTACAGGCACTCGCTGGCTGTGTCTGGATCTACACCCTATACTGCACTTAAAAAAAAAAAAACATTGCGTTTTTACAGACAAAAATGTGTTCTGTGTGAATGGCCCCTTAGGGCTAGGATACACCAAGCTGATGCCAAACAACTAGCCCCAACCAAATCCAATTGTGTTGACGACTCACGTTGGATCACATCTGAACCAAAAAGTTACACGTGAACACCCCAAACGGATGCAATCTGAGGGAAACAAGAGCTGTGTCCTGCACCTGTGCAAGAGGACGTGTCTTTCCTCTCCACAGGGGGACAGCAGGCTGTTTTCTCATTTCGAGAAGGGAAACCGAACTTCTGACCCGCACAAAGCATAAGCAAAACAGCATTTAGTACAATTATCACAGTAACTGTCACTCACCACGGAGGGATTCGCTCATGCAAATATGCCTGATAATCTAACAATCCATACCGTTTGCAAATATTTGAGAAATGTTGCAAAATTACAACCGGCCTCTTTGTGATTCTTCTTTGCTTGATTTGTTTACTTGCTACGTCACTTCACTAAATCACACTCATGCTCTGATTAATTTCTGAATAACCAATCTGAGCATGCTGAGCACCAAACCAACTAGCCGGACCGACGAAGCCCAATTGCTGACCATCAACTTGGTGTGTCCCGGCCCTTAGAATGTTCATCAGCCAATCAGAATCAAGCTTTAAGCAGCTCTGTAGTATAATCAGCTCTACTCAGTGACCACATGATAATTCTGTGAACAGAAAAATTACAAGAGTCATTATAAGCTGAAAATGTCCTTTTAAATTAATAGAGAGGTTGAATAAATTATATATTATAACACAATTTTCATTTCTGAGCAAACTGCCCCTTTAATGGTAGGGGGTAAACTGGACTTCAGTCTTAAATTTCTTAATCATGTAATGGTTGTTTGCACAGAGAGATTGAGAGGAACATTCAAATGCATATAATGGCATCCCTCCTGATCGGAATGGGAGAGACAGATGTTGGGTGTTGTGCCGCATATGCTCTCTCTCTCTCTCTCTCTCTCTCTCTCTCTCGTTTGTTGAAGATTTCTTCCTTTAGCTCTTGTAGTGTCCTCCATTTCCCTGGGGAGCCATTACAGCGTGGCGCTCAGTGCGAGATAATGGAAGGGTAATGAATTTCCAAACTAATCTATATTAACGCCGTTCTCCGAGTCAGGGGCCATGGAGAGATACATAGTGAGCAGAGAAAAAAAGAAGGAAAGCGAGGGAATGAGGAAGGGACATGCTCCTTGACTTTCTCTCTTTGCTGTTTGTGTGACCCTCTGAACTCACTCCAGGGTAAAGATTTCTGAAACTCTGGTGGTTAAGGTTACAGACTGGCATTAACCTTATCAGAAAGCGGCTCTCCAGACAGTGTGTTAAAACAATTCAGTAGCTGGCCTGACAATGCTCACAGATTAACTTGCGTTTGTTTTGGGACTTGGAAAAAGCAATGTTTGAGCTCATTGGGGAACTTGGGAGAGAAGTTTCTTGCTGTATTTAAACAGTGCCGAACACGTACTCCAACTGGAGGGGATCACAATAGGGTCATGACAGCAATGCTAAATGCAAATATTAAATTGCAACTAATCATATATTCATCCATCATAAATATATCTATTATAGCATTTGGGATAAATATTGAAAAAATTATGCCAGGTCAAATAAAATATAACCTCTGACTTGCTTAGTTGCATAAACAGCTTATTTGCATAAAGAACTATTGGCTATTGATAGTTTTCAGTCACATGACCTGTGCGGAGATCTGGCGGGCAAAAAAACAATGGGCAGCTACACTAGGATCGCCATAGAAACACACCACAATCCAGTCATATTTCTATCTTACTCAAGATACACATATTTGGATCACATATCAGCAGAACCAAACAGAGATATGATCACAAACTGTCGCCTATCCAAGTTTTAGGAACAACAAATAATACCTCGACTTCTATGATATGATTATGCCTTGATTTTTAATTATTTAATTAGGACAGTAAGGTCTGACTTTGCTTAGACAAAAGTCTTGTCACTTAACAGAAATAATGTACAATATAGAATATAAAGTCATGGTGCAGTGGAAAAAGAATTAATATTGTGTATGACTCCCATGAGCTCGGAGGACTGCATCCATACATCTCTGCAAGGACTTAAATAACTTATTCATAAAGTCATCTGGAATAGCAAAGAAAGCGTTCTTCCAGGATTCCCAGAGTTCATCAAGATTCCTTGGATTAATCTTCAATGCCTCCTCCTTCATCTTACCCCAGACATGCTCAATAGTGTTCATGTCTGGTGACTGGGCTGGCCAATCCTGGAGCACCTTGACCTTCTTTGCTTTCAGGAACTTTGATGTGGAGGCTGAAGTATGAGAAGGAGTGCTATCCTGCCGAATAATTTGCCCTTTCCTGTGGTTTGTAATGTAACGGGCAGCACAAATGTCTTGATACCTCAGGCTGTCGATGTTGCCATCCACTCTGCAGATCTCTCGCACGCCCACATACTGAATGTAATCTCAAACCATGATTTTTCCTTCACCAAACTTGACTGATTTCTGTGAGAATCTTGGGTCCATGTGGGTTCCAATAGGTCTTCTGCAGTATTTGTAATGATTGGGATGCAGTTCAACAGATGATTCATCGGTAAAATCTACCTTCTGCCAATTTTCCAAATCATAAACTAAAAGTCAAGTTATTATTATTTGCTGCTCTTACAACTGCCGATGACAAGACTTTTGTCAGGTAGTGTAGTGCACCCGCAGCCATTTAAAATCACTATGTTCCTGTCAGAACTCCAGTTCAGCAATGTTTACATTTATTTTGTGGATATTCCTATTTGGTCAATTTAGTCAATATTGTATGCTTTTATTTTTTGTGTCAGTTTATTTTCCTTGATATTTGCTGGTATAGGGGAAATCTATATGTTCACTTCTGCTATTTATACTTTGACTTTGTATTTTAATTTATACTTTAATTGCACTTAACCTGCAAATTAGAATAGAAATGGTATAAAATTATTACAAACGTTCTGACAGCTATACAGTAGGTACCAATGATTGTTATGGGTCAATGATGTTAACATTCGGTACAAATTCATACATTTCTTCTTTCTGGCTGTTTTTAATATGAAGGAATTCTGTAGAAGAATAGCCCAGGAATGTCTGCCCGTTGGTTTGTAACGCTATATCTTATTACACAGCAACTATCCATTTTTTTGGGGCTAAAAAAAGAGAAATCACTCATTCTTTGACTTGGTGGTCAGTGGGAGATAGAAATGTTTTGCCTGCCAGGGGGGTGTTGCCCTAATGATGGGACGTCATGTGAAAACTAATAGAACTTTGGTTTGGGTTTGTTTGGTTTGGGTTTGGGTTTGGGTTTGTTTTTGGTTTGGTTTGGGTTGAGTTTGGTTTTGTTCTGTTTTAGCATTTTGTTGTAGAAACTATTTCAGTTTTATAAATGCCCTGACTTTCACCGAATAAAATTCTGAATTTCCATGATACCTAATGAATGGAAAAACAGTCCACTTTTGTGCTTTGCATGATA
>CAIGQV010016735.1:8380948-8388448 GCA_903798115.1 Danio jaintianensis | reverse complement strand
TTATGATTACTTTAGTTTTATTGTCTCTCCGCAGCAAAACTGACTCCAGGTCGCTGAATTATTCTAAAAATAATGCACATCCGTTGTGGTGTGTTCCTGTCTTATATTATTTTGCTTTTACTGTGTGTTGAAGTGGAAAAAGTTGCTTCAAGTTGAAATGACAATAATGATGCATCAAACTGACAGTGTGTTTGCATTTGTCAAGACACTCCATGTAGTATTAAGTGTTTGTTTTAAGGCTTTTAAAGCAGCTCATGGCCTCTATCACACACCGCACAGAGACAGTTTGATGATCTTTTTTTCCTGATAAGTAAAGATTTGATTTTAGGACTATTTGGTATTATAATTATTAAAAGTAAACAAAATGAAATATGTGACCTTGGACCACAAAACAAGTGTCTTTTTTTTTTAACTAAGATTTATGCATTATCTGAATAACTAAGCTTTCCATTGATGTACACTTTGTTAGGATAGGACAATATTTGGCTAATAAGATACACTTATTAGAAAAATCTGGAATCTAAAAAAGTTATTTGGTACTTCAACCACTGAGCTTGAATAAACTCTCAATTTCTTTGCAGCCAGTTGCTTTAAAATTTTAAGTTAACTCAACTTTTTGTTTTTTTACAGTGCAGTTAAGTGGCTAATTCGTACAAATTCGTACAAGTTCAGTCATATGAAAATGTACGATTTTTAAAAGGAGGTGTGGCACCCAAGCCCACCCCTAAACACAACCGCCATTGGGGGATGAGCAAATTGTACTAAACTGTATGAATAAGATTGTACGATTTCATACGAATTAGCCACTAAATCAAAAAGTTACAAATTGCCATGAGATAGCATTGGTTCATCATATAAGGCTAAATATGCCACTCTCTCTATTATTTTTGTTATGACTATTTATATTTTACTGATGTCTCTCTGCAAAAGAAACTGACTCCAGGTTGTTGAATTATTCTACAAATAATGCACATCCATTGTGGTGTGTTCCTGTCGTATATTATATTGTTTATAGTGAAAAGTGTTTCTTCAAGCTAAATTGACAATAATGATGATGATGCATCAAAATGACAGTGTGTTTGCATTCGTCAAGATGCCCTATGCAGCATTAAGTGTTTGTTTTAAGGCTTTTAAAGCAGCTCATGGCCTCTATCACACACTGCACAAAGACAGATTGATGACAGTCTTTCCCTGATGAGTAAAGGTTTGATTTTAGGACTATTTTATTATAATTATTTAAAGTAAACATAATGAAATATATGACCTTCGACCAAAAAAGAAAAAAAAAAAAACAGTGACAGATAAGTGTCCATTTTTTTAGGAACTAAGAAACTATACTTTGATAGGACAGGACAATAATGATTTTTGGCTTAAAAGAAAAATCGATCATTTTGATCCACAATGTATTTCTGACAATTGCCATAAATATAAGGCTAAATGCTACTCTCTAGATTATTTTTGTAATGACTGTTTTTATTTTATTGATGTCTCTCAGCAACAAAACTGACTCCAGTTCGCAGAATTTTACTAAAAAATAGTGCACATCCATTGTGGTGTGTTCCTGTCTTATATTATATTGCTTACAGTGTTGAAGTGAAAAGTGTTGCTTGAAGTTGAAATGACAATAACGATGCATCAAAATGACAGTGTGTTTGCATTCGTCAAGACGCCTTTTGCAGCATTAAGTGTTTGTTTTAAGGCTTTTAAAGCAGCTCATGGCCTCTATTACACACCGAACAGAGACAGTTGAATGACTCTTTTTTGTTTTCCTGATAAGTAAAGGTTTGATTTTAGGACTATTCATTCATTAATTTTCATTTCGGCTTAGTCCCTTTATTAATCCGGGGTCGCCACAGCAGGATGAACCGCCAACTTATCCAGCATATGTTTTACGCAGCGGATGCCCTTCCAGCTGCAACCCATCACTGGGAAACATTCATACACACTCATTCACACACATACACTACGGACAATTTTAGCTTACCCAATTCACCTATACCGCATGTCTTTGGACTTGTGGGGGAAACCGGAGCACCCGGAGGAAACCCACGCGAACACGGGGAGAACATGCAAACTCCACACAGAAATGCCAACTGACCCAGCCGAGGCTCGAACCAGCGACCTTCTTGCTGTGAGGCGAACGTGCTACCCACTGCGCCACCGCGTCGCCGATTTTAGGACTATTTTATTATAATTATTCAAAGTAAACATAATGCAATGTGTGACCTTGGACCACAAAACCAGTGATAAGTGTCATTTTTTTTAGAAACTAAGAAACTATACTTTGATAGGATAAGGCAATATTTGGCTGGGATACAACTATTAGAAAAATCTGGAATCTGAATATTCAAATAAATCTAAATGATGAGAAAATTGATCTAAATGAAGTGCTTAGCAATAGCAGAAATTGAGTTTTGATATATTTATGGTAGGAATTTTACAAAACATCTTTATGAAACAGGATCTTTACTTAACATTCTACTGACTTTTGGCATAAAATAAAAATCTATAATTTTGACCCACACTGTATTTCTGACAATTGCCATAAATATAAGGCTAAATGCTACTCTAGATTATTTTTTTGTTATGACTATTTTTATTTTACTAATGTCTCTCTGCAGCAAAACTGACTCAAGGTTGTTTAATTACTCTAAAATAATGCACATCCGTTGTTGTTCCTGTATTAAATCATTTGCTCATAGTGAAAACTGTTGCTTCAAGTTGAAGTGACAATAATGATGACAATGCATCAAAATGACAGTGTGTTTGCACTCGTCAAGACGCCTTACATAGCATTGTGTTTGTTTTAAGGCTTTTAAAGCAGCTCATGGCCTCTATTACACTGCACAGAAACAATCGATAATTTTGACCCACAATGTATTTCTGACTATTCCCATAAATATGAGGCTAAATACTACACTCTAGTTTTCTTTTTTTTGTTATTCTATTTTATTGATGTCTTTCTGCAACAAAAACTGACTCCAGCTCACTGAATTATTCCAAAAATAATGCACATCCGTTGTGGTGTGTTCCTGTCTTATATTATATACAGTGTTGAAGTGAAAAGTGTTGCTTCAAGTTGAAATGACAATAATGATGCATCAAAATGACAGTGTGTTTGCATCTGTCAAGACGCCCTATGCAGCATTAAGTGTTTGTTTTAAGGCTTTTATAGCAGCTCATGGCCTCTATCACACACAGCACAGAGACAGTTTGATTATCTTTTTTTGTCTTTTTTTCCTGATAAGTAAAGGTTTGATTTTAGGACTATTTTAATATAATTATTTAAAGTAAACATAATGAAATATATGACCTTGGACTAAATAAACAGTGATTGATAAGTGAGTTATAAAAAAAAAAAGAAACTATACTTTGTTAGAATAGGACAATATTTGGCTAAGATATAACTATTAGAAAAATCTGAAATCTGAATATTCAAAAAAAATAATAATAATCTAAATCCTAATAAAACTGAGTTTGAAGCTATCTAAATGAAGTGCTTAGCAATGCTAATCAGAAATTGAGTTTTTGTATATTCATGACGGGAACTTTACAAAAAATCATCATGAAACATGATCTTTACTTAACATTCTAATAATTTTTGGCATAAAAGTGGATCAATATTTTTGATCCACAATGTATTTCTGACTATTGACATAAATATAAGGCTAAATGCTACTCTCTAGATTATTTTTGTTATGACTATTTCTATTTTATTAATGTCTCTCTGCAACAAAACTGACTCCAGTTCGCAGAATTTTACTAGACAGATTGATGACTTTTTTTTGTTTTGTTTTTCCCTGATAAGTAAAGGTTTGATTTTAGGACTAGTTTATTATAATTATTTAAAGTAAACATAATGAAATATATGACCTTGGACCAAAAAAACAGTGATGTGAAGTGAAAAGTGTTGCTTGAAGTTGAAATGACAATAATGATGCATCAAAATGACTGTGTTTGCATCCGTCAAGACGCCCTATGCAGCATTAAGTGTTTGTTTTAAGGCTTTTAAAGCAGCTCATGGCCTCTATCACACACCGCACAGAGACAGTTTGATGACACACAAGCATCATTGTAACTCAGCGCCTGTCGGACTTGTATTTTCCTGGCTGACCGGCTCTGGCGTATCTCTGGCCTCTCAGCTGGAGGGGCTTTCAATCAGGACGCCGGGGCTGGAACAAACGATCGGAGCGGGGCTGATCCAATTCTGTGTGCTGGGCTGCCAAGGGGAGGAGGGCACTCTTAAACTGATTGTGTTTTCTCCTCAGGGTCCTGTTCCGGCCTTCCCGAGGAACGACCCGCAATTATGACTGCTGACAGGCTCTAAGTCAGTTTCAACCTGACGTCTTTATCAAAATAAAGTGCCGCTCCATTACCACTGGAGAGGAGAAAAGTGAGCAGAGGAGATGGGTTTGGGGAAGATGCCTGCCTTTACTTCCGTATGTGTGCAATATCTTCGATTGCTGTTCTCTCTAGGGTAAAAAAGAGAGAAAATAAACCAAACATACTGATATCTTTCTGAGCAGGTTTAGCTGAAGCATGGAGGCCGTAGGTTTGACCTTGCGCCAGTTGAGGATGACTGCTAAATTGCTGTATTGATTGATTTGGTAATCATGGTTAGTTCAACAAGTCCATCGCACAGCTCTGAACTTTTAACTCCATGGCTATAAAGTGTCATTTTCTACACTACATAAGGGTTTTCTTAAGGAACACACTCTGTTAACACGGAGCTGTTACTGCTTTAATGGTTCAGAGAGAATCTGTGATTAGAAGTAAATACTGCATTTCAAGAGATAATAGCTGATGTTTATATCAGAGATGCTTTTCTAGAAAAGGGATATTAGTGGATGAAAAATAGAGATGTACTGGTAGAGGGGAATTGAATTTTTTAAACATGAATAAAATGGAATAATGACTTTAAAAAAACTACTTGTGAATAATGTACCTGGTAGCCAGGTTCTATTGTGTTTTCTGTTAAGAATAAATTCAGTTTTAACTTAATTACTGTAGGCTACTTAATTAACATGTTGACATAGTGTGATTTATCATTTAAATTAGCAATAAAAAAACAACTATAAAAATAAAAGAGTTTGGCAGAGCAAAGCAGCAGCAACAACAGGAAAAAAAACTAGATTTTTGCAAATATGTTTCTCAGTTTAACCACATTTATTGCAGCATTAGATGCAGAAAACATTAATAATACAAATTAGGGCTGCACGATATTGAAAAATCTGACATTGCGATATTTTGTTTTTCTGTGATACATGTTGCAATATACTTTCTTATACTTTGAAAGAATTTTTGGTCACAATTTGTTTTAAGCTTTAATTCTCACTCTTGGCAAACAATTTTGATTATTGCTTCAGTAAACTCCTAATTTGCTGCTTATTAATAGTTATTAAGGTACTTTAGGTATTAAGTAGGATTAGGGATGTAGAATAAGATCATACAGAATATGGAGTTTATAAGTACTAATAAGCAGCCAATATCTCAACAACATGCACGCTAATAAGCATCTAGTTAATAGTGAGAATTGGTCCCTAAAGCGTTACTAATTTTGATTGATTGGGATGATTCTGTAGGGGAGTTAATCAACATGTAATAAACAAACTACAAGTGTAGATAAATGCAACAAAGCAAAGATAAAAGTGAAATAAACAGTGCATGCATTATGGTTTTGTATATGTAAATGTAAAAAGTTACACTGCAAAGTCAACTCAACATTGCATATCTTTGCGATGTGACTATTGCGGATGCACACATTGCGATATCGACGCTGAAACAATATATTGTGCAGCCCTAATACAAATTAAAAGATAACACGAATGGGGTCTAATGTTGTGGTCTGCAGGTCAAATCTAGACATATAAGACTTAAATGAGTACACCCCATTTTGAAAATGAATATTTTATCCATTTCTCTGTAAATATAGGTAATACATTTTGGTGCACTTGAACAAAACGGGGCGTCACGGTGGCGCAGTGGGAAGCACGATCGCCTCACAGCAAGAAAGTCACTGGTTCGAGCCTCGGCTGGGTCAGTTGGCTTTTTTTGTGTGGAGTTTGCATGTTCTCCCCGTGTTGGCGTGGGTTTCCTCCGGGTGCTCCGGTTTCCCCCACAAGTACAAAGACATGCGATATAGGTAAATTGGGTAAGCTAAAATTGTCTGTAGTGTATGTGTGTGAATGAGAGTGTATGGGTGTTTCCCAGTGATGGGTTGCAGCTGGAAGGGCATCTGCTGCATAAAACATATGCTGGATAAGTTGGCGGTTCATTCTAAGCTGAAAAGAAAATGAACGAATGAATGAATGAATGAATGAATGAATGAATGAATGAATGAAAAAAACAGATTTATTAAACAGATATATTTATTAAAACAATATTTTAGTCACCGAACATCTTTTGAAATGGAAAGATAATACATTTAAATTCATGCAAAATACTGGAAAAAATTCCAAACTTCAAAATTTCGACAAAATTAAAAAAAAACATTTTTCTCTTGATTTTTGCTCCTTTTACATTTTCTATTTAACAATTTTACCTAACATATACATTTGTGTGTACTAATTTTGGAAGTTATTTTGTTAGATTAGCTCCAGAATTGGCTTCAGTACTGATTAGTCTAATGCATGTGCACAAATATAATATTGTAAAGCTTCCTATAGAAAATATGAATTTAAATGGGAGATTTATGAGGCGTGTACTCATACATGTTGAGCACTGTATATATAAAATATAATGCTTTGAACTTTATGCAAGTTCAACGGATTATTCATTCACCTCAATACTTTGAACACATTTAGGGATTTTTCTTATCAAATGTTGATTTATGCAAATAATTTGATTAATTTAATTTGCTCATAATGCAATTAATTTGCTTAAATTTGAGTTTGATTGACATACCTACACTTAATATATTCCGCTGTACAATAATTCTCCACAATGAGCTGCTCCAGACTGTCTCTCTTGCACTCAGCAGACCATTTGCATTTTGTAATCCCTGTGAAGCCGCTATTTCCTTAATTGCATAAAGTCACTTAAAACGTTCTCTAAGCGTTCCTCCGATGACCTCCCGCGTGCACTGCGAAATTACTGATGGAAAACTGCTGACTGAGAGAGAAAGAAGGGAACAAAGACTGAGAGTGATTGGAAAACAGAGGTAGGAGAGTTTGGTTACATCTACATGAATCCAGATCCAGTTGAAAACAGTGGTTTTATTTCAAAATGCCAACGAAATGTCAGAATATTATAAAATGATCCCATTGTGTGTTCGTATGACCTAAGCTTACTGAGATAATACCATGAGCAGACAACAGTCAGAAATAAAGTAGAGCTCATGGCAAAAATGCCACCAAATTGATGGCGGTCTATTGGTCAATGGTTGCAAGTTTAGAAAATACATGCAAATAGAAAAACATGAACAAACTAAGAAAACATCATTATCAAGTTAACAACACACGTGCACACAAATTCTCATGACACAAATAGCGCAAATAGTGC
>CAIGQV010016735.1:8342474-8377377 GCA_903798115.1 Danio jaintianensis | reverse complement strand
ATCTATCTATCTATCTATCTATCTATCTATCTATCTATCTATCTATCGGAATTGGACAATGAAACTGAAACGCCTTGATTTAGACCACAATAATGCATTAGTATGGTGTAGGGTGTAGACTTAATAAAAAGGACTACACCTTAAGTCCTTTTGTGGCAAATACAATGTTTCATCTTGGGAATGACAGATACAAACCCTGCACAGTGACCAGAGGGATTTTGAGCTATACTTCTTGCAGAATAGTGGCCAGGTCACTACGTGATGATGGTGGAGGAAAATATTTCCTTACTCGCTCCTCCAAAACACCCCAACGTGGCTCAATAATATTTAGTTCTGGTGACTGTGCAGACTGTTAATTTCACATTCATGTTTATTAAACTACACTGTCACCAGTTTTGCAGTGTGTATTGGTGCAG
This sequence comes from Danio jaintianensis, assembly GCA_903798115.1. Lineage (NCBI taxonomy): Eukaryota > Metazoa > Chordata > Actinopteri > Cypriniformes > Danionidae > Danio > Danio jaintianensis. Next base: position 8,376,961 of record CAIGQV010016735.1, on the reverse strand, counting down.
TGCCATCCTGATACACGGCACCGCCTTCAGGGTGCAATATTTCAACCCAAAGCAGTATATAGAGATTGTTGGTCCTTTTTTTTTCAACACATTTCTAAACATAATAGATTTAAGAACTAATTTCTAATAACTGATTTCTTTTATCTGCCATGACGACAGTACATAATATTTTACAGGATATTTTTCAAGATACTAGTATTCAGCTTAAAGTGACATTTAAAGGCTTAAGTACTTTAATTAGATTAACTAGGCAAGTTAGAATAATTAGGCAAGTCATTGTATAACAATGGTTTGTTCTGTAGATAATAAAAAATATATATTGCAGGACACTATGTGATGCTGGTGGAGGAAAACGGTTCCTGACTCGCTCCTCCAAAACTCCCCAAAGTGGCTCAATAATATTTGGTTCTGGTGACTGTGCAGGCCATGAGAGATGTTTAATTTTACTTTCATGTTCATTAAACTACACTGTCACCAGTTTTGCAGTGTGTATTGGTGCATTGCCATCCTATATTTGAACCACTGGGTGCACATGGTCCTCCAGAATGGCTCCGTAGTCCTTGGCAGTGACGTGCTCATCTAGCACAAGTATTGGGCCTAGGGAATGCCATGATATTGCAGCCCAAACCATCACAGATCCACTCCCATGCTCCACTCTGGGAATGCAACAGTCTGGGTGGTATGCTTCTTTGGGGCTTCTCCACACCTTAACTCTCCCGGATGTGAGAAGACAGTGAAGGTGGACTCATCAGAGAACAATACATGTTTCACATTGTCCACAGCCCAAGATTTTAGCTGCTGGCATCACTGAAACTGACGTTTGGCATTGGCACGAGTGACCAAAGGTTTGGCAATAGCAGCCTGGTCATGTATATTGACCCTGTGGAGCTCCCGACAAACAGTTTTGGTGGAAACAGGAGAGTTGAGGTGCACATTTAATTCTGCAGTTAGTTAAATGTGTCAAGTTAAATAAAATGAGAAATAATTTCATAGTAACTCAAATAACAAAAAATATATACATTTAATGGTTGTAGTTAACTTTATCCGTGGTATGGGGAAAACAGACATGTTTCAAAATATCTATGCATTTTCTTTGTCACATGCAGTGAAAAAGAGGTCTGAAAGTCAATTCTGTGTTCAAATGTACCACATGTTGTGGGTTATTAAGAGAAAGGCATTAGCAATTCAGTTTGATTTACAACTTCTGAAAAGAGCCAGTCCGACATCAATTCAGTGTGCTAATTTTTTCATCCGTTCGTTTCGTTTTCTCCCAAGAGGGACATCTCATCCATCATTGAAATGACATACTACATCATGGAGTCCTTTTTTCAGTCCATTGCTGTCTTTGTCAGGAGAGTCTTGCGAGCATAAAAATACTTGCGGCCTATTGACAGATTTACCGGTGCACTTTGTCTGGGTTCTCTACAGTAAAACATCTAAACATGTCTGGCAGTCCTACCAGAAGAGGAAAAAAACCCCATTGATTTCACTGCCTCACCTTGCAACGAGGACAGGCGAAAAATGTTGATCAATGAAAATGAAAGATAAATCTAAATGCAAATAGCTCCGCACTTTCCATGCGCATTAATGTATGTATTTGCAAGTCTTAGAAGCCTGAAAGCCACGCTGGTTTGATATCCGTTCGTTTCCTCTCGTCAAAGCAATAAATATTCGCATGCCATCGTAAAAATTCAGTGCTGAGGGAGAAATTTGACAGTGAATGAAGCAAAGACTATTATAAATGAGATAGGTATGAGTGAGGGTGAAAGTTTGAATAAAAAACCTGACCTAAACTGGCTATATATCTGTGTGCCCGCTGTGTGCCCACATGCATGAGGCCATTTGACTGACAGGCGGACAGTAAAGATCCCCCTTGCGGAAGTGAGGAGTTGATCCAATCTGATGTCAACAAGGATTTTATTAGATGTCAGAGGGAGCGAGAACATTCATAGTCCTAATGCCAGTTTATCGCACACATTTTCCCTTCTTTTTTGCTCTTTAACACAAAGCAGCATATAGAGATTGCTGGTCTTCTTTTTCAACACATTTCTAAACATAGTAGTTTTAAGAACTAATTTCTAATAACTGATTTCTTTTGTCTTTGCCATGATGAAAGTACATAATATTTTACTGGATATTTTTCAGTACTGGATATTCTTAAGTACTTTAATTAGGTTAACTAGGCAAGTTAGAATAATTAGGCAAGTCATTGTATAACAATGGTTTGTTCTGTAGACAATCGAAAAAACATACTGATAATATTGACCTTAAAATGGCTTTAAAAAATTAAAAACTGCTTTTATTCTAGCCGAAATAAAACAAATAAAACTTTCTCCAGAAGACAAAAATATTATTGTATATATATATATATATATATATATATCTTCTTTTTTTTTTTTTATCAATCCGATTACTCTAAATATGCATGTAAATGTTTTTGAGCTTGTCCACTTTTGACCACTTCCAAAGGTTAATGTGGTTGAATGCCTTCAAACAAAAAAAATATACAAAATATACAAAATACAAATTATGGTAACACTTTAGTTTAGGTCACCATTCACAGTAATAACAAACCATTAACTAACACTACTAGCTTAATAAACTACTAATTATCTGTTTATAAATAGTTCATGTTGAAGTTGGGTTTAGGGTTTGGGTTTAAAACCTCACATAAACAGCTTTTTTGTTTTGCTTGATGAAAATGTGTGATCCTTTTCATAAGATTCAAGATTTTGGGGTGGAGATCCTGAATCACAAAACAGTCAATTTTATGGACCTGAATGAAATCTTTCCACTGACGTATGATTTGGTAGGATATAGACAAAACTTAGTCAATCTGTGGGTTAAAAAAATCTAAATAATGAGAAAACTGTCTTTGAAGTTGTGCAAATTATGAGATTAGCAATGCATAGAACTGACAACAAAAAATAGGTTGTGGTATTTTTATGCTAGGAAAGTTACCTAATGAATTTTGGCATAAAATTAAATCATTCATTCATTTTCCTTCAGCTTAGTCTCTGATTTATCACAGGTTGCCACAGCGGAATGAAACGCCAACCATTCCAACATATGTTTTACGCAACGGATGCCCTTCCAGCCGCAACCCAGTACTGAGAAACACCCATACACACTCATTCACACGCACACTCATACACTACGGCCAATTTAGTTCATCCAATTCACCTGTAGCGCGTGTCTTTGGACTGTGGGGGAAACCGGAGCACCCGGAGGAAACCCACACCAACACGGGGAGAACATGCAAACTCCATACAGAAATGCCAACTGGCCCAGCCAGGACTCGAACCAGTGACCTTCTTAATCTGAGGCGACAGTGCTAATCACTGAGCCACCGTGCCACCCCTTGGCATAAAATGATAATCAATATTTTTGGACCTGTTAAAAAACATTAAACCTGTCAGAAGTCTCCAGTTTAGGTTGATTTAAGCTGTTTTTCAGCAGCATATGATTGAAAAAATGATATCTTGTATGATTTTACCAAAACCAAGGTGAAGAGTTAGATTAGTAAATGCATGAATTAGTAAAATATATACAGTGGATGCAATGAAAGTCTCTGTGAATAAAAGTGTCTTGCAAATGCATGAATTGACATGTTTGGTTAGAAAAAGAATAGATTCTAAAGCAAAATGAAGTACATAAACATAACACAAAATGCCCCAAACCGTATAATTAGACTGCGAGGGAAAGTGAGTGACAAATACCTTCTTGATTGGCTGTGTAAAAACAATTAGACCTCGATTAGAAATTAACTGCTATGTGGAGCGAGAGACTCCCGTTCTCCCCATGGATTAAAGCGTAATTGATTGGATTGAGATGATATTTAATGAAACATGTATTTCATCTTTTGACAAATTACGTTAAGCACTAAAGCACCTGAGCTGGAGGGCGAACCGTCCTGACCCGAGCCTGGATAATTGTACTGATTGTCTGTTATGTTATTCAAACACACTCCAGTTCACCGGTCTAGTTAATTTCAGTCAGATCGCCCTTTCTTTCCGAGCTTTTGAATTCAAAAGCCGCGTAGCGTGTAACATTTTCCATGCCATTTCATTTCTTCCAGTTAAAAGCGAATGCTCATTTCTTCCGTTTTTGTGACATTACAAAGTATGCCTAGCGATCGCTGATGTTTAAAGGGGTCAAATGTCTCTTTGCCTGTCTTGTTTAGTGAGATCCGAGCAAGAGGTTTCTTTTCCGAATGTCATGTTAATGATGCTAAGCTCAAGGTCTGTGTTAAACTGGTGAAGTAGGTACAGATGACCTCTCGGCTAGTGGACGACCTTTTTTCTGTTCACTTCAGCCATTTGAGTCGCACCGGGGGACACAGAAACATCTTTAATTTAGCTTGACACAAAGCAGTGGAAACTACTGAGGAAGTTTCATCTGTGACTGTTATAGAGAAAGAGAGAGAGGGAAAGATAGAGGTCTGTATGTGAGAAATGAAAACAATTACAGATTTTAATCAAAAATGATGATCACATTAAAAGAAGTTTATAGTTTACTACAAGCTCATCTATTGCTTATAAAAATTTGCATTTTAATAATTACTATAGGCGTCACGGTAGCGCAGTGAGTAGCACGATCGCCTCACAGCAAGAAGGTCGCTGGTTCGAGGCCCGGCTGGGTCAGTTGGCGTTTCTGTGTGGAGTTTGCATGTTCTCCCCGTGTTCGCGTGGGATTCCTCCGGGTGCTCCGGTTTCCCCCACAGTCCAAAGACATGCGCTATAGGTGAATTGGGTAAGCTAAATTGTCCGTAGTGTATGAGTGTGAATGGGAGTGTATGGGTGTTTCCCAGTGATGGGTTGCAGCTGGAAGGGCATCCGCTGCGTAAAACATACGCTGGATAAGTTGGCGGTTCATTCTGCTGTGGCGACCCCAGATTAATAAAGGGACTAAGCCGAAAAGAAAATGAATGAAAAGAAATGAATAATTACAATCTCGCTGTAACCCATATCCTTGCTTCTTTTAAAGGGATAGTTCACCTTAAAACATTTTCTCATTATTTACTCAGCCTCAAGTGGTTCCAAACCTTTATGAGTTTCTTTTTTTTCTGTTGATATTTTGAAGAAAGCTGAAAACCAATGACTTCCATAGTAGGAAAAACAAATAAGGTTAATTGTTACAGATTGCCAGCATTTTTCAAAATATCTTCTTTTGTGTTCAAAGGAACACTCACAAAAAATTACGTTTGCAGTTTGTTCAAAAACTTAAAATGAGCTGAAACAACACAATTCTTGAGTTTTTTTGGGGACAATTTAATTGTTTTACATTCAATCCACTTAAATTTGTAAGAACTAATAAGTTAACTTAATTCCTTTATGTTGTCCCAACACAAATCGATTGTGTGGAACCCAGCATTATTACAGTGAAGAAAGAAACTATTAAAGGTTTGAAACCACTCAAATAAGAGTAAATAGTGAACACATTTTAATTTTAGGTGAACTATCCCTTTAAAGAAAAAATTTAATACACTAATTCTGAAGACATTTTTGTGGAAATCAGCATCAGGAAAAAATGTGCATTTACTCAAAAAATTATGTTTGTTGTTTGTTCAAACTACTTATTTGAGGTGAAACAACGCATTTCTTGAGATTTCCAAAGGACAATTTGATTGTTTTATGTTCAATCCACTTAAATTTGTAAATACTAATAAGTTAACTTAAATCCTTCATGTTGGCTCAAAACAAATTGATTTTGTGGAACCCAGCATATTTTACAGTGTTTAACTGAAAGTTCTTTTAATTGCCTAAATGCAGACACCAAATAATATCCTGAAATATTACATTAGTGTCATATGATTGCGCTGGCAAAAAAAGTGGCTTTAAAAGTAAATATATTGTTTGTATTAAATCTATAACATTAAACATAAGCACTGCAATTTGAATTGACTGCATTCTTACATCCGATCGCACTGTTTTCAAGAGTTCACACTTAGCTAATGCTTGATACTGATTGCAGATTTGGCATGCTGTCCCAGGAGAGAACCCTGAGCTCGGATATCCTTGTGTCCAGGGCTCCTGCCTGGTCCGAGGTTAGGTAGGTCACAAGAGCCCCCCTTAGTATAGGAGGAAAAGAGGGAGATGGAGTGGATGGGGGATTCTTCCAAAAATGAAGATAAGGGAGGTAAGAAAAGCCAGCTATTTATGCAGACTTAAATGCGCCTGATTTATCGTTGATTGTTGATGCAAGACCAGCCATGGTCAATCATAGCACGTGATCGTCTCAAAATTAGTCTATAAAACTTCACTTATAACTTTTCCTGTGCACACATCCATTGAAAGATGTCATGACCACCTAGTAAAAAAGTACTTAAGTAAAAATTATTCTGTTCAACTCCTCAAATATGAAAATGACATTTAAAACTTCAACTGCTACTGTAGGATGATAGGAAACGTCTTATTATGGCATTTAAATATGGGTCACCATGATAAATTGTGTTCTTTTTATGATGTTATCAAAGTTACTCACACTAAATTGATGCATTAAATTAACACCTCTAAAGAAAAGAAAAAATAAATCCCATTCGTTATTTGCATCATTTCCTCAGAACATCTGTGATATGTGGCTTTCCCATCACAACATGCTTTCTCCTCTGCCATCATTAATGTAAGTTTCAAACTCCTGGCTCACATGTTCGCCATCTGATTTCCCTCATATGATATATTTGGCTGTAATTACCAGCGAGGGAATGTTAATGCAATCTGCGAGTGATTAGATTGACTTTGTGGCCACGATTGCTTCCTCTGGCTTTTCTGCAAGAAATTCAATTCGCCCCTTGTAGTGAATGCGAGCGCGGTGTACAAAATGAGATGAACGCTCCAAACGATAAGTGCATTTGTGCTTCTTCGCCATAGCCCCCTCGGCAGCCCCCCTGCACTTCTTATGCAAACAGAATTTGTTACAAGGCCACAAGTTCAACCCAACGATCGCCTGCCTTTAACGGTCCTTATTCTCAGCGGCGGTGCTGTAAGGACAATGAATTCCTCTAGTGCGGCTGTAATTATTTTATAGCTTTCCATGTCAGCCGTGCATTGCTTTGAATAAGATGTCTGTCGGGCCCTGTGCTATACACTCATGCTGGGAATACAGCAAACACCCTGGCGCTCATTGGGGATGAATTGGGTTGACATGCTTTTTTCTTTGACTCAATCCCTGTTCTTCTCTATGTTAAAACCAGGTCCTTTTTTTTCCCCTCCCTTATCGCACCTCAGCTTCCCTCTCTCTGCTTAAATCTCCTTAAATCCCTCGCTACCTACAGGCAACGGCTGCATCTCCTAGTGCACTAAAGCTACATGCCATTCACCAAAAGGTCTCCTAGCAACCACTTCCGTTTTTTTTTTTTTCATTCCTCCTGAAAGGAAGGTTTTTTTGGAGAGTGCACTGAAGATGTGAATAATGTGGCGGATGAAGTAAAATGCTCTGGATAATTTAATCTCCGTGTGGATATCTGGCGCATGTTTATCACAGAAACGGAAGTTTACGACTATGAAGGGCCCATACAAAGCTGTTTTGTGTCACATTTGGGGTCAGATGTTTGGCAGGACATCTTGTTTTGCCATGGTTTAGTTTTCCGGTGAGCATAATTAAAGGGATAGTTTACACAAAAATTCTGTCAGCATTTATTCACTTTTTACTAGTGGAAACATTGATCACACAACAAACAAGTCAGAACTCACTCACTCACTATCCTTCGGCTTAGTCCCTGATTTATCACAGGTCGCCACGGCGGAATGAACCGACAATTACTCTTGCATTGGTTTTATGCATCGGATGCCCATCCAGTCACAACCCAGCACTGGAAAACACCCATACAGTCCCTCATTACAGCTAATTTTGTTCACCAATTCACCTATACCACATGTCTTTGGACTGTGGAGGAAACCCACGCAACCATGGGGGGAACATACGCAAACCACTGAGCCACCGATTAACTCATATGATTAGCTCAGCTCACCTCTCATCTGGCAAATCTTCAAGTTTGAGTCATTCGTTCAAGTGACACTGACAGTCAGTCCCACAAGCTTAACCAATGCACGCAGTCTGAGCCAGAAAGACTTGATTAGTTCACCTTCCGAGTCTTCAGGTTTTTGAGTCATTTGTTCATCATGTGAAAGCACCATATAAGCATAACATATATGCAGTCTTGAGTTTTGCATTTCTCACATGAAAAACTAAATGAAATCTAATTTATTAGTTAATCTACATCCTGGTTGAAACTGACAAAAAACATATTAGTGCATTCATCATGACAGAAATTCAAACATTTATAATGGAGCTTGTTTGAGATCATAAATGCATGACAGAAATACACAACAACAATGGACCCTCTTTTCACGAGAAATGGTCATTTTTTAATGGTCATCAGCATCTTTTCAATCCTTGAAATTTTGTAATATTTAGATATATATTTTTTAAACATATGAACATTTATATGTATTTACGTATGCATTATATAATCTTTGCATCAAATTACAAAAACAAATTACTGCTTATGCGAGGTGTTTCTAATGCAGCGTCTATTTACTGGGGCGGGACAGTAAATTTGACGTTGTTCTCTCTTCTTGCTGCAGTTATCAGTCTTACATCATTTTTTTTGCCTTTTTCCGAATGTCTTGCTAACACTATCATTGATTTTTTTTTTTTTTTTTTTTTGCGCAAATAAGACTGTAAAAAAATATTTGTTGTACTCTCCCATTCACTGCGCTCTAAGTTTACCCAACTATGACGACGTCTGCTGCTGAGAAATGTGAACAGCGATGCACCAGTTTCTAAAGATGATTTGAATTCATTTACTACTTTCTGCATCCAGTCCTGCTGTCAAGTCACATATAAAGAGTCAAACGATTCAAACCAGAGGACTCTAAAGATAAAAGAATCAACTTTTTTTTGCATCTAACTGCATTGGATTGGATTGTCTTTCACGTGATGAACAAATGACTCAAAGCTGAGGTCTCAAGAGATGAACAAATCTAATCAAATCAAATCTTTTCAGCTCTGACTGCATAGGATTGACTTATAGGTTTTTCATGTGATGAACGGATGACTCAAACCTGACATAAGACTTGGAAAAAGGAACTAATCTTCTCCCTCATCGACAAATGAATGAATCACTCCCTGAGAGAAACTCAGTGATCTGGAGTCACATTTCTTCAAAATGATCGAATCATTCAAGAACGACTCGTCACTTGACTTTAATAGCATTTGTTTTTCCTACTATGGAAGTCAGTATTTACAGGTTTCTAACATTCCTTAAAATACCTTATTTTGTGATTAACAGAACAAACTCTAACTGGTATGGAACAAGTAAAAGGTGAGTATTTTTGAACAAACTATCTCTTTAAGTGCTTGCTGAGTAGAGTATTAGGAAAGACAAACTGTACGGATTACGATGCGCTATAAAAAATGGATCCTGTGAACTTTCGGGCAGTGAACTCTGGGTTAACAAGGAGGCGGTGAGCTGTAGAGATTTCGCAAGGTTGAGGTCAGCGTGGGTTCATTGCCTTACAGTGAAAGATAGCAGAACCCAAGGGAGTGTTCCTAGATTTGGAATTCGAGTTCAACTTCATACCAGGCTCGGAGATCATCCCATCCCATCCCATCCCATTCCTGAATCCCCATTTGTCTTCTAAACAAATACAATTGAATGTGATGTATTTCTCCTATGGCCCTTGCAGGCCGTACTTGAGCTTTCCAGGCTGGAAAAAAATCCACAACACCTCTGGACAGCTGGGGTTTGTTTGGCAGCTTCATTCCTCCAGGGAGAGGAGGATGAGAAGGATACAAAGTGCATCCATTCAAGAACATCCATTCACTCTGTAAACCTCCCTGAAACCCTGCAAATGCAAAATCAATCCACACAAAAAAATGATGAGGCACCAGTTCTCCTCAAACACTGGAGTAATAAAGAAGCCCATCAATATTTACAGAGCAAATGAGAGTAAGGAAATTACAAAATGTGTCTTTTCTAATGTTCTATTGATGTGGGGCCTGCTCTGCATATATAAACAGCAGCAAATCTGCCTCCTCCATGACATGGAAGGTTGTATGGGGTGAGCCTGAGAATGTTCTGGAAAGAATGATTTATAATGGGATGTTTATTCTTATGTGACCTGATTTGGAAATTGTAAGATGTTTAACAGTCTTTCGGTTGCTGTTCCTTCACAAAAAACTATTGTACATAAAGACAAAACTATTGATGAGGCGGTACTATTTATGTACTAATAGGCACTTTTAAAGTACCAGACTTTTTAGATACTAATACGCAGGCCCACATGGAATCTGCATGCACAGATATTTGCAGGTTTTTAGCCCATCATTGTGTCTGTTTATTTACTAAATGTGTGTAAATAGACATGTATTCAGTTTTAACATTAGTTTCAGTAATATTACTGACTAATATGCAAATGTTTATGATTCATTTACAAAACTGTTTGTAATGTTTTCTTTTAGTAGATATATGATATGTTATATGACAGACTAGTTAGATTTGCACTGTAAACCTTAAATAAAAGTTTAAAAGTTAGTATATTTTATTTCATGGTTTAAGTTTTTAGTTACTATACTCTATTTTTTTGTTTGTTTTACAAAATTCTGCGCAGAAATAGCAAAAAATGCAGATTCTGTCTGGCCCTGCTAATATGTGTCATTAAGATAAAATGGGCCATTAAGGTCCAAACCTAAATGAAAAGGTTCCAACCAAGTAACAGTTTTATTTGTACCATTATTTATTTTAATATGTTGTTGATGGGGCGACACTGTGGCTCAGTGGTTAGCACTGTCGCCTCACAGCAAGAAGATCACTGGTTCGAGTCCCAGCTGGGCCAGTTGGCATTTTTGTATGGAGTTTGCATGTTCTCCCCATGTTGGTGTGGGTTTCCTCCGGTTTTCCCCACAGTCCATAGACATGCGGTACAGGTAAATTTAATAAACTAAATTGGCCGTAGTGTATGTGTGTGAATGAGTGTGTACGGATGTTTCCCAGTACTGGGTTGTAGCTGGAAGGGCATCTGCTGTGCTGTGTTCGTTCTGCTGTGGCGACATCTGATGAATAAAGAGACTAAGTAGAAGGAAAATGAATGAATGAATGTTGTTGATATAATTATTTAATTTTATTTGTAGCAGCCCTATATTGTCTTAAAGGGACAGCTTACCCAAAAATTACCCTCCCGCATCTGGTTTTAAACCTTTATGAGTTTCTTTCTTCTGTTAAACACAATTTAATCTATTTTGAAGAATGCTGGTTGCTGGGACCCACTGACTTCCATAGTAGGAAAAAAAATACTATGGAAGTCAATGGGTGCCAGCTACCAGCATTCTTCAAAATATCTTATTTTGTGTCCAACAGAAGAAGAAAAAAAAAAACTCAAATAGGTTTTTAACAAGTGAAGGGTGAGATTATGACAGAATTTTCATTTTTGGGTGGACTATCACTTTAATGTTCAAGCTGAGTGCATTAATGAAATTTCACATATAAGGTTAGGAAAAAAAAGTTGCTCTTCATCTAGATAAAAATGCTTTGGAAAGCTCAAGGGGTGAAATATTACAAATATGCCAAAGAAAGTAACTTGAGAAAGCTTCATCAAGCCCTAATTTAGCAGTCATGTTGTACTTTCTTGGCTTTATTGATCACTTTTTACACCACTGGGTGAACAACTAATTTCTAAGATACACAAATTGGGAAACACTTTGGGAGCTTCAAAGTGCTTTATTTACCTGTTTGCCTGGATGCCATGTCACTGTACACTCAAATGTTAAAAATTCTAAAATGAAATGTTAGAATGTTAGAAGCCAAAAAATGTAGACTACTTTAAGTAATGTTTTATGGTTTAGCAGAGAGAAATATTAGGATTGGCAGAGGTATGATTAATGTATTTTTTCTTGTTTTAGTTCAGAGACTCATTGAGATGTCAATTCAACAACCATTCTAAATGAATCACTCAGTTAAGACAGGTGAGTTAGAGATTTATTTGTGAGTCAAAAATTAACATTTCAATTGTTTAAATGAATCATGCATTCATGAATCAGACCTCACAGTTATATTAAATGCATTTAGTGACTCAGTGAGAACAACACAATACAAATGTTTGCACCTCTTTTGCTTTTCAATACAATCTGCAAACATATGCTCTATTTTAGTTCATTATTCTTTTCTCATCAGTAGAAGTGAGACATCCTACAACTGCAACACAACCAGACATAAAAAATAAAGGGATTCCAGTATTTTTTTTTTAATTGACCCAGATCTTGAATACCAACCATACTAATTTAGTATATTGAATAAAAATTCCCAACTCCCATAAGAAGTCTGTGAAGCATTTAATAGTTAGCATATTAGTTTGTTTATAAAATGAAATCATTAGTAAGATGAGCTAAGATGAAAGAATAATTCACATAACTGTAATGTGGCTGAGTTAGCAAGGCTAATGTTCATTAAAAGAGCTGTAGAGGAGTTTATAATGCTAGTTTTTTTCTTTTTTCTTTTAAGAAATAGTAAGAAAAAATGTTGTTATTTTTTTTTACAGCTTTCAAGCTCTTTTTTGGTATAATGGTCTTAATATCAAGTGGAAATGGTCAGAGAGAACGCAATGCAATCTCCAAAAAGAGGCTTATTTTAGCTGTTCTTGGGCTTGGACAAATACATGCAAAATGATGTCAATCTACCTGCCGTCTTGGGTATCCTTGCAAACAGGGTCAGTTTTTTTTTTTTTCTTCTTCTTCAAACATTTGAAAATGAAAACAGATGTATATCAGTATATCGTTTTAGATATTAAAGTGACTGCTTATAATGTAAAGTGATAACATTTGTAAGGTCCGTGAAAAATAAGAGTAAATTTGTAAAATAAGAGTACAATTACTTTGTTTATATTAATATATGAAAATATATTAAAATGAATAACCAAACATTTAAGACCGTTTACATAATCGTTTAAATGAAACAAAAAAGTGAATAAATATTTTTTATAAAATAAAAAATGAATACAAGCTAGATTCAAATTAATATCAATTGTATTAAAAATAAATGTGTAAATAAATTAAGTACCAAAAAGGAGTAGGAAGAAAAATAATGGCCACATATTATTTAGACCAGTTTTAAGATGTATTTATCAATACAAACTGGGTCTTTATACTAACTAACTAACTAACTATCTTATTTGGGGGTCTGTCATCTAAAAAGTGCAAACTCTTGTCTAAATTAAATTAATACAGTTAAATCAACGCAACATTAGTTTACATTTTATTCCTTTTTTGTAATATGTTCTTTTATAAAATACTGTGGTCAGACCATTTCATAATTACCATAAATTCAAGACGAGAACACGTGATGTTCTGCTCAGAGCAGTTTACGTCCTCGGACTCAGAATCATACATTTATTACAACACTACCATCATATCGCATAAGCATTGCACCTAAATAATTATATGACAGTGCAACGGTTTGGGAACTAAGCTGAAGGAAAATGAATGAATGAGCGCAACAGTTTGTCTTTAAAATATGTGTGAACCGGAAGCTGCAGAGACTTTTATTTCAGTATGTTGATGGAGAATACTAAGTAGGGGGCGGGATTTACTTTTTGTGCATCATTCCCTTGTAGCAAACTAACGGTAAGAGGGGTGTGGTTAAAAGTCCCGTAAAGTGCTTTGAAATCTGCATTTTTTATTCAATGTTTGACGCAATCTCAACTGAAACATGAAGAGAGGGCGGGACAAAGTAGCTCCTCCCCTTTAAAAAAACAGCCAATAGCGTTTCGTTTTTATCACAGCTCTGCCAAAAAATAAATAAAAAAAAAGGTGACAAACCCAAGCTTTGGATGATTATATCAGTTTTATATTTTCAAAAACACCAATTTTGTCACTGATTTAGAGATATCTTTAAAACTAACAGACTGAAACTAACATCTAATTTTTTTTTCATATTAATTTCATGGGACCTTTAAGAGTACTGTGGGTGAAGCAGTCAAACTGACATCTACTGAGAAGGGGAAACACAGAAGCAAATGTCAGACTTTTATCGAAGATATTTATTACTGTAAAAACAAATACAGTAAAATGACCTTCCAGTACTTTTCTGTTTTTTTGTTTGTATTTATTTGCATATAAACTGTAAAAACATTTTATGGAGGTTTTGTCTTGTTTCTCCTAAATCAAGAAGTATTTTCTAGACAAGCAAAAATTAAGTGTGTTTTTCCACAAAACAAGCAAAATAATCAATAAGAAAAACTTTTTTTTGAGTGGACTAAAATTAACTTGCACGGATTAATTATTCACCTTAAGAATAACAATGTGAGATAGCAAAATAAACATTGTACATTCTGATTTCACGCAGACTTTAATAATGCTTCAGATGCACATTAGTTAGGCTAATCTGATCCGTGACTCAGAAACACAATTGTATCCATCTCACCCCTAGCATTTAGCACATCGCTCAGATCTCCAGTAATTTGCAGAGATTTTTTTTTTTTAAGTTCATTATCAAAAATGTGTCCAGGTGCCGATGCCATCGTTGTTTTACAAAAGACGTGCATGTGAACCGCAACAGGAAGCAAAGAGCACTGGGGTTAGACTATTCGGTACCTACAATGCACTGCTGACACGGCAGTCCATCAAAGGTGCAGCTCTAAAGAGCCCGAGTCCCCACAGCTGAAAAGAACAATTACCACTTCTATCACTTCCTCTAAATTAGCATTCATTTGAGATATGATTTACTACAAAGAAAAGCCATTTTTCCCTCATTTTCTCTCCCTTTCTTCGCAGCCTTTCTTCTCGTCTGTCGTCTGTCGTTTCTCTGCGGGAGCGGGTTAATGTAGTAACATTTGTATTCTCCTCTTGAGTCTCCGACAGGCGATGAGGATCTACGGCAGGTCAAGTCAGTCTCTCTCTCTCTCTTTCTCTTTCGCTCCGTTTCTCGCTCCTGCTTCCCTCCGCCTCTTCTTTTTCTCTCATCCATGGCTCTTTGAAGAGATAAAGATGCTCTAATTGCATTTGCATATCGTGGCTCCTGGGTCGTGACTCTTGGCCACGTGACGTGTGGGCAAACATGAAAAACACATCCAGCTCTCAAACTATGCATCTGTATTCCTGTGTCTAGGCCTGGAAGAAGAAAAAAATCCTAGATCAAGGAAATTATGCAAAGATTGGCACCATTTTTTGTATGATGTTGCTTGAGTCTTTTCTTTTTCCAATATGGAGTGGAGTGATGTTGGGGTTGTGTTGATTGACTATTGGCTACTTATTTTAAGGAACAATTCTAGATGCTAACAAACCATTAACCATGACGTTTAGCTCCTAATATGCTGCTTATTAATAGTTATTAGGTAGTAGATAGGATTAGGTATTGGGTAGGATTAGTGATGTAAAATAAGATCTTGCAAAATAAACAGCCAGTGTCTTAATATAAGGCAGGTAATAAGTCACTAATAAAAATGGGTAGTAAAGTTTTACCCTTATTTCTCTAATAATGCCAGAAGGAGTACTTTAATCTATTACTGGGTTGTTTCGTGCCCTAAGTGTACTGTATGTATAAACAAACAGCTTTGAAAAAAAAAGAGACCACATAAAATGCATGTACAGTTTATAGTCATGTGTTTGCTTTAATCTGTGAACTACTGTTGATTTTCGAAATGTAAAATAAAATACTGTCATTTGAGAATATTTTTTATAATTAAAAACGAGATGTTTCCTCCCAATGTAGTTCAGGCAAAAAAAAAAAAATAATAATAATAATAATAATAATAAAAATTTAAATTACAATTAAATTAAATTAAATTAAATTAAATTAAATTAAATTAAATTAAATAGTTTGCTGCATAAAATGAATTGGTCAAAATAACAAAAACACACTTTTTTTTCAGAGACATTTATTAATTTTTATACCACTGTTTGAACATCAGATAGTTAAGAAATTAATATTTGATGGAAAAACCCTAACTTGCAATCACAAAAAATGAAAACATTTGTTATTCTGAACAGTCAATTTACAATTGTCAACTGAACAATTTTCTGAAAACAAAAAAAAATGCTTTAAATGACAATATTTTTATTTAAAATTTATATATAAAAATATATTCGGTATAGAATAAAAACTAATGATTTCATCAAACCCTAGTGAATCTAGTGAAACTGATAAATACATAGAGGATTTGTCATTATAAAACACAACCAAACATTTTACTCTAAACACTTACTGTACATCTTAATGGCAAATCCAGCCATCAAGTTTCACCCTTATTTCTCTAATAATGCCAGGATGAGTATCTTAATCTACTCTTTAGTTGTTTCTTGCCCTAAATGTACTGTACGTATACACAAACAGCTTTGGAAAAAAAGAGAACACTTGATGTATCTGGATTTATGTACAGTTTACATTCATGTTTTGAAGAAACACATTTTTTTTATTTATTCTGTGAACTACTGTTGATTCTTCCAAATTTAAAATAAAATGCTTTCATCAGAGCATATTTTTTACATAAAAAAATACAAATAAAACAAAAATGCTGATGATGTTTAGCTGGTATAAAAAACAAAACAAAAATATATTCAGGAAAAACAAAAAAAAAAAAAATATATATATATATATATATATATATATATATATATATATATATTTGGTGCATAAAAATGCTAATAGTGAGAATATGTACTTAAACTAAAGTGTTACTATTTTTTTTTAAAGGAAAACTGACAATGACTTGATCTTGACCTACTGACTTCAGACTATTTGTACCCTAACTGCTATCAAGCTTACTATATAGGCAAGAATGATTCTACTTTGTAGTTGAATAGGTTAAAACTGCTGATACAACACTCCTCCCGTCCACCACACAATTATCCTTTATTTTCTCCATCTTTCCCTCGCTCCTGAAGAGGTTTTGGGTTTCTCCCCTTGTTTGCTTTCATAGTTAACTCTTTTCCGTCAGTCTCGAAACAGGTAAAAGGACACCAATGTCAACAGCATTGCTGGAAAGGATCAGAACACCAACACGCATTTAGTTTTCCAGGGAACCTTTGCCAAAAGCCAATTAAGCGACGATAGCATAAATAATCATAGAGTATAATACCCTGCGTACGCAAGCATTGGCCTCTTGTACAAACACACCGACTTCACTTTACCGACCTTGTGTCGGGGTCCAAATTCAGGTATAATTAGGAGGTTTGCGCCAACAGATATGCTTACTGTGAGCTTCCAATTATGTCCAATCTGTCTCCATTTCACAACACCCAACAGTTTTTTTTGTGTGGCAAAAAGATGGAGTAAAATGTCAGAGTAATTTGTGTTAAATCAAGCCATGGCTTAGACAACCAGCGCTGTTGTTGCATTCTAGGAGCACATTTTAGGAGTTGTGTAGCATTCTCCACCGATGGAAATTAATGATTTGAGAGTCGAGGTCATGTGTGTGTTTGTGTGTGTGTGTTTGTGTCTCATGCTACAGAGAAGCATTAACAATGAGGCTCAAAGCCATTATTACACAGGGCTGTCAGAACAACACACACTTGCTATATCCCACCCGAACCCGAACAGTAAAGCACCGCTACAACTGTTCTTTGATCTGCGATATGGAATGATGCGTTTAACATACACATTCAAACAAAACACACATGCACACATTCACACACACACATTCATTGTCAGATGAGAGTTGTGAACGTAATGGTGCATTGCAGGTGTAGCCTCAACAGCCCATTTGTCAGGAGAGGCATTCAATTAGAGATGAGAGACTGAGAGCCCGCCAGAGAGAAAGAGAATGAAAGAGACAGAGAGAAAGTTAATAGAGTTAACCCTTCAATGCAGAGTTGCTGCTGTTGTATAGGCCCCAAAATTGTGTAAGGGCTTTTTTTTTTTTTTTTATGTGCAAATAGGTTGTTCTTTGTAAGACACAAAATGCTGTGGTCTTTGCAAAGTTTCAGTGCAAAAAAAAAAAAATGTTTTGTTCACTAATTATGCAAACAAGTTTAAATAGGTGCTAAATTACTGGATGATAGTTCATTTTTACACTCTTCGCTACTGTGTGACAGCTCACGTGACTAATTGTCAATCATTTTGGATCCTTGTTTACTTTCCTTCTCTCTATATGTCAAAATGTACAATAATATTATAAGATGTGTGATATTTGTAATTTGTTTTAGGGTCAAAAAGGTGCTAAATGAAAAATGTCATTGCAAAACTGGAAATCTTTTCTTTCTTTCTTTCTTTCTTTCTTTCTTTCTTTCTTTCTTTCTTTCTTTCTTTCTTTCTTTCTTTCTTTCTTTCTTTCTTTCTTTCTTTCTAAAGCACTGTATAAATACAACTGGGTTGACCAAAGTGCTTTACAAAATAAACATAAAAGATGAACTATAAACATAAAAGATGAACAACAACAAAAAAAAGGTTAAAGCTAAATATAAACCTTAAATATCAAAAACAAATGTAAAATGAGTGGGTGAGTTTTTAGATTGGATCTAAAAACAGCCAAAGTCGGTTCCATTCTAATAGGAAGTGGAAATTTATTCCATAGCTTTGAGCCAATCATGGCGAAGGCATGATCACCCTTAAGCTCAGATCTAGTTTAGGGAACTCTAAAAAAAAAAAAAAACATACTCAAATATTCAAACTTGAATCAAATGTTGTAGTTTTTTTTCCTATTCCATAGATTTTAAAATGGTTTGTAAATTGAAAAATCTAATTTCTCTAGACGTTTTGACATACAAGCAAAACTCTTATACGTCAAAACGTCTAGAGAAATTCAAAATTTGCCCTTGTCATTTAAGTATGATGAGTATGATTTCAGTATGATTTCAGTAGAGGGCGGGGCTTTCTTTTTGTGCATCATTCCCTATAATATTGTGGCTGAAGCAAGACATTGTTCATGTATGTGCTTTATATTTATGTCTTTTTGAAATAGACTCAGTTTGATGCATGCTTTTAAGAGAAACTGACAATAAGAGATGATGCTGTGATGATTATATTGGACACAAAAGAAATCTGATAAATTCTGGAATTCTGAAAAAAAAAAGAAAAAAAAATACCTCCATGAAGTTTTTAACTTGTTGCATTTGTTCTGTACAGTTATGTAAAGCTATGAAATAAATGAATATTAAATTAAACTAATTCTGAGTTTCTCTGGATTTGCAATTTATAGTTTAAGTAAAATGCCATTTGTGCTTGTCATTCTGTAAACTACTCTGATTTATTGCAAATGTATTTTTTATCTATCAATCTATCTGTCTGTCTATCGTGTTTTTTTAATATTCTTTTTTAGACAACACGATACCATTAGGTTAACTTCAGAAGCATTCGAAAATAACACTGATTTCTCCAGTTACAACAAATGAAAATAAAATAAAAATCTAAATAAATAAATAAAAACCAATTCATTCATTCATTCATTCATTTTCTTTTCGGCTTAGTCCCTTTATTATTCTGGGGTTGCCACAGCGGAATGAACCACCAATTTATCCAGCATATGTTTTACACAGCGGATGCCCTTCCAGCTGCAACCCAGTACTGGGAAATACACATACACTCTCACATTCACACACACACTCTTACACTAATTTAGTTCATTCAATTCACCTGTACCGCATGTCTTTGGACTTATGGGGGAAACCGGAGCACCCGGAGGAAACCCACGCCAACACGGGGAGAACATGCAAACTCCACACAGAAATGCCAACTGACCCAGCCGAGGCTCAAACCAGCGACCTTCTTGCTGTGAGGCGACAGCGCTATCCACTGCGCCACCGCGCCGCCCATAAAAACAATTCATTTTATTTATTTTTTAATTTGGAACAAATGTTATACTTTATATTTAATGAGACCTTTATAGAATAAAGCAAATAATTACACTTCACTCAAACCTAAAATTACCTAAAATTATACAGTAAATCTAGAGATGTGGAGATATGACCCAATACAGACCTCACAGTAACCATTTAGTGCTTCTTCAGTGAATATGATTCATGTTGTTAAAAGTCAATTGAATTAAAACACTCCAAATGAAATCCCCAGGATGGCAAAATATGAAAGAGGGAGTTTGAGACATGGAAACTGTGCCTTATCCTTTCTGTCCACACTATTTCCTTTCTCATTTTTTTATTCTCATTACTGATATTGATTCTTTCTATCTTCCTCTCTCTCTTTCTTTAATCCCACTTTCTCCTTCTAGTGTTTTAAGAATTGCACTATAAAAATGTTTTGTCTGGAGTCCTAAAAGTGTGCTTACACCACTTCAGTTATTATTCAACAGACAGACAGGCAGACAGATCTTTATAATGCAAACATTCATTTTCCTTCGGCTTAGTCCCTTTATTCATCAGGGGTCGCCACAGCAGAATGAACCACCAACTTATCCAGCATATGTTTTACACAGCGGATGCCCTTCCAGCTGCAACCCAGTACTGGGAAACATCCATACACACTCATTCACACACACACTACGGCCAATTTAGTTTATTCAGTTCACCTATAGCGCATGTCTTTGGACTGTGGGGAAAACCGGAGCACCCAGAGGAAACCCATGTGAACATGGGGAGAACATGCAAACTCCACACAGAAATGCCAACTGACCCAGCTGGGACTCGAACCAGCGACCTTCTTGCTGTGAGGCGACAGTGCTAACCACTATTACAAGTGGTCATAGCATAATCGCATGTCTCATATACAGTATTTACTCAACTGTAACTGCTAAAACATGTCACGTAGCATTAAATTAACCTTGGTGAATGCAATCAGTGTCTACAGCTCATTAGTTTACTTGAGAAATGCTATTTCAATATTTTCAGTATTGTCATATATTAGTTATTAGTTATCATTAGCAAATTTCACATACCCTGCAAGTGATGTCTTAGTATTCTGTTTTAGTATTGTGTTTAAATAAATGCCATTAAAACATGAAAATTATTATATTTCAATAACAAATTGGAGTTGAACACCATTTTATAATTAGATTTAGATGTTAATATTTAAAAAGCCAACATATTTCATAGTTGAATACAGTTTATATTTGTGCTAAATTACAATTGAATTAAATAATTAATTAAGGTTATGTTGTTTATTGTTAATTTAATATTAAAGTGATGTAGAAAAAAATAAGGCTTTTTAAGATTCATGTATCCTTAAGAAAATCAGGTCCCACTTTATATTAAGTGGCTTTAATTACTATGTACTTAAATCAGAAAATAAGTACAATGTACTTATTGTGTTCATATAGTATTGCGCAAAACTTCTGGAGCTTTTTTTAATTATTACAATGTAAAAACATGTATGTACATAAGTGCATTGAACTAAATAATTAATTTAAATGTAACCACTTCGTAATTAGGGCCACCTAATATAAAGTGAGACCAAAAATAGTAAATATCAGACAGTCTGACATATTTTTTTATTTTATTTTTTTATAAATTTAATAAATTGGCATTTTTGGAGCTTTGGTCTTGCCGCCTTTTTAAATATATATATATATTTTTTTATTTTTTTTCTGTAAGCCACGGTTTAACAATTAAATAAAAAGTAATAATAAATAAAATACAGTTAAAGTCAGAATTGGCCCTCCTGAATTACTAGCCCCCCTGTATATTTCCCCACAATTTCTGTTTAACGAAAAGAAGATCCGAAGGAAAATAATAATAAAATAATCAAAGGAAGACTAATAATTTTGACGTGTACACTTTTATACACACTTAAAAAAAAAAAAAAAAAAATATATATATAATAAATAAATATATTAAATATATATATATATATATATATATATATTTAAAAATTTTTTTTTTTTTTTCTCAGTGAAGCCATAGAACATTTTTTTGGTTATAAAAAATCGTTCAAAAATCAACTAATAAAAGACTATGTTCCCCCTTAAAGTAAAGAATATTTTAATTTGATTAAAAAATAAATTACACTATAAAAACCCTTTTGTGCATTGGTAGGTTTATGTAAATGGTTCTTCTTGGAACTATTAGTGCCAATAAAAAAATAAGAACTTTTATTTTTTTATGCGAGATAGATGTGTTTCTGTTATATTTCTTTACAAAACCCATCACTTTGTTATATTTTATCTTCTAATGAACCAACCTTTATATAATCATTAAGTGTGGATTTCTAAGTGCATTTTTTGTGGTCGCTTTACTTTCCACTTTTCAGTCTGAACGCTGTAATCAGTAATGCACTTGAGCTTCTCTCCCTCTAATTTAAAAGCGAATATCAGCTTTGTCCTTATACCTTGACAACGTGTTACCACACCAGCAACCCTCTGACCTTAAGTCAACTTCTAATAACGAATATATTCCATGAAGGGGCTGCTGATTATCCCACTACCACCACCCCCAGGTAGAATCTGCCAATTAACCACAAGAAATGACGAGGAGAGCAATGCAAATGTCTCCTTTCTTCATCCCAGATTAAACCAGGTGACAAATTGAATTTCGGCTCCTAAAAAAAAAAAGTTTCTCTTTCACAACTTTCCTCATACTTCTCTATTAGCGAGTTGCCATTCAGAGTGTCAAAAGGAGTTGGAGGTATTGTGTCAGTTGTGAATGGGCCCAGATGTGAGATGCATATCCGTGCATGTAAAGCAGGATGCCGATTTTTTTTTGTTTTGACTCGCTCTGAATTCCGCCCACCTCAGCACTCGACTGCTGTGTCAATCCCGCTCTCCAGCCCATGTGCGCGTGTTTGTGACTCAACGGGATGAATTATGAAATGAAAGAGTAAAAAAAACAGAGCGAGAGGGATGTGCGCAGCTGCGTGTGACAGAAAGAGAGGAGTGATTTCGCCAACCATCCTGCCGACCTCCTGCTGCGTAAGAACTCCAGAAGCAATGCGCTGTCATTTTAGAGCGAAAGCAACAAGAGATGCTCGTTCACTGAAAGGAAACATTTTACATTCCCTTTTTTTGTTGTTTTTTTTCCAGGAGGTGAAAGTTTTCCGTGGTAAACTTAATGGAAGAATAGGAAGAGACACGCCTCCGTAGCATTCGGTACTGTTGGATCACATCTCCGCTCAAGTAACTGGCAAAAAAAACACCACAGAGAAGTCGAGAAGCACTTCCTGACTCCGTGGACTGTGAAAGCCAGATGGATCTGTGAATTTTCAAGGTCAACCTGAGGCAATTAAACTGAGCTGTACAGTCAGGGCTTTGTCTGCCATAGCTCAAATAAATACACACACACGCACACACAAAACAGATATGAAAATAGAGGATGTTTTACCCTGTGGTGATCGATAAGGGGATTTTTCCAGAATGATGGATAGTAATATTGATCAATCCTGCTTTCCTAATAGTGTAACAGTAATTAATACCCTTAGAGTGGATCTGTCATCATATCTATAATGTTTTTTTTGTTGTTGTTGATTCCATCTTACACTGTCAAAAAAACAAACAAAAAAAAAGGTATTGAAAAAACAGATAATGTCCTGGTAGAAAATTTTGCAGTAGGCACTCCATTAAAATGATTAATAAATGTGACCCTGGACCACAAAACTTTATGTTGCATGGGTATATTTGTATATTAAACTGCATGAGTTAAAATGATCGAATATTAAAATTGAATAAAAAATAATTAGAACATTAAGTATAAAGATCATCTTGTAAACCTCTTACTGTAAATATATGAAAACTTAATTTTTGATTAGTAATATGCATTGATAAGACCTTCATTTGGACAAGCATAAAGGCAATTTTCTCAGTATTTTGATTTTGTTTTTACTCTCATATTTCAGATTTTCAATTAGCTGCAACAGCCAAATATTGTCCTCTCCTAACGAACCATAAAATCAATGGAAAGCTTATTTATTAATTTGATGTAATGTATAAACCTCAATTTCTAATTTATCCCCTATTTTTTCAGTACTGTTCACTTTATCTAAACTATTCATGTTTAATTAATGCCATTGCAGCTATTTCTTATTTTAACATGATTGCATTATGTTGAACTGACTTGAAATTGTCACTTGAAGTTTTCATTTAAAAAGTAGATTTCAATCAAGTAGCTCAGTCAAACTGTTATGACTGAATACAAATTGTAATAATTAATAGAATAACATATAATATTCATGATTTATTTAAACTATTTTTTATTATTAACTCCTAGCTTGACCGTTATTATAAAAGTGCATGGGGAAATAGAGCTGATATTCATTATGGTATAATATATCTACAATGATAATAATAATAAAAAAAACTTTATGGTGTGGTATGACTGATTTTAATTAACACAAGGTATTGATTGATTGATTAATTGATTGACAGTACATTTAAAAATAAATAAAAATGACAAAACTGTATGTTTTATGTAAATGCATATACAGAAAATGTACTTCCCTTTTTCAAATGATTTTTACTTGCTTTTTTTAAACGTACACATATTTCTCCCGAATGTCTTCAACATTCATCAATTTAAGAACTCAATTTACATTATACATATAGTGGTTTTCGCATGAACTTAATTTCAAAGCAGAAAGCTGGTGTAATCTTTACCTGGAGGGTGCGGTAAACATCAGTTTTTATAAGTCCACCCCATTGACAAGACATGAAGTTTTACAAGTTTGCAGAAGCTTGGAGAACATTAGTTTTAGTTTAACCGGGAAAGGAAGAGGCAGGTTTGGCTTTATTTAAAGAAATAACTAGTTATTAACCTGACCTTTGTTCATCTTTGGAACACAAACTAAAATATTTTAGAGGAAATCTGAAAGGTCTCTTATCCTCCATTGACAGAAATGGTCTCCAAGAACACTTTTGTGTGTGAAAAAAAAAAAAAACTTATTGCATGATTACTATGGGGATTATGACATATTTCCATTCAAATCAGCAAGTATCGTAGCGTCCATAGTAAACACGTACTCTGATCTGATGCGGAAAGCATGGCAAAAAAAGTAATTTTTACAGTTTTTGGGTTTTTTTTGGTGCACAAAAGTGTTCTTGGAACATCATATAATTACAGATGAACCACTAAAGTCACATAGAATGTTTTGACAAATTATTGGTTCCCTTTCTGGACTTTGAACATCTCGGGATCTTTGCTGTCTGCAAAGGATGAGAGAGCTCTCAGATTTCATCTAAAATAGCTTAATTTGTGTTCAGAAGATGAAAGAAGGTCTCATGGGATTGGAATGACATGAGGGTGAGTAATTAATAGACGGATTTTTATTTTTGGGTGAACTAATCCTTTAAGCAAATTAGTGTGAAATCTGCCATCCAAATCTGCAAATCCAAACAAGAAGACCTGCTGAAAAGTAGGACTGAAATATGAACACAACATGGACCAAAGATATCTAATTTATTAGACACAATACATGATGTTTATAGATATGACCATAAAGAGGAAAGAATGCTCAAGCATACTTGTTTTGTTTTTATCATCATCTTTACGTATGATGTTGTCCTTTACTGTTCAATACAGAGTCAGAAAAGTGTCTCCTTGCAGCAGATCATCATTTATTTGTGTGTGACAGAAATTCATGTTTTGACTCCTTCACACATTTTACAAGCATTTCAGGAGTTCTCAGCTAAAAAAAATAGCATTACATGTATGCATAAGGAGTGCATTACGTCGCAAAATAAATGTGTGTGTGTTTTTAGATGTGGTCTTAAAATCAACAGTGTGAATATCAAGCAAATCAGGAGTTAACACATAATTTGGCAAACCTGTCAAAGGTAACTTGCACTTCTGTGATGGCACCATTAATGCTGAAAAGTACATTGAGATTTTGGAGCACAATTTGCTGCCTTCTTTTCCAGGGACGCCCATGCATATTTCAACAAGACAATGCAAAACCACATTCTGCACACATTACAAAGTCCTGGCTGTAGAGGGAAGGGATGCGGGTACTTGACTGGCCTGCCTGCAATCCCGACCTGTCTCCAATAGAGAATGTGTGGCACATTTTGAAGCGCAAAATACGCAGACGAAGACCCCGTACTGTTGCCCACCTCAAGACTCGTTTGCAGGAAGAAATTGAAAAAATTACACCTGAAACACTTCATCACTTGGTGTCTTCAGTCCCTAAATGTCTTTTAAGTGTTGTGAAAAGGAATGGTAACATTACCAAGCGGTACATCCTTTACTATTCCAACTTTTTTTTTAAATGTGTTGCAAAAACCAAAATTGGAATAAGTGTTTATCTTGAAAAAACAAACAAACAAACAAACAAACAATATAAATCATGAGGAACACATTAAATAATGTTTGTTGTATTGTCTGCAATGAAATACAAGTCAAAGTAAATTTAAAAATCACTACTTTCTTTTTTATTTGCTTTTTCCATACTGTCCCAACTTTTTCTGATTTGGGGTTGTATATATATAGAGAGAGTTCTCAAGTGATTTTTTGTTTTTTTTGCCAACCCAGAAGTTAACATGACTGTTATTCCCTTGACAAAAACAATCCAACTGTATTTTTTTCATTGGTTTTAAATGAATAAAACTCAGTGAGCACAAAACATAATAATAATAATAATAATAATAATAATAATAATAATAATAATAATAAATTAAATCTTGTATTTTTTTTTTCATCATGATTGTTTTTAAAGACTAAACTGATTGCACCGCACAGTCGAATGATTTTAACACTGCCACCATCAAGCTTCTGACAGTTCCTTAGCCTTTATTAAAAATGCATTTTCCCATAAAGTTTGAGTAAGAATAGTTTGCAAGAGTGTGATTAAAAAAAGCAACAAAGCTCTGAAAGTGGACTAGTGAGACATCTTCCTGTTCGGCATTATGAACATTCAATGTCCCCGACAACCTCTGTAGTCATATTTAGCTACTTGTTAACAACCACCTTTTCCCAAGATAAGTAAAACAAATCATACAGGAATACAGTGAGTGATGCATTTTATGTTGTAAAATCTAACATAAAAAATAAAAAAAAACGTAAAGCTTGTATTACCACGCCTATATTATTTAATGCATTTAATCAAAAACGACAATGATGATCAAGGATTTAACAGACATAAGCAAAGAGCGGTCAATCGCTTAACATGTCAATCAGATCATTTACTTACCTAAAAGTAAAAGAACTCCAGCCTCCTTGGCTTAGAAATTATTTATGAGCATGTCGTACAGTCGTTCACTTGTTTTGAGATGCTTCA
Source organism: Danio jaintianensis (assembly GCA_903798115.1). Classification (NCBI taxonomy): domain Eukaryota; kingdom Metazoa; phylum Chordata; class Actinopteri; order Cypriniformes; family Danionidae; genus Danio; species Danio jaintianensis. The sequence goes on along the minus strand of CAIGQV010016735.1, from coordinate 8,349,885 downwards.
ATAATTTGGACTGCATCAATAATTTAGTTAAATTTGAAAGTCTCTCTCCACCTGTTTATTTATTTATTGTCTCTCTCCACCAGTTGCGTTATGCATAAACAGGCTTGATGACACGCTAAACTGATGCTGAAAGCTAATCGGTCTGGAAGGTCACCTCTGATAGTGATTGGTTATTCATACGCAATTAAGCTCATTTTATTTGGCCTCCCTTTTGCCATTTTCTGATGCAGATAAATGTTGGTTCATTTGCATATGCATTCTGATTGGTTAATTTCAAAATCAGAGAAGCGCATAGAATATCAGTTCCTCCCACATGAAAAAAACACTATAGTAAATAGTGTTTTTTTTTAATGATACTATAGTACTAGTACTTGAATTAATCTGATGTGGTAATTCTACAGTTGCTATGGTAACAACAACTATAGTAATATAAACAAATTATCCAATGCAGTTGTTTTCTGTATAGGGTATATTATAGGGTATATTACACCCCAATGCAGCAGTTTACTGTAATAAAAAAACAGTATTTATTATAGTTTATCAGTTCACTTATAAACAATATAGCAATCAGCACTCATTAACAAAAAGTTGCATATATTTTAAAATATACAGTATAATACCATTTACTATAGTATCAGGGTGCAAATTACAGGGATGTTTAGGGGGGTCAGACCCCCCTAACTAACGCTTGATCCCCCTGAAGGACATCAAAACAAGATGTATGGGGCTCTGCCCTTTAATAGTTTAGAAATAGTTTGCTCTGATCTGTATCTTAAATAATATTAATAATTAAAATAATAGATAACTTAAATATACATTTGACCACCCCTGTAATGGTCCGTACCATTGTGAATGCATGTTTGCGCCAAAAAATATTAATTCAGCCCTTTAAAACGGGCAAATCTAGAGCACCAACAGACAGCATAAGTATTCACAAAACATGTTTCTTGTAAAATAGGCATTTTTACTGTAGGTATCCGTAAAACTAGATGCATAGTTTGTATTTTATTATACAAAAAAGATGTGCAGCCTTTTTATGGTCATCCCCCGATCGCCAATATATAATTCGCACCCTGCAGTATGAGTTAAAAACAACAAATGATAAATTACTACAGTATCTTTTTTTTATATATGGGCTGTTTTGAACTGAACTTAATGTTGACAAAATCTGAAAATATTTAATCTGATGGTCCAATGGACATTCTCTTGTAACAACTAGCAGTAATTATTAGAGTATTAGCAGACTGAAATATTTAGCACACACTTTATATTAATGGTCACAGACAATCCATAAGTAACTTTGCAGCTACATTTCGACTTTTATTTTAACTCACCCTATCTTTAAAGCTGACTCACAACCACTATAGACACTGAGGGAGACAATAATTAGAAAAAGCAGAATTGCCTCTCCAATATTTGAAATTTTCGCACTGGTCTGGTGCACTTCATTACGCAGCACTCTGTTGTTAGGATGACAAAAAAAGGACATTCATATTTTAGACTGGTCTGCCTCGGCACTTTGTCAGAGCTCGTTAATGTCAAAATGATTGAGGTGGCCAGTCAAATTAATGTACGAGTGGTTTATGGTTCAAAGAAGCAGAATGAAACTTTGAGCATGATAGCGTAAGTTTAACATTAAGAGAGTGCGGTAAGATTGAAGTAAGACATTTAATACACGACAACATTAAAATATGTATTTGATGCAATGAATGCTATTATCCTAACTGAATGTGTTGAGACATTTTTGGTACACAGATAAGCATGATTGTGTGAATGTTTTTAAATTTACATGACAGATATTTAAACTTATTTTTAATATAAAATAGTTTTCTTTCTGGAAAACGTAAAAACACTTTAAAAAATTTTCATTCATGAAGCTCAAACAAACATTTTAGGATTCAGGAGAAGAAACGTCAACACTTTAATAATTAAAAAACACAAAATAAACATGAATGAAATTTAAAAAGTTAAGAAAACAAGTATTTTTTGCTTAGTAGTATGGTAGAATTGTATTATTGGAAGGTCAAAAGCACACAAATCAGTTAATTTAATGGGATTAAATACATCTGATATTTGTGTAATTATATTTTAGAGTGTATTTTCACATTTGGAAATGTATTTTATAATGTATTTCACATTTAGTTTAGATCTGGTACTGCTGTGTTTACACAGCGTGCAAAATGAGTATGTGCTTTAAAATGTACCACTGTAAATGTATTACTTTACTAGTTACTTGTAAGTAACTCGATTACGCTGTAATAAACATCCGTGATTTTAACAGTAAAAAAATAAGGCAGTAGAAATATGTATCCTGGTTAACAGTAAGTTACCTCAATATATAGGGTTAATTACCATAAATCGACTTTCTGAGAATTCCCTGCATGACACTTAACATTTTATGCTGACAAAGCTATAATTCTTTTTTTTTTTTTTTTATCTCATCAGTTATATACATTACAGTTATATGTTAAGTTTATTGTATGTTTTATGTTGATATATAATGTCTATTGCATTACTTTAGTGTTGTGTGTTACGATGATGTTGTTTAGTTGTGTGAATGACATTGAGTACCTTCTATATATTAGTATGTGTCTCTTCTTGTAGAAAAGCAGTTTGTGATGGGCATTGATTTTCTGATCACCACTTACTTTTGTTTGTGTTATTGTCCGTGTAACAAAGGTACAGTATATAGATTTTAGCACTACAAAACCTAAAAAAAATGAAATACAGTAATTTGCCGTAAAGTTACGAAATTCCTTTTACATTTTCTACTGTATTTTTAATGGTATAATTTTGGCAAACACAGCTGTTATTTTTTTCTGTATATATTACTTTTTTATTTTTATTTTTACAATGTAACTACAGTTATTTTTTAATGCACTACTTACAACACTGCTCGCAAAATTTGGAGAGAGAAAGCAAGCACAGAACGAAGATGAGTCTTTTTAGTTAGGTTATTTAGAGTTCTTAAAGTTATAAAGTTCTTAAAACATATTTAAATAAGTACAGGTTATATATAAAGCAACATGTAAATAAATTATCTGTAACAAGAAAAGTAGGTTTATCTGACTCGACTAATTTTAGAACTATTAGTTAGCTCAACTGTTGCATTTGTTTTAAGCAATGTTACAGTGTTTACTATACTTATAATAGGCTGGCAGTTGACCCAACCTAAAACATCCAATGAAGCCACTTGCATAACACTTTTTATAGTGTGAATGCATTTGGCACGTACACAAAAACTAAAAATACTTTTAACTTCACAGTCTACTAATACTCTAATAAAAGTTAGTTTCAACCGTGCAGTTTATACATTTATTTAGAAAACATTTCTCACCAGCGGAACAGACCCCCGACTGCTGCGTGGTCGTTGGGGCCGATCGCATTCCATCTGACAACACCTCATTAGAGAATATCTCCCATAATCGACGCTCACGCTCTTCCCTTTCAGGAGCGCTTTGGCAGTGGTCTTCTTCTAATCTCTTTTAAACATCCACCTCTCTTTGTCTCTTTCTCATGTGCTCACAGCCTCCCTCCCTCTGCTGTGTTAGTGCTTTCCGTGTCAGAGGCCCGATCATAAATAACGCACTCCCACGGCCCGCGGAACTCTTGATATATTAGCCTGACCCATCGTACGTGTGTGTGAGAGGGAGCGATAGAGATAGAGAGAGTCTGATGTATTGGCTGTGGCTATCAGAATGAAAGACAGCTTATGTTATGACCGGGAGGCGGGGCCTTCGGCTCCTGATAAATGGAGTCTCTCCGCAGGTTATAAGGAATGAGTGATCTTCTGTCATCCATCACGCAGGAAAACGAGAGAAAAAAGAGGAGTGCATTGAGCGTTCGTGGTGTGAGGACCCAGTGGCCGAGCCGGGCCGGAGTAAATCAAACGGGCCTTATTTTCCTGATTGCTTTGGTGACAAGACAAAGAGCTGGCGCTCAGCTGATACTCTAAAACCTGGCGCGGCAGCCAATGCGGGAGCTGCAGGCATGTCCAAAATACGTAAATGTGTCATAAATCTAATCGCTCGCACACAGGCTCTGCCACCACCACCACGCTTGCTGATTCTTAAACATGGACATGGGTCACTGTACATATGGTGTCTTTTCTTTCACCATCTAAGTTTAAAGATTGGCTATTTTGATTGATTGATTGATTCATTCATTCGTTGTCAGCCTTCTCTGTGAATATGTTACCTCCTTAAACATGCATACACACATACATACATACATACATACATGCATGCATGCAAACATGCATGCATACATACATGAATGAATGAACAAAAAACACGTAATTATAATCCCAACTCGACATTGCAGATCCTGTGATGTGACTATTGCAGATACTCACATTGTGAAATTGATGCTGAAACGATATATTATGCAGCAAATAATTACTTCCCAAAGTATATCAAAATATTTTAATGGCGAGACTTACTTCATTATTTATTTATAGTATAGTAGACTGACAATAAACTTATATAAATTTGTACTCCATCATTATGATGAAGCCATAACTATGAAGCCATAAAATCGACTTGAGTTGGCTTAATGGCATTTGTTTATAGCTAAATGTGTATTTGTTTGTTTGTTTTTTGTTTGTCTGTGCATTTAATTATTTCACAAACATTTTACTCCTTGGTTACCATCTATTTTTTTCATAAATCTTGTCCTGAAGATGTAATTATGACCTGAAATTAACATATATTTTACTCGAGACAACATTCAGTTTTCCCTATAGGATGCTCTAGGGATTTATTCAATTATTATATACTTCTTTAATACAAATGATTTATTAACAAACAAAAAATCAGTTAACAGACATTTATTTTAACGCCAATTCTGTCAGAAGGCATTATGTTTTATTTGAAGGCGTTATGTAATATATTGTATTAATATATTAATAAAATATATTACATTGTACTAACTTAAGATGGCTTGGTTTCATTTATTGACACTTAAACAAAAGAACAAACAAATGAACAAATAAACAGACAGACAGAAAAGGATGACCCATATACTTACTCATACATATTGAATGCGGCCCAACAATATGTGCCAGAAGTCTGCAAGAACTTTAGCTCTTATTTTGACTGAATGGAGATTAAGACACAAGCAATGAATCTCCCTTTTCTTGCAAAGTAGCCCAAAATTCCTCTTCCAAATCCCATTTTGCACACTATGCTTACTCCCTCTCCTTCTCTCTCCGTCTTACTCAATCACACACACTCCTATAACCTCAGTCCACAGAAACGCTACTCTCAATGAATTTGTCATATCAGATAAAACGTCACAGAAAAAAAAAAAAAAAAACAGAATGGTGAGTTTAGTAGCTTGTTTGTTTTTCAGCATTTCAGTATCTAAATGACTAATTGTCTGCACATTTGTTCTTATTTTATTGTTTAATACAGTAAAACAATGCACTATTGAAACCTGTATGAATTTGAACACAAAAGTAGATATTAAACTGAAAGCTGCTTACATTTACACAGTGGAAATGAATATGTATCACTATGAATCACTTTAAAAATGTTACTGATTTAGCCATTGTATTGTTTTTATTTCACACTTAAAATATTATCATGCAGTTATCTCTTCTCTGACCACATTTATTGTACACTGACAGTACAGATATTGTGCTAAACTTCTTCTTAGATGTTCCAGTGGTGACACACAGGTCATACGAGTTGGAAACAACATGGCAGTGAGTAATTATGATACATAGGATTTATTTGAGTAAACAGAACTGAATATATTTATTATATATTCTGAATATATAACTGAATTGATATATGTTTGTCACTATTAAACAGAAAATTAATGGCAAGAATTATGAGAGTTAACAGGAATCAATCCATCAATAATGACCATTTATTTATTTATTTGTCTATTTATTTATTTATTTAATAGGGGTACAGTTAATTGTCACATAGGAACTGCTAGTAAATTCCAGTTAATTACAATAAAAAGGCAAGTAATGCATTAAATATGAAATTTTGAAACCAACAGACTGAAAATCATTTTATTAATGATTGTATTAATGATTTTATTAATCTTTGTTAATAGACACAGCTATTAAACCTATTTTTAGGTATTTATTTTTATTTAATTTTTTTTAATTATTCTTATTATTAATATTCTGGTCTCATCATTCATTATATATTTAATGCACTGCTGTTGGACTGTATCTCATACTGTATGCATTTTTAATGGAAGTAAGTTACTTTAACTTGCTGAACATTTCGGAACAAGTCTGCTCCATATTTTCATGAAGAAACCACTTTTTTTTCCTCTCTCTCCATTGGTTGCAGGTCCACTGAGAAAAAAAAGTTTATTTTGCAAACTTCAAAAATTAACATATATTTACTTTACAACACCAACGATTCATTATTAATTTTCTTTTTTAAATTATGATTATTGATCACATTATCAATTATCAATAAGATTCATCATTTTTAAAAATCAAATGTTCAGATTATCAAATAATTAACGCTCACTACTGCACAGTTTCTTGCATTATTCTATGTTTTTTATCCCAGAACACTTTCACCATGCAGTCACGTTTTTTTGATAAAGGCTAAACACTTTTTCTGTCACACTAAGAACATTATTTTAAAACTTCATTCATTCATTCATTTTTCTTCAGCTTAGTCCCTTATTTATCAGGGATCACCACAGCGGATGGCCTTCCAGCCGCAACCCAGTACTGGGAAACACCCATACACTCATTCACACACATACTCATACACTATGGCCAATTTAGTTAATTCAATTCACCTATAGCGCATGTCTTTGGACTGTGGGGGAAACCGGAGCACCTGGAGGAAACCCACGCGAACACGGGGAGAACATGCAAACTCCACACAGAAACGCCAACTGACTCAGTCAGCCGGGACTCGAACCAGCGACCTTCTTGCTGTAAGGCGACAGTGCTAACCACTGAGCCACCTTGTCACTCTTAAAAACTTCAAAAAGCAACAAAATATATATTTTGGGGGAGGGGTAAAATTAATAACTGCAATCTAATCTTCCACTTGCAATCAAATAAGTAAAATTAACCTAATGGTCCACTTTTAATCAGATGGACAAAAATGCATCTTAATACCACATGTAAACATTGCAGGTAAGTAAGTAAATAAGTGTTCTTGAACAAAAATACACAAACTGACATTGCTTCTAAAATTCTTGTATAAATGCAATAACACACTATTGCTAATATGATGGCGTCTGATATTGCCTCATGTGATATTGCATGTAATAATCAATGTCTGTGTTACTTGAATAAAAATCCCACAAGAACATAGTGAAAAAAACACATAGACAGTGTACAATTTTATTTCATTGCTGCAATAAGTTTCATCATTAAAATATGGATGAGAAAAGGAGCGAGAGAGAGAAAGTGAGAGAG
>CAIGQV010016735.1:8297749-8342074 GCA_903798115.1 Danio jaintianensis | reverse complement strand
GGTTAAGGTTTAAGCAATGGATCAACAGTGTAATTATAAATGTAATTACAGATGTAATACATTTCTGCAATTACATTTATAATTACACTGTTGATCCATTGCTTAAACCTTAACCCACCCTTAGATGTACCCATACCTTAAAATCTACCCATGTCTCACTTCAATATAACCAGAAGTCTTCTGCAATACATTATGAACACATTAAGTACATTGTATTTATATTTTGATGTAAGTACATATTAGTTAAGGACACTTAATATAAAGTGGGACCCATTGTTTTAACTGAACTCTTGGGTTTGTCCATATTTGACCCAGTGTTGGGTTATTACAACCCAGCATTTTTTGAGTCAGGAATAACAAGGTTTCTGAAGCAATTCGTTTCATTCTTATATTCAGTTTTACTCACACACACAAAAAAAAGTGAAGAAACAGAACAAACTGAGGCAGACTAAATCCAGAAGATTTCTTCAAGACACCTCAAGAAAGAAACTTACCTGCAAAGATACCTGGACACGTATGTGCAGCTGTAGGAAAAAAGCTGCTTTGAATACAAAGATCAGTTCAAGAAAGCTACCAGCAAGAATTCTCATTTTCCAGCTTTTATACACAAGTGTCTATAACTTTACACAGTAATGAATTCTTGCAGGTAGCTTTCTTGAAGTGTCTTCAAGATGTTGCAACAATTCTACTGGATTTAGCATGCCTTTGTCTTATTTTTAGTAAATGTGTTGAGGCTATTATTTTCCATTGCAAATGACTTAAAAGCACAAAGTTAACTCATCTAAGAGACTTATATACAGTATAACGCATTGTTTTAATGACTATATATTTATTTTTCTGCTTTATAATAATATTCATCTAAGCATAATTGAGTGACATTCAGCTAAAATCTGCATTGTTTTACTGAAGACACAAAAAAAAAAGCAAATACCCCTTTGCAGTTTTCTTAAATGTACCAAATGTAGTTAACTGAGAAAGACTAAGACTTAATTGTTTGCTGCACATTGATCATTGTTTCAGTGAATACCTGGCTGAAGGCACTCAGCACTGTAGAAGTGGTTTTGGTAGGAGAATGTGCTCTGCATGACGTTTGGTTAAAGATCTGTGTGGTGTTGTGGTGGAGAGGTCCTCCACGCAGTTATAAATAGAGCTCTTTGGGACCTGAATTGATTAATTACATGTTAAGGACGCTGGAGAAAAGCGCCGCCTCGTCAAGAGGAACTATTTGAATTCCACTCCACGCACACACACTCGCATACACATATGCACTTACACACTGCTCTACGACAGATGCTCCCTTCTGATACATACTCTAATATTTGGAGATGAGCAAAAGTCAAATATTTGTAATATTTTTCCCACTTTTTTGTAGTTGTGTGTCTAATGTCTGCCATTGTATGACACTTTTTCAAGACAATAATTTATTTAAATTAGATAGAGCTTGGGGGAAAGGCTCCACCCACCTGTGAGAGACTAGAAATAACATTATTATATAAAATGAATGTGTGTGTGTGTGTGTGTGTGTGTGTGTGTGTGTGTGTGTGTGTGTGTGTGTGTGTGTGTGTGTGTGTGTGTGTGTGTGTGTGTGTGTGTGTGTCATATGTGTATATATATTTTATTTTATTTTCAGAATTTTATTTTACTTTCAGCTTAAAGAAACAACCTATTTTTTTTTTTTTTTTACATGAATATGAATGAGTAACCATTATGTCCAGAATAAGTTTCCTCTACACACGGTGTATCTACATTTCATCATACAAGCAAGCCACAATTCAATGTTGCATCCTCCTGATATGTTTGATATTTCCAATAAACATCGACTCGATGTGCCCTCCTCTCACTGCTATCCCATAACCAGCTCTGGCTTACGCTGTGTTTCGTTACAGGCCTGCATTAGAGCATGTACGCACCTTAGACAGATAAGAAAACGGAGAGATTGAATTCTAAGTGGTAACAAGGAGAAGTGGTTAAAGCAGCCATGTAAGCAAACCCTCCGTCTTTTTATTCCTCTACTTTACAGGGATGCCATATGCTGAATGGAGAAACAGAGATAAGAGAGATGGATAGAAGGAAGCAAAAGAGAGGGAAAGTTATCGCCAGAACTCTCTTATCTCCTCTGTCCCTTTGCCCTTTGTTCGGAAAAGCCCCATCCACCTAACAGAGTCATCATTGTTGATGCACATACACAGTGCTTGTGTGTTTCTTTGCTGCTTTTGTGCTTTTTTATGTTAATTGAGATTGAGTGGCTCTCCCTAAGTGAAAAAAAAAATGGCTCTGAAATGACTAGTGTAACTTTGGGAAAGCATCATACCCTAATACCTCATCTTAGCGCTTCTTGATTATATTATTGTATGAAATGTATAATATAATATTATACTGCAGAGCTGTTAAAGGCTTGATTCTGATTGGTTGATGAACAACAGTGTTGGGTAAGTAACTTCAAAAAAAGTAATTACTTAGTAAGTAATTACATTAAAAATGTATTTAAATTACTTTGTCTGAAGAGTAATTCAATTACTCAAGTAATTTAATTACCTGACTCAATACTAATAAACATTTCTATAAATCTCCCCATAAAACTCTTAATTCTTTAACACTTAACTTTCTTGAAAAATAATACTAAAGAAAAGTTATCTATCTACAAGATCATATGATTTTTTTTTAATAGATAGATAGATAGATAGATAGATAGATAGACAGACAGACAGACAGACAGACAGACAGACAGATAGATAGATAGATAGATAGATAGATAGAATCTATCTATCTATCTATCTATCAATGTATTAAAAAATCATATGATCTTGTCAACAATATATACACATTTTAATACTTATAGGCATCATGAGCGCTTTGCAAAGAATTATGTTTAAGGCACAGCAGCTTCTGGTAAGTAACACAGTAAGCGACAAGGTTTTTATGAGAAAACCATAATACAGCTTCCTTCAGTCTTACTATAAACGTTTATTAAGACCGCACTTTTGTGTAGCATTAAAGTCACTTTTTTATTCATGCAGTTCTTACTGATTATCACTGATTTATAATGCATTTCCAAATGAATTATGTAAGGGAAAAAGTATATCCAGGTGGTTGTTATCACAAAATAAATGGCTTATTGCCAGCCCAACGTGAAACAAAGCACTTTTTGTTTGTAACTGAAGGGCTTTATTCTACAAAAACAACCGGCTGGATGTACTTTATCCTGCTTATTACATGGCTACTTAACACAAAACATAAAAAAAAAATTCTAAGCAGTAATAGTTTATTAATTCTTTAAATGATTGCAAAGCTGACAGAAATGTAAATGGATGAATGGAGCATACACTAACCTACATATTATATTGTCACAAGATGGCACCAAACACGACACGGTGGCTCAGTGATTAGCACTGTCGCCTCACAGCAAGAAGGTCACTGGTTCGAGTACCAGCTGGGTCAGTTGGCATTTCTGTGTGGAGTTTGCATGTCCCCGTGGTGGCGTGGGTTTCCTCCGGGTGCTCCGGTTTCCCCCACAGTCCAAAGACATGCACTATAGGTGAATTGAATAAACTAAATTGGCCGTAGTGTATGTGTGTGTGAATGAGTGTGTATGGTTGTTTCCCAGTACTGGGTTGCGGCTGGAAGGGCATCCGCTGTGTAAAACATATGCTGGATAAGTTGGCGGTTCATTCCGCTGTGGTGACCCCTGATGAATAAAGGGACTAAGCCGAAGGAAAATGAATGAATGAATGGCGCCAAACAGTCAAAAACAGTAGCTTGACAAACGAACATATACATACGCATGTGAACATCAACGTACCCAGATTAGCATATGTTATTGGTTTCAACAGTTGTTATCTGAGAATAACATATCTTGGAATGTCACAACTGACCAATCAGAATCAACTATTCCAGACAGCCGTGTAATAATAGTCATTATTGACTACAAATTGAACCTTAATGTAAAGTGTTAACCTTTCATTTCAGTTCTAACAAAAACAAGTGGTTCGTCACACAGCGCTTGTGTGTTTCTTTTGATGCTTTGGTGCCTTTTTCATGTTAATTGAGATTGAGTGGCTCTCCTTGAGTGAAATAAAACACTCCGAAATGACTAGGGGAGCTTTGGGAAAGCATCATACACTAATACCTCATCTTATAGAGCGCTTCTAATGAGCCACCATCACACAGTCACACACGCGCCCGCCTGCCTGCCACCTATCTGCACGTGGTAATTAATAACACTTACTCAAGAAAGCCGATGTCTGCCACGTACTACATGCACATACTCAGTTATGTATGGCATTGACAAAGCATTAGCCATAACAAGGCCATAATCACATCATAATTACGACATAATGACTGGTTTTCGCTCGTCCTCGCCCAGTGGATCCCAAATTGCAACACAAGTGACTGACGAGCAAGCTAATAGCAAAACCCTTTAATTGCTTGCTACTGTAATTCTCTTGTTGCCTTCGCTCCAGCACTGAAACAATTAGAATGGCGATTAAAACGTTGAGAATTTAGTTTAATTTCTGCACATTACGAAAGAAGAATTTGGAGGAATAGAAGGTTTTTTGTGTGTTAATTGCTCTTTTTCTTTGTTTAGAGCAGTTTAGCACATCTACACTACCTGACAAAAGTCTTGTCGCCTATCCAAGTTTTAGGAACAACAAATAATAACTTGACTTCTAGTTGAACATTTGGCTTCAGAAGTTGCTTATATAAAAGGCAAAGGCCTCTAGACTACGCTTATTTTACCAAAATAAAATATGATTATGCCTTGATTTTTAATTATTTAATTAGGACAGTAAGGTCTAACTTTGCTTAGACAAAAGTCTGGTCACTTAACAGAAATAATGTACAGTATAGAACATAAAGTCATGGTGCAGTGGAAAAATAAATAATATTGTGTATGACTCCTATGAGCTCGGAGGACTGCATCCATACATCTCTGCAATGACTCAAATAACTTATTCATAAAGTCATCTGGAATAGCAAAGAAAGCCTTCTTGCAGGAATCCCAGAGTTCATCAAGATTCTTTGGATTCATCTTCAATGCCTCCTCCATCTTACCCCAGACATGCTCAATAATGTTCATGTCTGGTAACTGGGCTGGCCAATCCTGGAGCACCTTTAACTTCTTTGCTTTTAGGAACTTTGATGTGGAGGCTGAAGTATGAGAAGGAGTGCTATCCTGCTGAAGAATTTGTACTCTCATGTGGGAATTATGTGAGAATCTTGGGTCCATGCGGGTTCCAATAGGTCTTCTGCAGTACTTGTGATGATTGAGATGCAGTTCAACAGAGGATTCAAAAGAAAAATCTACCTTCTGCCACTTTTCCAAATGAGAAGCTAAGTTTTATTTGTTGCTCTTACAACTGGTATCGACGACAAGACTTTTGTTAGGTAGTGTAAATATGACATCATAAAACAACAGAAATATTTCTTAAATGTTTTTTACAAAATAAATAAGCAAAGTTTACTGATACTAAAATAACGGATAATTTAACTAATAAAATGCATACAGTATGTATTTTTGACACGTTGAGACATACAAGGGTCCAAAATAGCCCAAATATTATTTATTTATTTATTTTTAAATAAATGCAATGCACTAGATATAAAATAGCTGGTTATTGCTCATGTAATTACCTTGTTACTAATGTGTAGAAGTGATGTTGAATTATGATCGCATTGGCTGAATGATAAAACACCAGAAATATCACTCATTAAAGCTTTTTTACCAAATAAAAAAATAAAAATACAAAAGTGAAACTGCTAAAAGTGGAAAGAAGGCTGTATATATCTTACAAAGTTTTTTTTGACACTAACATTACAGAAAATGTATCTAATAAAATGTATGTATTTTGACACCTTAAGATGTAAAAGCATCCAAAATTACCAAATAAAAAGGGTCCAATATTTTAATGTTATCTATATTTTTTTTATTGTTTTAAATGATTAGGTAAATAAATAAATAAATAAATAAATAAATAAATAAATAAATAAATTAACAAATATTGTTTTGTTTCAAAAATGTAGTTGCCTGCAATAAATATTTGTGCAATTAATCATGCAATTGTGGAAATAAAATGCAAATAAAATCCATTATGTGTGTTTACATTAGTGTGACATTATGTGAGTAAATACTGACAGTATATTCTTTTAAATCTGTTGTGTAAATAGCAGCATAAAAAAAACTATAGTTTTAAGTAAAAATATAATAATTGCTTGCAAACAGGTTTCCCGAGCACTTCAACAACAATCCTTTCCATTGTGTTTGACAGATAGCCCCACCCCAAACTAGTCCTATTGGTTGATCCAGTGATAGTATATTTGCCTACTACCGATATTAAAATTAATCTGATATTAAAATGAATCGGATATTAAAATTAGCATGGTGAGAACTAACCTATGCTGATAAAAGGGAATTTAATTTACATTAAAATGCATTCTGTTTCTATTTCTGTTCACATGAAAATATATTGCGAGTGAACCGATTGTTTGCACACAAGCTCTTTATTTGGAAAGTCCTGAGTTGACAATGCTGCTTCTTTCTGTGTTAATTCTGTCAACCGCAGCGCTTTCCCTTTTTTCCCATAAGTTCAGTGTGTGGTGGCACAAGGGGGTTGCTGTTGTCGTAAAGACTCTTTCTATTCGCTGGGGTATTTGGGAGTCACCAATGAAGGGCACCTTTATCCTCGACACACTGCTGAGAATTACTTTGCCCGAATGAGGTATCATCATCTTATAATTTTCTCTCCGGGACTGAAGAGACTAGACAACATGATAGAAGAAAAAGAAACCTAGCATATGCCTTTTCTTTACTTTTTTAGGTTAAGAAGAGATCTCAGGTTTTAAAAACAGCAGTGTGATGTATCTCGGGGTGTTATTTTAATGGATGGTTATTTTTATAGGGATGATCCGGCATTTTTTTTGTGCCACCGCATCCAGATGTGCTCTTGTAACACACTCGTGCTCTTCACTGACTAATTAGTGAACTTTAGCAGCCTGATGAGATTTTTACAGGTTTCTCAGGGCTGCACAAGCACTAAAAATACATCTGTATCATTTCACCTAGCCAAGAACACCCTGGATGTTAAATAAATATGAATGAAATTTAAAATGCCGTCATTTTGAAGTTGTTTGTAAAATAGAGAGTTAGACTTCTCATTAACTCACCCTCATTTCTTTCTCTAGCTGAACATGGGTTGAGTTTTTCTTTTGAATCAAACCTTTTAGATCAAATATTTTCATTGCAGTTTCACAACAGTTGTCTAAACCATTCATACATTTTGGACATATCAAATAACTAATAAACTCTAAGGTAGTTACCAAGAATTGTGAGGGCTGATGTCAATAAAGTCATTTACTGTATTAATTTCAAAATTTCAATAAAAAACCCCTGATATTTTGGAGAATGGGGGTAACAAAGCAGTTTTGAGATATAAGTATCTTTAATGTTCAGCAGAAAATTCTATGCAGGTTTGGAACAATAAGTTTATTGAAAGGCTTTTGTGGTTCTGCTGTCCTTTTAGAAGCCCGAATGGTTCAAATGACTGCATTTGTGTACAAGTTTCATTTGTTGCTTAACTGTTCTTTTTAAGCTGTTATACGTAAAATAGCATCACTAAACAAAAATTAAAAAATAACTAGGCTCCAAACAAATCCCACTGCTTGAGCCAATGATGCTGCCATAGTTTTGTTATTGGGTTTGTTTGTTTGTTTGTTTGTTTGTTTGTTTGTTTGTTTGTTTGTTTGTTTTATTCTATAATGTCAAACAAAACATGTTGGTTTATTTTTTGTTTTTGAGTTCATCCTCACATTAGATAATACAATTTCAACATTAGTATGTTAACAAAATTTGAAACCTCCAGTTCATTCATTCATTCATTCATTCATTCATTCATAAACCTGCTTTTTAATTTAATATGTTTTTGACAGTCAAACGAAATATTTATTTACCTGCATTGTGTATTTATTTATTATTCATAAAAATTGCAAATAAAAACATATATCTTACTATATTATATTTGACAACACTGTGATTATGTCAACACTGTGAAACTTTTATTCCACAAAACCACCCACCATCCATTTATCCATCCATCCACATAAATAGATATTTATTCAAACAAAATTTATTTACCGGCATCATGTTCCTACTTATTATTCCTCACAATAGTAAACAAAAAAAATACATCTTACTATACTATATTTGACAACACTGCATGTGGTTATGTCAACAACGTGAAACTTTACAAACCATCCATCCACCCATCTACATAAATAGATATTTCTTCCCCCCAAACTAATATCAAAGGTTGTGCCAGCGTTTCTACACTGGTTTGCTAAAACAGTAGCACTTTTTAATAGAGAAACTGTGTTCATGATTTTCAGGGATATCAATCAACAAACAACTCCTGAATTGACTTGAGTTGTTTACACATTGAACGGGGATTGGTACAAATATTTTTACTTTGGCATACAAGATTGTTTACAAGCAAGATTGCAGCTGAAGAAATGTAGGAAAAGAACGAGAGAACAGTAGTTGAAGTCATTACTGTAAAAGTGGAGAACCTGCAGCCCAACGCGATAATCAAATCACGAGACCACTTGAGAATCAACAAATTTCACACAGAGCGATCAGCATATGAGCTGAGAGACATTTAATGGATTACAGGAGCAAGGAAAGAATGAATAAAAAAGAAAAAAAAATTAACAATGCTGAGCGAACGGCGAGGGGAATAAAAAAAAAGGTTGGCAGAGCAACACAAACGTGCATGCGCAGCTTACATTCTCGAGGGGCACATTTCCAAGGAGCTGTGAGAACCTAATCAAGGGTGACTTGACTTTGCTTGGAGGATGTGTGTGTGAGAGTGTGTGTGGAAGAGTGTGAGAGAGCCAGGGAATTTGCAAGGGCCAGCACAAACGGTGGGATGATTGAAAAAGAGAGAAAGAGAGGGAAGTCTGGGCCTGGCGCAGCTTGAGAAGAACAAGTCTGAGAAGGATGGAGAGTCCCGCAGAGGAAGGAGAAGATATGAGAAGGTTTTTTTGGAGTGTGGTCTTAGCATGTGTGTTGTCAGCGCAGACGCAACTGTATTTTAATAAAATCTCATATCTAATCTCTCGGTGTGACTGTTCGGTGGGGGAAAAATAAATTGTTAGGGCCCTAAAAAGATGGAAGAGAGCTGAAAATTGTGAAAGATGATATATCAGAGGTCTTGGAGGTGTAGCCTTACTCATCTCTCTGTCAGACTCCATGGCATTTGAGGTAAAATAATTAGAAAATGGCTCCAAATGGCAGACTCTAATAAAGCCTTAGAGATGGGTCCGGGGGGCTGGAGATATTATGGGATGTTGCCTCACTGAGAGCTGACTAATGGCGCCTGAGGTCCCAGGGAATGAAGTTTAAACCACATGGGCCAGAAAACAACAACAAGCCGTACGAAAATAGCAGGGAGAAGGATGGAAATGTCAAGCAAGCTCGTCTGAAAGATCAGAAACACTCAACATCCCAGGAAGCAGTTTTTAGCTCGAGACTCCTACACCGTTGCTTACAGTTCTTTTTGGCCAGTTTTTATTGACAGTATATGGACAGTAAAAAAAAAGGAAAAACTAAATTTCGAGGGGACAGATAATTTGAGGTAGATTTAACCTCGTGCGAGACGAGCCTGCACAACTCAAGATGTCACAATTCATGTGCTGCTTCTTAAAGGAATTGTTCAATCAAAAATGAAAATGACCTGACTATTTACTCACTTGCCAGGCCATCCATGAAAACAAATTCAGCTATAATTAAAATAAAAAAAAAATTAATCTGTATTTAAACAGCTTCAAAGTTATCCATACTTTGACCCCAGCCAACAAATAAAGTAAACTTTCAGGAAATAATTAATTCATATAAGAGTCATTTTGTTTTCATAGTGTGAAGAAAATTCTAAATATCTAAAAAAAAAAAAAAAAAACGTGGAAAAATATTAATTATGAAAGTAATTTATAGTAAATACTATAGTGTTTTTGAACCATACTACAGTAAACTACTTGAATTAGTATGTTGTGGTAAGTCTATAGTTGCTATGGTAACACAACAACTATAGTAATATAAACAAATCACCCAAATACTGTAAGTTTCTACAACTATAGGGTATATTATACTACAATTCACCACAGTTTTCTGTAGTAAAAGCTAAAGTATAAACTACAGTATACAGTTTATCAGTTCACTACAGTTAATACTACAGTAGCATTCATTAACAAAGAGTTGTAAATAATATAATTCATACAGTATAATACACTTGACTAGTATGGTTCTAAAACACTAAAGTATTCACCAAAAAAAATTACTAAAGTTTTTTTTTTTTTTCATATGGGACCCCTTTCCTATTTTATGACATTCTTAAAATACATTTTTTGTAGTGTGAAGAACATTTTTAATAATTTAGAAAACTCTTCCTCTTCACCTTCTTCTACTTCTTTTTACTTGGAATTCAGAAGTTCACGTGTAAAGTTTCAGTAGAACTATTAATTCCAGTAATTAATTCCCTAAAAAAACCTTATATAATTCAAGGTCTTAAAAGAATGATTGGAAATATTTTAGTCAAATCAAGTGGCTTATTAACCTCCTTTCTTAAGACATTGACTATATTAGTACTTCTAAAGTGCATATTCTGCATTAGCTTATTCTACATAATTAATCCTGTTCAATACCTAATGCTAATTACTAAAATAATCCTCTGTTGTTCTAGAATTCTGTATACACCGATCACCCTTTGGGTCAAAAATGACCCGCCTTCACTAAACCTCTAAAATAAAGCAGCTAAATTTAATTTCAATCCTCAAATCTATTTTTCATAAACAACCTCATCTTCATTACAAACTCACAAACTGTGAATGTTTAGGGTTTCCTTCAATATTATTTGTTTAATTATTTGTTTAAGAGTTTTTCATCACTGTTTAATCAGTGTTTAACACCTGTTTTTGACTAAAGTAAATGTTTTTTTAATGCTAAACAAGCCTGAATAAGTGTACAAAGTATGTTGCAGCACAGTATTCATGAAAGTTAAAGTAGCAGATTCTTATTGTGTGTGTGTTGGAGTGTGCATGTGTGTGAAAGTGTGTGACATTGTACCCTAAATGTGTACAGCTTTCATGAAAATATGAAAACAGAAAATGATTCTTTTTTTTCTAATGTTGGGGTCATTTTAGAAAGTCACCAATCTTCAAAATAAAAGTTATGTTGCTGTTAAAATGGGTCATTTTTTCACCCATAAGTCAAGTTAATAACTATTAATAAGCAGTGAATTAAGATGTTACTCAGCTAAAATTCTTAGTTAGTGGTTTGTTAATAGTGTAATGTAGTTTGTAAATAGTAGTGTAAACACTTTGTTAATAGTTTGTTATTTTAATTGTACCTTAAAATAAACTGTGACCGAATTTTTTTTTACTCTTATGGTGATACAACACCCATTTTACTCTTAAAATAATAATGTGTACCGAAAAGATACCATGAATGTTAAAGGTGTATCATGGAACCATCAATGACTTTAATGTTGAAGAGTGCAGTCTAAAGCTCTGACATGATAAACTCTTTGGGTAAGTTTTAATTAAACACTTAATTGAATTGAACGGCGAAGCGTGTCACCTTTCATCATGACTGAGATAGCCTGATGTTCCAGACTTTGATTGTCACCAATCCTCCTGAAATCAACACCTGAATACATCGTCATCAGGGTTTTAAAAATGCACTATGTAATTAGACTCACATTTGTGAATGAGATTAGTGCCGAACGGTTATCTCGCCAGGGGCCGCCGGCCTAACCCTTTGCTAAGTGCTAAGTGAGCGGTAACAAGGTTTGTTTGCATTGTATTCGGGCCCCGGCTGAACTGGATGTGTGAGGAAGACTCTTCCACTAGAGCTGACTGAGTGCTTCAGACTGCCTGACCCTTCCTCCGGCTGCCTGACCCGCTTGTGTAATTAACTTTTACAGCGCCTATTTTAGGAGGACTCGCTCTCAAACAGCAGTTCACCAGAGGGACGGAGATATGGGTTTTAGCGTGGTGAGAAAGGGAAAGATGGAAAAAGAGAGAAAGAAAGCCTGTAGGTGTACAGTTGTAAGCCACATTCAAAATATATGAAGTGCTGGTTATACTAATTTATATACACTGACTACGTTTACATGGACATCAGTAATCAAATTA
Source organism: Danio jaintianensis (assembly GCA_903798115.1). Taxonomy (NCBI): domain Eukaryota; kingdom Metazoa; phylum Chordata; class Actinopteri; order Cypriniformes; family Danionidae; genus Danio; species Danio jaintianensis. Next base: position 8,329,894 of record CAIGQV010016735.1, on the reverse strand, counting down.
TTTGCCTTAATCTGAATAAGACAATAATATGATTAAGGCTTTTTGAATGTTCCATTCATGATCCCGTTTTACATGTTAGCACATAGTTCGATTAATGTCATTGCGACACCACGCTATCCACATTTTCTTCGGAGTTTCATGTCATTTCAGGTGTTTCATTTTTTATTTTTCGACTTTAACTGCAGTTTGGCACTTTCACTTTCATTCAGGAACATTTCATGCATGCCCCCGTGACAAACGAGATATTGCATGTGAGTATGAACTGCTGGAACAGTGTTGTTTTAAGGGAATTTGATACCGCACGCCGTATGGGAAAAAAACCTCCGTATTTCCTGATGCAGGTGTCTGTGGTCCTTCACTGGCTCGGTAGGTGCAAACAGCCATGTGTGTATGCGGCGAAAATCCTACACGACGATAATAGTTTGATTACGGCATTTACATGTCTATACTGCACTTTAATAACGCGATTAAAATCGGCATACTCCACATGTCTTAATTCCATTTCTGTTTAGTTCGATTATGATTTTAGTCGGATTAAGCTAATCAAAAATCGGTAGAGACATGGTTATGTCTTAATCAGAGTATTGTCTTAATCGTATTAAAATCGGATTATTGGTGTCCATGTAAACATACTCATTGTTTGACTGGAGCAATCCACTGCCTTAATTAACAGAGCAAAGGTTTCAACAATTCTTCATTGGAACCAAATAAGTGATAGTTTGATCTCCATTATTAAAACTTAAGTGATTTAATAGAATGACATAGGAGAAACGATTAAGATGTATTTTAAGATATAGATGACAACAAACATTTTTTTCTGTTTGATCTGTTTTACAATAATTTTATTAGACACGCTTTTAATTTTTGTACTTCTCTGACATACATATAGTTATTCCCTTTTATACTTATAGACTTACAGATTTCTGTATATGTGTATGTATATATCCGTATGTGTGTCTGTTTGTGTGTGCATATATATAACTTGTAATTTTTTATTTGTTTTATATTGTTATCAACCATGCTATACACATTGAACTAAGTCAATGTTGAACAATACTTTTATTACTATTGTTGATAACCATGTTTACTAAAAACAAGCAAAAAATATAAATAAATACAAATTTAAAAATTTAAAAAATCAAACTAGAAAATCACTTCTAATGTATGATTGTGTAACATAACATTATTGTATAACATAAAAAAATATATATAAAAATTTGATATGTAAACAGATACTCAAAATATGCCTGTTTGATTGTGTATATATACGATGGAGACAATAAGATATTTTTATTTATAGATTAGTCAGTACCAAAGTCCAAAACTCAACATAGGTTCATTCTGAAATTGTACCCCTATGTACATTTCTGGAGATCGCGAATTATGTAGCCAAAAGTACGTATGGCTGCATTTCATCTTTAAAAAGAACGCTACAGGGCAGTATGACGTCGTTCCTTTTCGCACTTACTAGCTGACCGCTTACCTCCATATGGACGGCTTTCCCGCTGTTACCAGTTGGCCAATTGGTTGGGTTTAGGGAAGGAGGAGGGTGGATCAGTCGATTGGTCAGTCAGTCAGTCAGTCGACAGTGGCCTCTGGTGGATATACACGAGAAGGGCAGGCGTGAATGGCACTCTCGAGAGAATTTTGAGATCTCAAAAATCATACACAGCGGCCTCTGGTGGATTCGCAAAAACAAAAACTGCAAAAAACGTAAAAAGATGTATTTGGCACTCTCCAGAAATGTATATAGCGGTACGATTTCAGAAAGAGCCTGGGTTGCAAAAGCTAGAACTAATTTAACAAAATAACTTAAAATCATGGGGCAAAAATAAATATGATAGGGAAAAACTATTAAATAACATTAACTAACGAAGGAAAAGCCAAGAGAACCATAAGGCATATTCAATTTTGTTGAAATGTTATAGCTTTTAATATTTTTTTGAAACACCTAATTTAAAATGTATTATCTTTGTATTCCTAAAGATGTTAAATAACCACACTCTCATTTTAATAAATATAACTGTTTTTTTATTTTTTTATTTACCAAAATATATAGATATCACTGAGAAATGGATAAAAACATTCATTTTCAAAGGGGGTGTACTGATTTAAGCCGTACACTGTATATGTGTGGTGCAGGTGTGCGTGTGTGTACACTATTGTCATGTTTAAACAGTTGTATTATTTACAATACACGAAATACCTTTATATTAAATGGGAAACGGTTAGATCACAATACTTGCCCTTAAGTCATTCAGAGAGCATGTTAGACAGAAGCAATAACTGTAATCTGCCTCTACAATTAATTGCGCTGGTTTTGTTTATTTCTGTTAAGCCTGGATTGTCTGCCTTAAAATGATTTTACCGTACCCACGAGCACAGTATAGGGTATTAAATTAAAACACAACACACAAAGGTGATTAATATCGCCGCCCATGTTAAACACAGGCATTAGCATGTATCCCAAATAATTCCAAGCCATAACGAATGATCTCAACACAATTATCTTAATTACTCAAACGTCCCACGACACCCAACACCTATGTCATGGGCGTAATTGGGAGTTAGACATTAAAGAGGCACTATGTCCCGAAAGCTCAATTTGAACAATTATAAAAGCTCAAAACAACAGCAACAACAAAAACAAATAAAAAACAATAGCGTTATTAGAAATGAAAGCTGCCGTAGACCTCTCTCGCTGTCCATCACACAGCCGCACGCGCAGGTTTTAGGCTGGATGAGGAATGGCTGTTACATCTCGCCGTTTTAATTATCCTTATTGATTCCCTCGGTGCCTGCGCCGTGTTTACTCCTGGGCAATAATGCATTATGTCCGCTGCTGAATTGATGAATGCATTTTAATCTAAATCTATCTGAGTAATGCAACTCCAGAATAAATCAGAGCTGTGAGCTAGCCGCCAGCTGTCCTCGTCCTATTCCCTCGGCAATTATCCATCGCACAGAAATGGACTCGTCACTCTCTCCCATCCCATGTGTGCTTATTCCTTTTGTGGGTTTTTTTCCAATAGAGTCACACACAAGCGAACAGAAAAGAACAACTTTTGGGAGCTTTGGTTTAAAATATAATGACAATCAGTCAATAATAAAAATAGGTCAGCTGAGAACTAGTGTCTGATTAACAATTGCTTGGTTCCACACAATTCTTACATGTTGTCCCAACACAAATCGATTAAGTTAACTTAATTGTTTTTACAAAGTGGATTGAACATAAAAAAATTGAGTTGTCCCCATCAAAAAATTAAGAATTGTGTCGTTTCAACTCATTTCATTCAAGTAGTTTGAACAAGCAGCAAAAGTCATTTTTTTGAGTGAACAGTGTATAAAATGCTAGGTTCCACACAATGTATTTGGGTTGTGACAACATGAAGGAATTAAGTTGACTTATTAGTTTTTACAAATTTAAGTGGACTGAACATAAAACAATTAAGCTGTCCCAACAAAATCTCAAGAATTGTGTTGTTTAAGCTTATTTTAAATAAGTAGGGGGATTGTTATTTTACTTAATTGCAATGTAAACTACTTTCACTATTGCTTGATTACATTTATGAAGATAAAAACAGTAGTTTATGCTTCTCTCAATTATATTTAATCTACATATCATGAGAAAAATGATTACAATATACAATTAAAAGTATAAACAATTAATTGGACAAACAAAAAAATAAATTAATTAATATTTTATGTTTTAATTATATGTCTCTTGTCATCATTAATTCAACACACTTTTTTTGCATTCTATTTAAATTATGTTTTCTGGCGTAATTAAGTGTCTTTTATTATATACATACACCCGTCTCTTTATACAAATATATTTATTTGTGATTGCAATCACAATCTGGACATCCCATTCATTTGCATTATATGCAGACATATAATATAATGTAATGTAATGTAATGTAATACAATATAATACAATATAATATAATAATTTTAGTTTCACTGTGCTACATTTTAATCACTGTATCAATATGCTTTTGACCTGTACCATTATGTTTTGTTTAGTTCCCCATTTTTACCAAACTTTTTTATGTTAATTATTACGCTTTGTATTGAAAAGATGACTCAATACAGTATGAATGAATTTGAATGTCATCGCATTGTAGTTTTAGCTTAGTTACATCTACTTTTAAATATATATATATATTTTTTTTTACCAAATACTGTATGAAATTTTCATTTAGTTTGTGTACTTTCACTTGCAGTAGGTTTTTACCGCTGCTCAGACCCAACGCTAGCACGGCAACATATTAGGGGATGCGTGACATTTATTTTCTCTGACTACATCATGCTATCTGATTTCACTGCACTTCAACCGTCTTCAACAGAAAGACCTTCTTTGTTTCCCTAAGCAGCTTAGCCCTTGAAGCCCATTAAAAAAAGAAGCATATCATAGTCGGTGGATTTGAGTTTGTTTGAGTTTTCAAAAGTTTGATTTCTCACAGCATTCCTTTTGTTCCCTAATGAAATGCACCGGCTTACCCTGTTGCTTGACACAGTGTGTGAACAGAACATGCGAGCATCGGCCATGGGCACAAAGGGAATCGGATTTTGTCGTTAATTATGTCTTTCTGGCCAAGAGAGCAGAGGGGATCTAACATGATTATAGAATAACAAACCTCTGTATTTGGAGTTTTGTTTAGCTTAATTGTTGGCTGTTCCCCAGTGTTCTGGTCTGAAACAGCCAGCGCGTTCTGGCTGTTTTTATGTTTTGAACAATTTATCACTGTCATTATTGAGTAAATGACGGTAATTTGGAGGAATGTGCTGTGGGATTTGTCAAAATCAAGCTGGAAGGCTGATGCACTGATGAGTAACCGCTCCTGTTGCTGCTGCTTCTACTGTAGAAGCGTTTGCTTGTGTTTATCTATTTGCACTTTCGTAGACTTGACACAACTTGGGATATATACTGATGTTAATTAGCATCATACGAGACACCTGATCTTTACACTCTGAAGCGTTGACGCAATGCTGCCCACTCGAAAAGCCATGGAGAGTAATTAGGTTTCATGTGCCGAGGACTTATTGTATTGGATCCGTGAGGAGGTAGTGTGGAGCTGGGTATTGGAGTGGAGCTGACGTCTTTCCCCCAAAGCAACCCCTAGACATGTTCCAGATGAGTCACCCCGCTCCCTATCTGACAGCCTTTAATTCCATCTAGACTTAACGATAGCAAAGCGAGATCCGATGCTCCTACCACCGCTGCTGGGTTTATTCCCAAAACCTCACCACCGATTCCCGCACGCTGGATCTCCTGGCAGAAAAACAGGCTGAAGACGAGCAGCTCATTAAACTTGCATCTTTTTCTCTTCAGCACCTTACCTTCTCCTCCTCTCTTTCTGATGGTGTTTTACAACTGTGTGGTACGGCACAGCACGGTTTGGGTGTGCTTAATTATGGGAGCTTTCCACTGTGTACACCTGGCACTTTTTCCAGTGCCACTTAACTGATAGGGGTGTAACTGTTCACAAAATTCTTTTGTGAATGATTGTCAGTGGTGTGACGGCTCTGTATGTTTTCGATTCAGCAAAAACAAACACATTTCCTTGATTTATTACTTTTTTTAATTGAAACTAAGATCATAAAGCATGCTATATGACCCATCTTCTGGGATGTCTTCTTAGCAGCATATAAAACAGCTTCTTGTTTAAAAAAAACAAAAAAACAAAAACATTATATTTTAGTAGTTATAAATAAAAAATAAAAAAATAAATAAATCCAATTTTATATGCAACTCAATGTGTTTTTACTCCGTGTCCACATGTTCAGTGGACAGCACAGATCTGACAATGTCACTTGCAGTGTAAAACCCCTTCTGGCTATAAGGACAGAGGTTACAGGCACAGCTAGAAATGATGGTCTAGCTGAAATGTGCTTGTGAAGGAATAGTATAAAGAGGATATTCACCAAGGCTGCGTAAAAACACAGGAAGCAATTCTAAGGCTGTGTATCCACCGGAGCGTTTTGCGATCCAGAAACGCAAGCGATGTTCAAAAAACACTCAGCTGTGAGCGTTTTTGCTGTGCATATTCTTTTTTCAGTTCGTTGCTGATATAAGCTGTTGTTGTGGTGGTGGTGATAGTTGCATGGTATAGTCCCACCACTCCTCCACTGCGATTTGAAAGCTAGCTCAAAAGTGACACTGATGGGCGCTTCATTTTTCTACTTGCAATGCCTAAAAAAATGCAGAGCATTCAGAGCTAACTGTAAAACTCCCGCTTAGTGCCTACCAATCACAACAACAGAAATCAAACGCTCAGCTCAAGAAAAAAAATATTGGTGGACATGCAGCATAAGGAATGGTTTGTAGAAAACCTCCTCATCTGCCATTTTTGATGTCAAATAAAACAGTTGTCATGGCAACTTGCTATTGTAAACAGAAAATAGCAATGCTTGCCCCGCCTCTGAATTCTTCTGATTGGCCCACTGTTTTGAAACTGACATTGATGAGCTGCCAGCGTGTAAAAGTTAAAATTCTTTTAACAACAAAGTGTCTTAAAAACACGGCACTCATGTGCTACGCACTGCAAAAGATCTGAGACCTAAGCATAAATGTCATGCAAAAAAAGAAAAAAAAAAAGAAAATACAAGTTGCCTATTTGCACAGTGGCACTGGGAACATTAGATTTCAAAACACTTTAGGCTCTTTCACTTTCCAAATATTTTTTTTGCCAAAATACAGAGGTGAATTTTTCCTTGAATTGAAAGCCTCCTACAATACATGTATTGTTACACCCCTATTGGCTAAGGTTCAATGCAGGCCATACTGAAAACAATGTGATGTGTAAACACTGCAGATTCTTATTGACCAGTGACCTGCATCACTGGATTTGATACATGACACACCAAACCCTCTAGATTTAAATAAAAAGTCAGAAAGAGCCAATGTAGAACTAATTTTAAAGACTGTTGCATGTGACTTAAAATGGCTATACTTTGATTTTCTAAATGAGGTGCAAACGATTTTTCTCATTGTTAAACATCTGTTTGAATATTTCAGTATAATCTGGCCTGGTGAGATGAAGTATAAGAATTGTTTTTTTTTTCACATTTTTATAATTGGTTTGTGCAAGCCCCCAAAATACACATACCCAGCTACAATTTTGTGTTGGCTGAATTTGAAACAAGGCTGAAGTCAGTGAAAATCTAATAGATGTCTAACAATAGTTTAAATAGACCAGTCTTCAAATAGACAGGAATGAATTACTATACATGTGAAGTTTGTCTTATCTGTCCATTTGATAACAAGTCAATTTTTTTTACATTATTAATCAATGTCTATTAGATTTTCACTGGTTTAGCCCAAATTTAGCCTTGTTTTAGCCTAGACGTCTATATGTTTGGACTTTTAAACAAAGATTGCTTGGTGGGACATGTGAAAGGTAGGTTACAAAAGGAAATTAACACTCTTATTAACGTTTCAAATGAAAGAAAAAATGGAAAAAAAATTACTTTCAGCGGCAATCCCAGCTCAACTGAGTGGTGCTGACCCATACCGTGCAGTGGAAAAGTGCCATTGACAAGGACAGGCATGTTACAGGCATTTTAGACAGACTTTTATGAATTTAATCTCTTTTTGTTTATACGATCAAAAGCTTGTTTACCTGAACCCAAATAATCTGTTTATAATCAGACTGATGGCTCAATCGGATAATCTTTCATGTAAACACCTTAAATAAAATTTCAATCATATCAAATGATGTGAATATGAAATAATCTGGTCAACAGGGAAAGAAAATCTTATAAAATTACCTACAATCATTGTTGTGAAGTCTATATTTATAGCCATCTACATCAATGCATCTATTACAAACACATTTATACTAAATATTTGACTATAAAGCTTTTCTGACACAGTGCAGTATAGACCATTTTGAGGGTTGTAAACAAAAACAATGTTCCCAATGTATTTTCTGTTTTACATTTTTAATTTCCATAGCTTCTGAGGATCCAAAAAGAGCCACATATTGATAAATATTGTTATCATAGCTGTTTTAACATTAAGTTATGATTGAATCGCCTCTTGTTACAGTTCTGAAATAGTTTGACAACAAGCAGGAAATGTTCATGGGCCGATGACATCACCACATTGAAATGCTCTATATGTGTTAAGGTGATTTAGTATTAGTAACATTTTCTAATTGAGTGTAATATTTAATAGTTTCTGGGTCTATTCCCAAACGCTCACCCATGATCCCCACACGCTGGATCAACCACAGCATTTCTTGGCAGAAAAACAGGCCGAAGACGAGCAGCTCATTAAACGTACATCTTTTTCTCTTCAGCGGCTCCTTACCTTCTCCTCGGCCTCCTCTCGTTCTTTGTTAAGTGCCTGCCGGTTGCCGCTGCCATCGGTGCTTTTGTGTGCTTTCAAGATCCACTTCCCTTCATCTGCACTTTGAGTTCTGTGCATATGGGAGCCCGTTGACCTCCTGTTTGATATGCTGTGTACGGGCTCGGTTTCTGCGCCTCGAGGTGTAGTTATGTTCGGCAGAGGGTCCGGGGTCTGCACTGGACATATGCTGAGTTTGTGATCCGCCTGACTCAAGGGCAAAAGCCTCTCATCCATAAAATATGCAGGTCAAAGGCAATAACTCCATTTTGCCCGACATATGTTACATATCTTAGTGGGAAAAAAAAGGCATGCAAGATTTAATATGAAATGCATACAGGTGATTTGCGATGAGAAGAGGTGGGTTACAGGTAAAGTTGACCTGTATGACAAATCTGTATGACTTTCGACTTGTTTTGGTCATACAGTGAAAGTCTGTATAGCTTGTTTATGCACACAGTTAATCTGTTTATAATCAGACTGATGGCTCAATCATACTGATAAGCCGTTATGAAAACATCTCAATTGATCTGATATAAAATTTCATTCAGATGGAAAGGGCTGGGTGCGGCACGGCGGCTCAGTGGTTAGCACTGTTGCCTCACAGCAAGAAGGTCGCTGGTTCGAGTCCCGGCTCGGCCAGTTGGCATTTCTGTGTGGAGTTTGCATGTTCTCCCTGTGTTCGCGTGGGTTTCCTCCGGGTTCTCCGCTTTCCCCCACAGTCCAAAGACATGCGTCATAAGTGAATTGAATAAACTAAATTGCCCACAGTGTATGAGTGTGTGTGTGTGTGTGTGTGTGAGAATGTGAGAGTTTGTGGGTGTTTCCCAGTACTGGGTTGCGGCTGGAAGGGCATCCGCTGCATAAAACATATGCTGGAATAGTTGGCGGCTCATTCCCCTGATATATAAGAGACTAAACTGAAAGAAAATGAATGAATGAATGAATGAATGAATGAAAGGGCTGGTGTAAATATGAAGTAGTCAGGGGAGAAAAAAAAAATATTGGTTCATTGTCGTTGTGATATATGTTTACATTTTGTCTTATGAAAATATGTATTTTTTATGTTTATGTGTGACATTTAGATCTCATGTCCTACAAACTATTTAGAAAAGTACACATTTTTAGTACTAAAATTGACAAAATATTTGCTAAAAAAGATTTTCTGACACTGTACTGCACTGTTAAAAGTGATTATTTGACTTTAACTAAAAATTAGGGCTGCACAATGTATCGTTTCAGCATCGATATCGCAATGTGTGAATCTGCAATAGTCACATCGCAGGATCGGCAATGTTGAGTTGGGATTATAATTAATGCAAAACACATCCAAAGTTTATCCGTTTAGGCCTTTGACTATGAAAAATGTCAAGCGAATTTAAACCATTTGGGCCCAGATCATGATGATAATTGTATTTATTAATACTATGAAGATACAGTAATCAACATTTGAAGTGGATCTAAAAAGTTTATCAAAATAAGAAAGGGTGTTGTTCAATAGTATCAGGACAACTTTGATGAAAGGTTTCAATTCCCTTTAAATGTTGACTACCGTATACAGTATACTGTATTATTTTACATTTAATTATTTTATTTCTGTACCTCAATACTGTTACTCTCCAGAAAAACATACAGCATTGTGTATTTTATTTGTATCTTTGTTCTATTGTATTAATTTATGCTTGTAATTTATTACATTTTATGATTACAGTATGCACTCCCAATCAATGAAAAATGATGAATTTTTCCCAAATATAGTTATGTAAATCATCTCATGAAATTACACCGCAATATAAATTGCAGAAATACAAAATATCGCATCGTCAGCTTTTTCCAATATAGTTCAGCCCTATACTAAAAATTGAGCAAAATTGCATTAAAATTATTAAATAATTAAACTATGTGAATAATTTAAAAAAAAAGTTAAGTCAACTTAAAAGAGGCTTACAACAGGCTTACTCACTTTTTTAAGTCTACTTGTAGCTTGTAAGGCAACAGGTTTACTCATTTTATTTTATTTAAAAAGCTTTTTTTTTTACTATTATGTTCATAGTTATGACGGTAATTATTATGTTTTTTAATTTGTTAGATGATTTAGTATTTGTAACATTTTGTTGTTGTGTTTAATATTTACATTTTCTGTGAATACTTCATACAGTAATTAAAATAGTATTTTACAGTTCTCCACAATCCCTAAACAGGCTCCATTTAAGGTTAATTTTGGTCACAAATTGTGAGATTTCTTTAGTATAAAAACTTTCGTATGACTGATCAAAATTTGTCCATGAAAATGTTTGGATCCAAAACAACATCAAAACCCATTTCAGTAATTTTCAATTTATAGGAAAAAACTAAAACAAAATGCACAAAGTAATAACTGCAAATCAATAAATATAAGATAGAAGGGCACATTATGACTTTTTTCTTTCTGATTCAGCTCCACACAGCGCATAATGGAGACTAGCTCAGGTTTCACCAAAAGCTTTTTTTTTCTTCATTATGAAGAATATGAATGCCTACACAACAAGAAGTTTCAAAAAAGCCATGCTGTGCCATCATCTGAATCACCCACAGTCTGCTTCACAGCTGCGAAACAGGCAAACAAAAAAATGACAACAACAACAACAAAAACCCCAATCACTCTCACGAAGAGTCTGACGGGCAAATCAATTTCCTGCTTTACGTTCAGGTGATGATTAAAGAGAGTGGATTTGATGCTATTTGCTTAGTTTCCTCTCAGAATTAGCTAACTCTTAGGCTAATTAACTTCCGCATGTATAGAACAGGCTGAGAGGGGGATGTAATTACCAACTTCAGGTTTATCCATCTCAATAAGCAAGAATAATGAGAGTGCCTCTGTGAAAGGGAACAGGGAGGGGAATATCGCTTTACAATTTCAAGACCGTCGAGTTGTTTTTTTTATTGAAACCACCCCCTCTGCTGCCACCATCGCGGCTTGCTGAGAATCCCAATGCACACACATTAGCTAACTTTATGAATTTGTTTTTAGATTTCAACAGTGTGAACTTGCAATGTCACTTGTCAACTGATTTGATGTCATTTGTCAGTTTGCCATTAGCCATGCTCCCGTATGCAGTGTGATCTAAGAAAACAGTCTATATTGACACCCTCATCAGTGACTTTGCGACGTCTTTGCAAGTCCTCATTCTCGACACCATCCTGTTGTGATGACAAGCTGTCCATCCGTTTGATGGGCTGTCCGGTAGCGATGATGTATCAAACTGGGTGTCTGAAAACAAGCTGATTGACAGCTTAACGCCAGACCCTTGAGACGAATCCAAGCTCCAATTTCAGGTGGTTGGTTGGGGTGAGATAATGATCCGTTTCTGCATACGACGCATTCTGACCACTTGAACAGAACTTTATATTCCTTTCTATAACAGCAGAAATTTATCTATCTATCTATCTATCTATCTATCTATCTATCTATCTATCTATCTATCTATATTAATTCATTCATCTGTCCATCCATCTATATTCATCCATCAATCCATCTACATCAATCCATTCATCCGTCCATCCATCTACATCCATCCATCCATCCATTTATATCCATCCATATACATTTACATATCCATCTATATCCATCCATCGATCCATATTCATCCATCCATCCATCATATCTATCCATCCATCAATCCATCTATATCTATTCATCCATATCAATCCATTCATCTGTCCTTTCATCTATTTCCATCCATCAATCCATTCATCGATCCATCTATCTACATCCATTCATCCATTCATACATCCATCGATCTATATCCATCCATATACATTTACATATCCATCCATCATATCTATCCATCAATCCATCTATATCCATCCATCAATCCATCTATTAATCCATTCATCTGTCCATCCATCTATATCTATCCGTCCATCCATCTACATCCATCCATATCCATCTATCCATATCCATCATTCCATCCATCTATATCAATCCATCCATCCATCCATCATATCCATCCATCCATCTATATCAATCCATCCATCCAAAACCATCCATATCCATCCATCTATCCACCTATCCATCTATATATCTATCCATCTAACGATCTAACTGTGTGTTTATCCATCAATCTATAACAATCAATCCATCCATCCATCCATTTATATCCATCCATCCATTCATCTGTCATACTATTTATATATACATCCATCCATCCATCTATTCAACCATTTATTCATCTATCATTCCATTTATAAATAAATCCAATGTTTTAGTCATTCATTTATTCATCCATACATTCATTAATTTTTTTCTAGGTCTATTCATCCATCTATATATCTAGCCATTTATTCATGTTTATTGATAAATAAATCATCCATCTATCCATACATCCATTCATCCATTTTTATTCATGTTTATCCATTCATGTCTGTCAATCTGTTCATCTATATTTTGCATCCATTCTATCCTTCCATCCATCCTTCCATCTATCTACCCATCAATTTATCAATTTGTTTTTCCATCCATTATTTTCCCCCGTATTGATCCATTTATTCATCCATCTGTAAATCCCATCTATTTTCCATCCATTAGGATGATGAAGAGGATAATGTCGAGGAGAAACCTTTTACTCAGTCACCATTATTATACATTACAAAGGAACAAGTAAATATGTATGTAAAAACGTGCAATGATGACAAATTAAATACGCACGTCATTAACTTCTCTGATTTGTTTTTAACCTTTAATGAGTTGAGACCATGTTTGGTTTTTTTTTCGTCTTTCCCTCTGATGTGTTTTTGTTTAATCCTTTGTTTTAGATGTGGCAAAGCCTTTGTTGTACTTGAACCTGTCATCCAGCTTGGTCACAAAGGAATTAAATAACAAGGATGATGATTCGCTTGCTTTATTCAAGCGTAAATTAGCTGAGGGAGGAAGAATTTGGGGGCGTATCTGATTCAGAGGTTGTTAGAGAATTTCCTAGTGCATGAAAGTGTGTTGTGAAACGAGACAGCAAGGTTTCTGTTTTGTCCTCATGTACCTCAACGTCTCCTTGTCTTGAATGAGACACAGTCATTAACGAACCTTCCCTGATGTCAACCTACTTAATAACTGGGGAGTGAAAATTCAATCCTCAAAAACATCCACGCTGACGTCTTTGAAGCCACCTCAGGGAAAGCAAGCTGCCATACCGTGCATTTCATGACCTCCAGCAAAACACTTTTAGTCTGGGATATACTTCTCCTTTCTCCTCTCTCTCTCTCTCTCTCTCTCTCTCGTGTGTGCGCGCACATGTGTGTGTGTGCGCCTACAGGGCTCTCTCCCTGGGACTCAGGTGTGTGGGTTGACAGAAAGAAATGAAGAATTTGTATCCGCATAGAAAATCATAATTTACTGTCTCAACCCAAGCTAACAGAGAAATAATTGCTAGTCTCACCATACACACACACAAACACACATTAATTCAGCTCCAATAAGACTAAAAAGCTCTCCTATTTCATTTCTATTTTTGGATATAGCCTAAATGTAAAGTGTTTTTGGAAGTACATTTGTTATGAGATCATGTTTCATTATCATAACTCTTGTCAACCGTTAAAGTTTACTTACCTGTTTTCTTGTTGTTTTACTTAAGCTATAAACGATAGAAAAATAAATGTAATTACCAAACTGTTGGGTTACAATTTAAATATTAAAACCAAACAGACAAATTTAAATATTAAAACCAAACAAATTGATTTGTCTATATTTGATCCAAACTTGGGTTGAAACAAATGCTGGGACAAACTGTATGCTTTCTAGAGGATTTCTGAAACGAAAGAAAGAAAGAGAGAGAGAGAGAGAGAGAGAGAGAGAGAGAGAGAGAGAGAGAGAAAGAAAGAAAGAAAGAAAGAAAGAAAGAAAGAAAGAAAGAAAGAAAGAAAGAGAATGAAAGAAAGAAAGAAAGAGAAAGAAAGAAAGAAAGAAAGAAAGAAAGAAAGAAAGAAAGAAGCTATGTTAGTTAGTTATAGAAAAAAGTTATGTTAGTATTATTTAAAATACTGTTATTTAGCATATCGCTATCATAAAGTAGCACTTTTAAAACTTTGACTGAATCCAAAAATCGCATACTTCCCTACTACTTAGTATGTGAAAAACAGTATTTGAGGCGAGTAGTATGTCCAAATTTATAGTATTCAAAAAACTGTAGTACACAGATGACCTACTACTGTACTTCTGACTAGATTCTGTAGTGTGCATCCAATGGACGCTACGCTATCCCATGATGCCATGAAGAGAATTCAAGAATGGGAGTGAAGCGATGTGACTGATGCAGGCAGGTCATGTGATAATGACAAATGGCGGATGTAGTGCATAAGACGTCCACTCATACTACTTACACTCATACTATATAGAACATACTGTTACAACTCTCATGTAGTAAATTCAAATTCAAATGTAGTACCTATTCCAGTAATAGGTGTTTTCAGATGCAGCTTGTGTCTTAATATGTTTCTATCTTGCTTTAGCACAAGGCTAACATGTTTTTTTTTTCTTCACATTGCTTGTAGTAATTAGCATGCTACTAACACACTTATATTAGGTTACTACAGCAAATTATAAAGTTGCTAGCATAGCCCTGCTCCGGTTTCCTCCACAGTCCAAAGACATGCACTATAAGTGAACTGGGTAAACAAAATTGTCAGTAGTGTATGAGTGTGTGGTTTGAATGAGAGTGTATGGGTGTTTCCCAGTACTGGGTTGCGGCTGGAAGGGCATCCGCTGCGTAAAACATGTGCTGGAATAGTTGGCGGTTCATTCTGCTGTGGCGACCCCTGATATATAAGGGACTAAGCTGAAGGAAAATGAATGCATGAATGCTTCCGGCATGTTTCCAGCAACACATGCTAGTCTGAATCGACTTGTTGCTAGTATGTTTTTATCATGTGTAATGTGCTGTTAGCATGAATTAGCATGTAAGCACTATAGAATAAGTGATATTTAGAAATTTGGTGTCAGAGGATGAAGAAGTAGCAGCCTAAATTGTAGATCATTAAATCAAGCCAGCATAATTAAACAGTTTTTCTCCTCTGGTTGTGTACTTAATACAGCAACTACAACAATATGAAACAAACAGCCGCATGTAAGCAAAGCTATTTCGAATGCAGCTGTCAGTTGCAATCTTCATACATTCAGCTCTGCAATTAATGAGATTAATTGCTTCTTAACTAATAATGACTGAGGCTAAATGAGAGGCAATAATTACAGCCTGGCTTACCATTATTAAGTATGCTTTAAAAGCTGGAAATCTTTATAAAAACCCACCCAAACAGTCTTCACACCCAAATTAGAAAACCACAGGCAAGCCCGCATTAGAAGAATCTGCTGTAACTTCGTTTTATGGCAATTTTATGACCAGAAATTAATCCGAGGAAATTAAATTACAGTCATCTGAGGGATATGACATATTAACGGAGACGATCAGATTTCCTGTGTTGGCCAGGCAGATGGGACTCAAGCTTCTCTGGTGGGTCTCTTTGTGTAAAAGGGTCACGGGAGCGAGTTAAGCTAATAAGTCAGTCATATGGACAGACAGACAGACAGCGTTGCATTGTGTTTAGACAGAGGGTTGTTGTTAGCAGTTATCAGGACCCTCGCTCCAGGCGGAAGAGGTCCGGTCAGTCTGGGTTAAAGAGGGGTCAGTGGTACTGGATGGCTTCTTTGTCTCTCTTCATTTCCTTTGGAGATTTTCTTGTGGTTTAAAATCTATTTAGTGTTCATGCACAGCCTCTCTTTATTTTTCCACAGCATATGCAAAGTTACAGATGCTTAACTAGAAATATTTATCCTTGCACAAGTTCATAATTATTTTGGTAACACTTTACAATAAGGTCTCAGATGTAAACATTAATGCATTTACCTCAGTTTATCCATCCATTCATGACTCATCTATCTATCTATTTATCTATCAATCTATCTATCTATCTATCATCTACTTTTTAACGCTCATAAAATGTAATTGTTCTACAACATTGTTAAAAATATCTGAATTATTTTAGCATTATTTTTTAGCGTGTTTGTTACAGTTAATTGCCTAATGCTGTGTTCACACCAGACGCGGCACGCGCAAATAAAACACGATATTCGCACGTAAATAGATGCGTGAACATTTTGAGTTTACTTGCTTGATTCAAAATCAAGCAAGAATTCAAAATAGAGTCAAATTCGCTTCATTCGCACGTCAAATTCACTTCACAATAGATTGTCTGTATGATGACTCTAGCTTCGTTGCTAAATGGCTAACATGGGTTTTATTGAGAGATTAGCTGTGATTTATGTGTTTTAGGAAGGCTGAAAAACAGCATAAATTTGTTTGCCGTGTCCGAGTCCACTAGACCCTTTCTGGGGTGCACCCAGTTCTGTGAGTTCATCAACTCCTCCAGAAACTATACCTGGATGATGCCCGTTTTCAGCAGTGCTTCAAACTGAGCCAAGCCCAGTTTGATGAAGGATTTCCCCTCGAGGATTTCCCCTCGGGACACCAGCAACAGGCACTACGTCATAATCACTCCCCTACAAGAGCAAGCTCATGATTGGTTAACGATTGGTTAACGAATGTCTGCTGAAGTTCAGATTTTCCAACTCGAGCGATTCAGCGTTAAAGCATGTAAAACGTGCAAAGTGTTCAACTCGCGGTGCTTCATTCATGCAAATCGCGGCATTCGCAACACCTCATTCACACAAATCGCACCATGGGATGTCTATTCGCGTCTTTGCATTGACTTAACATGTAAATCAGTTGCGCTTGACGCTTCATCTGCCTCTGGTGTGAGCATAGCATAACAATCCACCAGAGCGTTTTGTTTAATTAAATGTTTAAAAAAGCTGTAAAAGTACTATTCATTGTGATTAACTTATGAAACCATATTTTTACTACTGACTTAATTTTCTAAATTATATTTGTATTCTTTAAATAGTGTTAATAAATTATATAATGTAATGACTGTAGTTAATGTCCTTATACAGATCAAAATATCATGATATCAAGGTATAATAAGGTATATATATAAAACAAGTATAATAAGATACAAAAAATCTAAACTCAATATTATTTATAATTCTTTAAATGTGTAACTGTGTGCAGTGACATGCAAACATAATTATACAAAGTTTAAGTTTTGTTAGCAGCATCACAGGCGCTTAGATCACCAGAGAAACCAAACTACAAATCAAACATTTTGACATTAATGACAATTCTTTCTCTGTGTGTCACACGCAGCTGACAAACTGACAGCCAGAGATGACAAGAGGCAAGCCAGACATCAATAAACAAACATATTCTTGAGCTTGATTTCTACATCTGTCCTGTGTCATTGCGGTTGCGGTCGCTCCACTATTGGCTCGGAGCCAATTGGGCATGAAAAGCTTTGCCTTCTCCATGGAGTAAATAAAACACGGCCACTCCACTGCGCCGAGCACTCGCAACAAAACACTTCTTCCCCTCTGCTTGCGATGCACCGCTGGGAGATCATTGTCAAAAACAAGATGAGAGAGAAGGGAGTTGTGGAGGAAGAGCAGGAGCAGGAGCAGGAGCGCGTTTCCCTGGGGCTTCACCTCGTTAGCACTGGGGGTGCAAATTGAAACTGGCGAACCAGTCACTGCTACATAAGGGTTACAAATCTGAACAACACCCACACACACCACTGTGATGCAGACAGGCATACACACTTTAGAGAGCAGCCAATTAGTGTGTGTGCGTGACGGGTGTGTGTGTGTGTTCATGGGTGTGATCTCCATTTTGCGTGCCAAAACAGTGTTCCTTTTTAATTTGCTAATTGCAGTGTGAATAATTTTTCTGTTAATTGTTTATCTTTTCGTTTTTTGCAGTGTGTTTTGTCACACCTCATTTGCAAACCGTAGAATACTCATTTATATTTTTAAAGAAATAAATCAATAAAATAAATGTGACCCTGGACCATAAAGATGCATTTTTGGAAATTGAGATGACATCTGAATAAATAAGCTTTCTATAATTGTTTGTTAGCATAGGACAACTATTTGAAATCTGGAATCTGAGTGCAAAAATAAAGAAACATTAAAAATAATATTGACAAGATCACCTTTTAGTTTGTCCAAATGAAGTTATTATGTATATTACTGATCAAAAAATAAGTTTTAATATATTAACAGTAGGATATTTCAAAAAAGTATTCAAGGAACATGAATTTTACTTCAAATTCTAATGATTATTTTGGGATGAAAGAAAATGTTTTTATAATTTTCACATACAATGTATATTTGGCTATTCCCACAAATAAAGCTATGCAACAACTGAGATAGGTCATTTTAAATGTTTAGTTAAAGGGGATCTATTTTACAAAAATCACTTTTATAAGGGGTTTAAATACTGTTTTGTGGCAACAGTGTGTGAATATAGCCAGCTTCTAAGAGTAAAAAATTATTTTATAATCACAGTTCATAAAAACAGTGCAGAAACACAATAGGTGCATTCGACTTCATACAGCGCTGCCCAGATCGATCGAAATCTGTCTTAAAGCGGTGCATGCCGGTTCGAAATTTTGTCCGGCTTGACGCTGCGCTGACGCCACGTGACTGTCACATGTGGCATCAAAGTACCGCGACAGCGCTCCGAGATCAGACGATTAATTCAGTCGGTGCAGCGTCTGAAGAGCGACTGCAGGAGCTGCGATGACAACACCAATATTACACGATTGGCTGAGTTCACCGCATGACAACAACCACATGCGTTGCAGGTGTATTATTGGACAACTTCTGTCTCACAAATTTCCAAACAAACAATTTACTTTTTATACCATCTCTATCTTGTACAGATCATGCTTATTAAAATACTACAAATAATTTACTGCAGTAATCATCTTTTTTGTTAAATAATTTGTTTATAATGACTGATTGTTTGCATAGGTTTATTCTGCCTTTTTAATACAGACTACTGTATTCAGCTCCATAAACGATTTAAATGATATATTTTAGTGAATAACCTAAATATTAACACAAATAAGTCTTACAGACTTGTAGTAAAATAATTATCATCATTGATCCTGCCATCCATATAAAGGTTTCTTAACAAATTAAGTAAAAAAATTATTTAATTAAATATATAAATATATGATTATAAAATATTGTTTTTCCTGTCAAGCCGTTTATGCAGAAATTTTAAAAGTGACATTGATGTATCTGCTCTATCTGGGAAATTTCTAGTTAAATTGTAGCTCACTTATTTTGGGAATAATCTTAAGACTTAATCAAAACACTCTGTTTTGGGTTTTACACTAATATATATGCACTGGGGCGGTTTGCTACCGAGTGTGACGTGGCTGGGATGAGAATCAGCACCTCCAAGTCCGAGGCCATGGTGCTCCACCGGAAAAAGGTGGTTTGCCATCTCCAGGTTGGAGGAAAGTCCTTACCCCAGGTGGAGGAGTTCAAGTATCTTGGGGTTTTGTTCACGAGTGAGGGAAGGATGGAACGTGAGATTGACAGGCGGATTGGTGCAGCGGCAGCAGTAATGCGGTCGATGTACCGGTCCGTTGTGGTGAAGAAAGAGCTGAGCCGAAAGGCAAAGCTCTCGATTTACCAGTCTATCTACGTTCCTACTCTCACCTATGGTCATGAGCTTTGGGTCATGACCGAAAGGACAAGATCTCGGATACAAGCGACCGAAATGAGTTTCCTTCGCAGGGTGGCAGGGCGCACCCTTATAGATAGGGTGAGGAGCTCTGTCACCCGGGAGGAGCTCGGAGTAGAGCCGCTGCTCCTCCACATCGAGAGAAGTCAGCTGAGGTGGCTCGGGCATCTGTTTCGGATGCCTCCTGGACGCCTACCTAGGGAGGTGTTCCAGGCATGTCCCACCGGGAGGAGGCCTCGGGGAAGACCCAGGACACGCTGGAGGGACTATGTCTCTCGGCTGGCCTGGGAACGCCTCGGGATCCCCCCGGAGGAGCTGGAGGAAGTGTCTGGGGAGAGGGAAGTCTGGGGTTCTCTCCTAAGACTGTTGCCCCCGCGACCCGGCCCCGGAAAAGCGGATGAAAATGAATGAATGAATGAACTAATATATATATATATTGGAAAGTTTTATATCTATAAATGTAAATAAATGTAAACGCCTTTTTAGCATATTCAAACAAGAACTGGAACAGTACTAACATATCAGTCAACTAGATGTTGAATGGTGTTTCAACTTCTAGAATTTGTGCTTATTGCTTTGTGTTTATTAGGGCTATTCGTGGATATGTATTTCCTTTTTATGTGCCCTCTCTTTTTCCCCTTATTTCTCATGCGTACAAACTATAGTCTGTATTCTGTTTTATTTGTACTGTAAATCTTTTGTTGTTATTGCAATAAATAAATAAATGATCACGCCATGTGATCGGTCATCATGACTGCAGCAACTTTTAGCCCCGAAATGTCTGACCTGACGGCTCAACTCCACCCCCGCCTGTGCTCGGCTAATCTCGTTGATCACCGACTGCAGCCGTGGTTCAAGTCGAATACATTTTGATTGACATTCTCCCTTTGTACGTGTCATCAGAGGGGGGAAAGCCCCACCCATTGGTGATGATCTCTCCCTCATTAGCATAGACAGCCCTGAGTGAGAAGCAGCAGAGATCATTTTAGTTTTCTTTTTAATCTGTCTGTAGCTCAGCCCTCTTTTGAAAAAAGGGCTGGGAGCACAGTCTCATTTAAATTTAAAGCGACAGGCATTAAAATGGCACAATTTGGGTCAAAGCCTAAAAATAACAGTTTTGATGAGCTCAAAAATTTATTTGTGTGGTATTTTGAGCTGAAAGTTCAGATACACCAGAGACTTATTTTAAACCTTGATTTAAGTGAAAAGAGGCATAATAGGTCCCCTTTAAGTAATATAGTGATGCTTCAATAACTTAATATAAACAAAATAAATAAGGAATAATTGACAACGGGCCACTGGATAATGTAATGGATAATGAAATGCCTGCTGCATCTTAAATGACTTTAAATGCACGACACTGTGGCAGACAACATGGTTGCCTTCACAACATGCATTTCAAATTCTTTAAGGCACAGCAAGCCATTCATTATACCACTTATTCAATGCTCATTTACCAATTTAAAGACAAGTTAAAACTATTATTGATCTTCACAGCACAATACTTGACAAAATAGGTAAAAATGATGGTTACTTTCACTAGTTATGACATGTTAGAACTCCATACTTTGAATACAACACAGGCAGACAAATATATAAATACTGTAGTAATAATATTTGTGCTGTAATATTTAAACTTACAAAATTGTAGTTGCTTTTATCAGTGTTGAAATTGCATCATTGAAGGCATTCGGTATAAGAGTGTGTGTGGGTGTGTGTGTGTGTCTGTATGCATGTTCATGGGTGTGATCTTTCTTTTCCTTGACAAAATGTTGCTCCTTTTCAATTTGTTTGCATGATATGCAAATGAACATTGCTCTGTTAATTGTTTACAGCATTTTCTGTGTGGTTTGTGACATTGCCGCTGTTTTGTTTTTGTTTTGTTGTTGTTGTTTTTCTTGGAATGATTGTGCATAAATAGGCAGAAAGCACTTTGGGACTCCTCATAAGAGTCAATGATGTTTTTCTTTCTTTCAGGGTAATTTGATGATGTTGTCATGTTCTGTTTAATATGAATGAACAGTCATGCTGACAGATAATCTGTGATAAACCCAGAGTAGCCTACTTTTTTTAGATACAGATAATTTGCCACCCTCTTCCTCGCTCACGTTTTGCAGTTTGCAATCATGTCACGCAATGTGTTTTTTAAAGGAAGTAAGGAAGTATTCGGATTTAAGTTTATAATATAATTCAGTTTTGTTCACATTATTTTAGGATCCTCAGAATAAATATTATTATTAATATTTTTTTAAAGAAATGTATGATGTATATAATGTATGATATCTATCTATCTATCTATCTATCTATCTATAGCAGGGGTGCCCAAACTCAGTCCTGGAGGGCCGGTGTCCTGCATATTTTAGTTCCAACCCCAATTAAACCCCATTAATTTGTATTGTGCAAAGTATATTTGTAAGGTTTTTGTGCATGTTATATATATATGTTGAAAAAAGAAAAAACAATAAATCGTTGTATGAATGCTGTCATGTTTAAATAATTTTTAGCTATAAATGCTTTAAGGTCATGTGACCATCGGGAAGAATGTAGCATCTCATTTCTCAGAGCATGCGTTCTGTGTTCTTGAGGTCTCCCGACTTAACCCAAATTTATATGTTAGGGGAAAAAAAAAATGAAATGTTATAAAAATGTTCGAAAAAAGGGAAAAATCAAGATAAACAAAAATATAATTGAAAAAATTGTTGAATAAATAAATTTATAAATATGTCTGTTTAAGAGCGACAAGGTGGCTCAGTGGTTAGCACTGTCACCTCACAGCAAGAAGGTCGCTGGTTCCCCGCTGGGTCAGCTGGCGTTTCTGTGTGGAGTTTGCATGTTCTCCCAGTGTTCGCGTGGGTTTCCTCCGGGCGCTCCGGTTTCCCCCACAGTCCAAAGACATGCGCTATAGGTGAATTGAATAAACTAAATTGGCTGTAGTGTATTAGTGCATGTGTGAATAAGTGTGTATGGATGTTTCCCAGTACTGGGTTGCAGCTGGAAGGGCATCCGCTGTGTAAAACATATGCTGGATAAGTTGATGGTTCATTCTGCTGTGGCGACCCCAATGAATAAAGGGACTAAGCCGAAGGAAAATGAATGAATGAATGTCCGTTTAATAAATCTAATATTAATATGCAAAATTTACATATTACACATCATATTGGATTCAGGCTCATTTTCACCCATACAAATTTATTCATGTGTTTATGTGCATATGCATTGATTTTTGTAGAATTTTTTTTTCTTCATGTATTTATTTATTTGTTTGTATGTTTGTTAAATTATTTATTATAGAGATTTTATTTCAATTCTTTTTAAAGAGATAAAACCAACCAAAGATCATACATTTCATATTTAAGTCATTTTACTATGACTATTTATGGAGCAATATTAAAATATATTTTAATTTATATTTACCTTTTCTCAATATCTCACACACTTTAGTAAATGCTGCAGCAAATTCCACAGTAATATTACAATTTGGTAACATTCAAAACTAATCATTTGATAATATCAGATACAGTATAATATCGTTTTACTACAAAAATATCTCCAAAATTAAAACCATGATTCTAAGGCAAAACATATAGGTTTATATACAGATTTTGAGATTTGGAAAGCTTTACGAGAGTTAATCAAATTGAAATCTCTTTGAGCATAATCTCTAACAGTAAATAACATACACATAATACCATTTTGATTATTATTGCTGTATTTAAAACCACATAAGAGCATCATCTAAAATATAAATCTGTCCTTATAGGTGCATTACTATTATTTAGAAAACAATACAACACTACGTCTTAATTTATATATTTGCCAGTTTGATTCAAACAGAATAAAAAATATATATATTTTGACATCTGAGTCTGTGTGCTGTAGCTGATCCTAAATCATCTGTGTCCGTCCAGAAGCGTTTGGAAGTGCTGTCAGCCTGGTTTCATTACTGTCGGACCGGTTTCATCATTCATCAATACTATGTTCAAAATGAAGTGCTTCTGAGTCTCTGTTACAGTTCTTCACAGACGGTGAGGTCAAAGTTTTTTGTCAATCACCACAGGAGTGAACTTAAATTGTGGTCCGCAGAATAAAAACAGAGAAACATAGTTTATTCACATCCCATTTAGAGCCTATAAATAACGGCTGGTAAATAGAAGTGCTATTAGAAAAATTTGTTTCAGATGAAATAAAAAGATTGGAATTTTTATTTTGTATAAGAGAGAGCCCATGCATACTGTTTTTATTTATTTATTATTATTATTTTTTTTTTACTTTAAATTTATTATTTATCTAGTTCTTTTTAATTAGTTTTCTCTATTATTCATTCATTTCATTCATTCATTTTCTTTTCAGCTTAGTCCCTTTATTAATCTGGGGTCGCCACAACAGAATGAACCGCCAGCTTATCCAGCATATGTTTTACGCAGCAGATGCCCTTCCAGCTGCAACCCATCACTGGGAAACATCCATACACACCCATTCACACACATACACTACGGACAATTTAGCCTACCCAATTCACCTATACCGCATGTCTTTGGACTTGTGGGGGAAACCGGAGCACCCGGAGGAAACCCACGCGAACACGGGGAGAACATGCAAACTCCACACAGAAACGCCAACTGACCCAGCCGAGGCTCGAACCAGCGACCTTCTTGCTATGAGGCGAACGTGCTACCCACTGCGCCACCGTGCAGCCCCTTCTGTATTATTATCATTATTATTATTATTATTATTATTATTATTAAAATAAATATTTTTTTGTTTTACTTAACTATAATAAACACTACAAAAACAGTTTTAAAGTTGCTTGCTTGTGTATAAAATAGACATAGATATCATTTTAATATTTATTTAATCTATATTTTGCAAAATGGTTCATTATTATTATTATTATTATTATTATTATTATGAGTATTTTTTTAGTTTTACTTAACTATAATAAACACTATAAAACTGTTTTAAAGTTGCTTGCTTATGTATAAAACATAGATATATATTAAAATTGTATCTATTTATAGTTTATTATTATTATTATCATTATTATTATAAATCATTTCTTTTTTGTTTTACTTAACTATAATAAACACTAAAACTGTTTTAAAGTTGCTTGATTATATATAAAATAGATAGATATCATTTAAATATTTATTTACTCTATATATTTTGCTATATAGTTCATTATTGAATTATACAGATTTTTATTTAACACCGTTGCTAAATTAACAAATAATCGGTCATCTTTGGAACAAAATGTCCCACCGCAAATTAGTAGTGATGACTTCATAAATTTTTTCAGCGATAAAATAGAAGGTTTCAGACAGAAAATAAAAGATGTTAAACTTTTGGCACCGCCTTATACTTCAGATCCATTAAACATTCCGCTGAACCAAAATAATCTACAGTGCTTCAAAATCATAGAACAGGAAGAGCTAGATAAACTTATAAATGCTTCTAAACCAGCTACATGTATGTTAGACCCAATTCCAACTAAATTACTGAAAGAATTGCTACCTGTAATAGGAGAACCTCTTCTTAACCTCATCAACTCTTCTCTATCTTTAGGCCATGTTCCAAATCCTTTCAAGCTAGCTGTTATTAAGCCTATTATTAAGAAACCACAACTGGACCCCAGCAACTTAGCTAATTATAGACCTATTTCAAATCTTCCATTTATGTCTAAAATACTAGAAAAAGTTGTTTCTGCCCAATTATGCTCCTTTCTGCAGATGAACAATGTTTTTGAAGTGTTTCAGTCAGGTTTCAGGCCTCATCACAGTACAGAAACCGCATTAGTGAAAATAACCAACGATTTACTCTTAGCTGCTGACCAAGGGTGCATCTCGTTATTAGTTTTACTTGATCTCAGTGCTGCATTTGACACCATCGACCACAATATCCTCATAGATCGCTTAAATTCTACAGGTGTCCAGGGACAGGCTCTACAATGGTTTAAGTCATACTTAACTGACCGTTACCAGTTTGTAAATATAAATGGACAGCTTTCTCAGGTCAGGCCAGTACAGTATGGGGTGCCTCAAGGATCGTTTTAGGCCCTTTGCTGTTTACAATATACATGCTACCCCTGGGAGACATTATAAGAAGACACGGGATCAGCTTTCACTGCTATGCAGATGATACTCAATTATATATTTCAAAAAAACCTGATGAGACGTCTGAACTGTCTAAGCTAACTGAATGTATTAAAGATGTTAAAGACTGGATGACCAACAATTTCCTTCTCTTAAATTCAGACAAAACAGAATTATTACTTATTGGGCCTAAATCCTGTACACAGCAGATCTCACAACTCGACCTGCAATTAGAGGGACACAAAGTTAGCTTTAGCTCTACTGTAAAAGATCTGGGTGTTATACTAGACAGCAATTTAACCTTTGAAAATCATATCTCCCATGTCACAAAAACAGCCTTCTTTCATCTGAGAAATATCGCTAAGTTACGAAGTATGCTATCCATCTCAGATGCAGAAAAACTAGTTCATGCTTTCATGACTTCTAGGCTGGATTACTGTAATGCTCTGTTCGCTGGTTGCCCAGCATCCTCTATTAATAAACTTCAGCTAGTACAAAATGCATCTGCCAGAGTTCTTACCAGGTCTAGAAAATATGATCATATCACCCCAATTTTATCTTCCTTACACTAGCTGCCTGTTAAGTTCCGTATTGATTATAAAATATTGCTTCTTACCTATAAAGCTTTAAATAATTTAGCACCTGTTTATCTAACCAACCTTCTGTCTCGCTACAATCCAACCCGCTCTTTAAGATCTCAAAACTCAGGGCTGCTGGTAGTACCTAGAATAGCAAAGTCGAGTAAAGGTGGTCGAGCCTTTTCATTTATGGCTCCTAAACTCTGGAATAGCCTTCCTGATAATGTTCGAGGCTCAGACACACTCTCTCAGTTCAAAACTAGATTAAAGACCTATCTTTTTAGTAAAGCATACACTCAATGCATTGCATAATGGTATGATGCATGAATCTGCTCCACGCAGGTTTTTGCATCTCGTTTATATACACTATGAACAGCAGCTACGCTAATTATTCTCTTTATTCTCTATTTCCACCTGGGGATACTCATCCCGAGGCCCCCAGAGACTATGCAGTGCCACTAATGCAATCCAAGACCTGTGAAGAGATGACCCCAAGGTTTCCATAATCCCAGACCGGGCCGTATCCTGAGGAGCTGCTGTGGTGGTCATGGAGGAGTGGAGAGAAAAGGACTGATTCCTGTGAGACCCCAGTGAAAGACGAGTCTTCTCTGACGTCCAGCGTTCACCAGCCTCCGGCGCCTAGACTGCAGCTCTGCACAAGACGTTTGGCCATAGGAGAAATGGTCGTGCCCAACTGAGCCTGGTTTCTCTCGAGGTTTTTTTTTCTTCACTTTCGCAAATTGGTGAAGTTCGTTCCTCGCCGCTGTCGCCACTGGCTTGCATGGTTCGGGACCTGTAGAGCTGCGCATCGATGGATTTGCTCTTCAGTGTTTGGACTCTCAGCAGTGAAAATTAAACCACACTGAACTGAACTGAACTTAAACTCTAAAAACTGAACGGACACCATTCCAATTCACTATAATCTTCTATGTGAAGCTGCTTTGACACAATCTACATTGTAAAAGCGCTATAGAAATAAAGATGAATTGAAAAAAAAAAAATGTTATTATTATTATTATTATTATATTGATTATGACTATATACCATTTATTTTTTATTAACTATAACAACTCTGCTCCAAGGTTGCTTTCTTATGTAATAAATAAATAAATAATAGACATAGGGATAAATAAACACATTTTTAATTTGATTATTTAATATTATTTATTGTATATATTTTGACATACAGTTCACCGGTACCCTATATATAGGTTTTTAAAGGCCAAAAGGCATTCATGGATTTACATTAATTCTTTTTATGCCAAAACCCACAATATACATGAATCCTGTTGTTGTGTAGAATCCACCCCCCGACCCCCTCTCTCTCTCTCTTAGATAATAAAAACAGGAGCCTTTTGCAAATTGAAAAGTAAACTCTTATTTGGAAAAGCCTGGATAACAGGCTGGTTCATGTAAGAAGCAGGATTAAGATTGTGTCCCAGATTATGCGTCCCTATCCCAGCTCTCCCACTGTCCATATGGAATTACAAGGCCAAAGTAATCCAATAGTTTGTTGTACCTGTCTGATATGTGCAGCCGAAAGACAGCCTGCGTCTAAACACACAGAGTCGCAGATCTGCTCATCAAAAATGCATTAATGTGACTCTGCCTTTGTTCTGCACTGCTGCCGGCTGAGAGGGAATTTGGCCAGAGCGAAAAGTGCGGATCCCACGTTAAAGATTTATTTCCCAGCTACGAGCGTCTTCTTTCAAAACCTGTGCTTATGCTTTGAACACACACCCGTGATGATGTGAATTATTGTGTGTGTGTGTGTGTGTGCTTGTGTTGCGTGTGGGTTTGACTCCAGACAGGATTAGACTATAGTGTGTGCCTATTAATGCCATTCTGTGTGTGTGTGTGTGTGTGTGTGTGTGTGTGTGTGTGTGTGTGTGTGTGTGTGTGTGTGTGTGCGTGCGAGATGATTTAATGTGAAACACTGCAGGGCAAAAACATAGCTTTTTCATGCACCTGTCTGTTTTGAGAAGTGTCTTAAGAAAAGAAATCAGACAAAATATGTTTGAGAAGTGTCAAAAGAAAAGAAAACAGACAAAATATGTTTCTTCTGTTGCAATTTATCATTTTGTTTCTTTTATTGCAATACATATTTTTAAAAGCATCTGGTAACACTTTACTTGAAGGGGACACATCATGAATTTGAAGGATATTTTATACATAATTACGGCAACTGTCATCAAGTGTCATTAGCTCAGTTATGTCATTTTAAATGTATTTGTCCTTATGACAAATTGATGTTATCAAGACAACATAACTTAATAATAAATCTGTCATAAACATGATTGCCATATGGCCATTATAATTGTGTCATGAATTGTATAACGGTTTAATTAATAACTTTTCTTGACCTCAACTACAGTGGCACAAATTGAACTGGTCATTTAGAGTGCTTTTACACCTAGACGTTTGTTTCGGAACCTGGTGCGTTTGCCCTGTTGGTTAGTTTGGGCATATGTGAACACCACAATCATGCTTTGATCTCCGCCAAAACAATCGAAAGAGGTGGTCTCGGCTCGGTTGAAACGAACTCTGGAGTGGATTGATTGTAGTGAGAAAGCAATACAAGCCAACGAACTAACGAACCAGCCCATATCACAGTGTATTATGGTTATGTAATAGCCATATATCTGGCTATATGAAGAGAGAATTATGAGTAGGGCGAGATGTCATTCCTAGTCGAATACGAAACTGAAAGCATACTGAACTATTACCAAGTGCTGTTTATCCGTTAGGAAAATTGACAAAAAATTACCATCTGGTTTTAACAATTTTGGTCTGTTTACACTTTGCCGTGTGAAAGCGAACCACACCAAGAACAAAAAGCAATATTGTAACAATTTTAATCCCTGTTTTGGAAGAAAACAATCGATCTACAGGTGTGAAAGCACCCTAAAATGTCATTAAATATTATTGACGCTTTTATAACATTTTTTGACAGAGTACTGACACTGTCTAATGAAATATGTATTTTGTTCCACTGAAAAAAGTGATCAGAAAAAATTTCATGACACAATTATGATGGCCTCATGACATCATGTTTATCACAGAATTATGACAATTTATGTTGTCTTGGTAATGTCAAGTTGTCATGACAAAGATAGGTTGTGATGTATTTGATTATGTCATGAGTTAATGACAGCTGTCTCCTCCATATTCATGACATCATGTCATGATTATAAAGGTGTCAGAACAGTTTTTCTCACTTTTTTGAACACTCACATAATCCAAACTTCACAGTTTTATTCATATCTGCATTCTGAAGGTTTTTACAGACTGACATGTGTCATACATGGTATGCCTGATTATATACCACATTTTGTTCTACGAAAAAAAAATGTGTGAAAAAAAGAAACAAGAATTTGATTCTGATTTCATCCAACGCTCACATTTTTGTGCTAGAATTAAATATGCGATTTACTGCATATTTAATTAAACAATTCCATATTTGCACATTTAAATATACATTTATTTAGAAAACATATATTATATTTATATATTCAGAAAACAATTATTCATGTAATCCAAACTTAAGTATGGTGCTGATAACTATTTGTTGTTGTTTTTTACCCTATTCATCTGCAGTGTCTTAACTGCTTATAAAAGCCACCTGTCAATGAGCAATTGTGCCAAATGCGTGCATAGACAACACTTTCACACACCCAATGTGTTAAATATTACTACTTGGGCAGGAGCCCTGTGTGCGTCATTTATAGCGCCATCACCAGTGCCATCATTGTTGTGAATGAGAAACAGTTTGCGTCATGTATCGTCAGAGACAATCACAACTATACGCAGTGTTATGTTTTCACAGAAATATGACTTTTATATTTGAGAAGCCCAATGTGGTGGACGATGGTAGTCTATATAACACAGTTTTACAGGTTATAATACAGTTTTAAAGCTTAAGATGTGTTAATGTTTTTTAAATAAGTCTATTCTGCTTATCAAGACTGCATTCATTTGCTTAAAACCAAAATAAAATAGCAATAATGTGTATTATGATTTCTAATTAAAGTAAGTGTTTTCTAAGTGAATATATATTTTGTAATTATTCTTCAAGTACTTTCAATATTGTTACTTCATGCTTCAGAAAGCATTCTAATATGCTGATTTGGTGCTCATAAAATATGTATTATTGTAATCATCAGTGTTGAAAACAATTGTGCTGCATCATATTTCTGTGCAAATGTATTTTATTTGTAATAAGTTTAGTTTTATTCATTAAGGACACGCTAATTTGATCAAAAGTTCAAATCAAGTTGTAAAGTATTTTAATTTGTTTTTATTCAAACTGTTGCAGTATTTTCAGAATTACAGAGTGCTAAAAAAGTAACCAGAAACACTGACTGTAACGAATAAAGAATATAAATATAGATAAAAAGTATATATTATATGTACAGTTTAGATGCAAAAAGCACTAAGCGATATCTAAAGTTCCTTCTTAAATTATCATTTTTCTCAGACTCTTATTTTTATGTTCAGTTATTTCACATTAAAGGCAAATGAAAAAAATAAACTCTTCTTTGCCATCAACAGGAACTTACAGATAGGAACACAAGAAAAATTTTCATTTTAGTAGAACACTTAAGAGGTTTTTGCATCTGAAATACACACTAATTATATTGATGCTCAGATTTTTGTGCTAGAAATACATGAACATTAGCATAGATTTACAGTGCACTCAGTGAAATACTCATTGGAAAAAACGTGAAGTGTTACTAGGGGTTATTACAAGATTTTTGAACGTTCATTACTAAAGAAATGACATTGTAATCAATGTCAATGAAGATTCCATGAACTGTTCTTTATTTGATAAATGGTTAAAAATGCTAAACATTTAAATTCATATTCAAATTAGCTTTATTGGCTGGACTTGTCAGGTATTGCCAAAGCATTACATAAAGAATGAATAAAGTAATGATTATACATTACATACACTACCGGTCAAAAGTTTGGAGTCATTTTTTTTTTCATGTTTTAAGAAAATGATTCTGTTCATCAAGGCGGCATTTATTAAATGTAAAAAAAATGTTAAATCGTTAAATGCTTTCTTATTGTATGTAGTTTCAAATGAAATTATTACTCCAGTCATTATTGCTTTTATTACTATTACCAATAATAATAATAATAATCATTCATTCATTTTCTTTTCGGCTTAGTCCCTTTATTAATCTGGGGTCGCCACAGCGGAATGAACCGCCAACTTATCCAGCATATGTTTTACGCAGCGGATGCCCTTCCAGCTGCAACCCATCACTGGGAAACATCCATACACACTCATTCACACACATACACTACGGACAATTTAGCCTACCCAATTCACTTATACCACATGTTTTTGGACTTGTGGGAGAAACCGGAGCACCCGGAGGAAACCCACGCGAACACGGGGAGAACATGCAAACTCCACACAGAAACGCCAACTGACCCAGCCGAGGCTAATAATAATAATAATAATAATAATAATAATAATAATAATAATAATAATAATA
>CAIGQV010016735.1:8255638-8268889 GCA_903798115.1 Danio jaintianensis | reverse complement strand
AAAAAAAAAAAAAAAAAAAAAAAAAAAAAAAAAAAAAAAAAAAAAAATCACAAACTGCAAAACAATTTAGGTGCTTTTTAAAAAAAACATGTATGAATAGTATTTTATTTCTATTTCAATGAATTCTATGCCATAAAGGACATGCAAACACTATATTACTCTTCTAACTGGCTTCTCGCCCAAGCAACCAAGTGACACGGGCAACTCAGAGGCCTGCCTGGGATGCCAGGTGTGTGCAAAGCATTTGATTTGCAGTTCAAATCCAATCCTGCCTCCAATCTTCAATGCTAATTTCACCCTCACACTTCATCAGGATGAGAAATCTCGTCGCGATTTAATCTCACGAGATCTTGTCATACGAGATCTTGTCACACTCCTAATTAAAGTGTAATTGTTTTAAAATCAATAGAACATGCATCTGTAACCAAACCTGTGGAAAAAAATTTACTTCTGCTTTTCATTGGAATATCTACATTTACTACTGTAGATATGCCTTTAAGTAAAGTCTTTTATTTTATAAAGGTCTGATCACATTTCTTTCATATCTAAAATGAAAATAAATGTAATTTCAAATGTATAATTTCAAGTGTTTGAATGTAATTTTTTAGATCAAAATTATTTTGTTTATTTTTATTATTTATTTTGATATTTCTCAGAAAAAGATTACAGATCACTTAGCTGTATATGTGTGTGTCTTTTTATTTTTGTGTGTGTTTTACTTCTTTATTTGTTCATGTACTAACATTCTACTATTGTTACAAGCCAAAAGACCTTATACCGTTTAGATCCACTCTTTCCCAAGAGTGTCTTTTCTTTCCTGATGGTTACACAAGCGATCTGAACTGGTTGAAAGCTATCAAACAGCACCATCTGACAGACCCGCTCAACAACATAAGCAAAAGATGTAAAAGTTCTTTAAATGAAAAGCAAAAGGTAGGTCACCATAAATACAGAGCAATGCTCCGAAGTACATTAACATTGATTTTTTGATTACAGGGAGTCATTCAGTGCCTTGATCTATAAAACTCAATCATAGCTCATGGCATCTGTATGTCTGCTTTTAAGAGGCTGGATTACACGTCCATTAATGAACCTGAGAGGATGCTCTCAGACTGAAAGCTCGCTTCCATTTGCACTACTGAAACTTTCACTAAGTTGTCTCAACTAAGTTTTTTTTTTCTAAAGATAGAGAAAAAGCTTGATATGGTATTGTTGAGTGTGTGAGTGATGGTGACTTGTGCTTTTTGGCAGTGCCAGACTCATTTGCGGCAGCTCTTTCTTTCATACTGTTCTGCTGAATAGATGTGCGCTGTTGTGCGCTGAATTCATCACTGTCCTGTTCACACTCGTAGACGTGAGTCACACACACTACCAAACAAAATACTTCATTCGCAAGCTGCACGCATTGCTCCAGCTATTTCCATTTAAAAATCTGCATATTCTGATGTCTCAGAAGAACAAGTGCATCACTAACTGTTGTGTTTTGTTAAGATTGGCACTTTTCTTAGTTTTTTTTTTTTTTTACCTTAAAATAATGTCTCTATTATATTATATCAGTGGTAGAATAACCTTTAACTAATTCTGCAGCTGCAGCTACAAGATATGCATCCTGTCTCCTGAAATCACACATGCAACTTTGGGTGAGCGACCTGGTACACACAGCTCTGCCCATCATTTTAGTTGAACCATGGACATACTTATAAATTCATATGAGCAGAACAGTGTGATCTGCTTTGTTGTTAACAGACAATTGCACTCATCAACGTTGCATAGTGTCACTTTAAGGGTCGAAGACAAGATGTGAAATTTAATTTGACA
The DNA here is from genome assembly GCA_903798115.1 of Danio jaintianensis. NCBI lineage: Eukaryota > Metazoa > Chordata > Actinopteri > Cypriniformes > Danionidae > Danio > Danio jaintianensis. The sequence continues at coordinate 8,267,071 of CAIGQV010016735.1, read as the reverse complement.
CCAAAATGGGACGTGACTTCTACATACATATTGAACGCATTTAAAGTATCTAGTTTTGAAATGTCAAAATACCATTTGTGGAAACAAAAACAAAATTAGGTATGGGTGATATGATGTTCTATTGTCATTCAGTGTTTATCAACTCAACTCTTCTATTTTGAAAGTGTTTTCAAAACCATTAGAATGGATAAAAGTGCTGCACAAGGATTAATAAATAAATCTACATATAACATCCAAGCCATTGCACGTTAGTCAGGCTCAGAAACAAAATTGTCCATGATTATGCGCAAGTCCAGAAACACACTGGGATAAGTTAAAAGAATCAACCATAATTCTGAAATTATTTGGTCATATGTTTACAAGGACAGCAGACATGTATATTAAAATCCCTACAATCAATATCCTGCCAAGAAGATTTAAAAACCAATGATACAATGATATCACAAAACTCATCAAGCAAATACTTATTATACCCAGGAGGCCTATATATCGAGGCACACAGCACTGGAGAGGGTATGTCTAACTTTATTAACTGAACCTTAAAACTATCAACTGGCAACAACTCACACTTGATCATAAAAAATAACAGCCAATCAACAACTCAGACCAGAAGTCCCCGGGATACTTGACAAAGACAAAACTTCAGCAAGAGGACTCATTTAACCAAGTTTGCATAATAAAAACAAACTCCAATTCATGCCTTACCAACTAGTCAGTAAGAATAAACGTTTTATTAACAAATAAGCTTGCATTTATCAGCACCATGCGCACTACAGTTGACTCAGTGGACTGAAGAAAAAACAGCACTTACTGTAGCTTCGTTGATAAAGCTCGTCCCAAGGGGCGCAGATTTGAAGAAACCGCTCCTCCACATGGATGTTGATTGGGAAAACGGGTATAAAGGAGGAAGGCCACCAGTCCATCTCTTATCTACTTCCATTAAAACTCAGTTTCTTATTCTTCACTAAAACTCCTGCCCGTTTCCGCCTTCTCTCACGACGTCTCCTCTTCTAGTATCCACTGTCAGAAAACGTAACAAACTTTCAATGGCGCCTGAATCGTGCGCGGCTGTTCGGCAAACCACTTCATATTCAAATCGCGACCGCGCATTTCCACAGCCGCAGATCGAAGGTCGAATGACATAGAACTGTCAAAAATCAGATGCGAGCTCTAGGCGATTTATAAAACATCAAATCAAAAGAAGAAAGAGAAAGCAAACATTCGACAGCAGGCTGACACACTGGTACCAATATTATGTAAAAAAAAAAAAAAAAAAAAAAAAAAAGAAACATTCTAGATATTTTTCTGAAGAGACTATAAAATTCAGCAAAACACCATATTGTTCAGGGAATTTAATAAATAAATATAGCCATGTTACACTTTTACTGTTGCATTGTTTGAAAAATTGCAAATATATTTCCATGAATTTAAACAAAACTGTTTTATTAAAAAGTTATATATATAAATACGTTTTTGGTCACCTAACATATTTAGGGATAGAAAGATAATAAATTTTAATAAAATTCAAACGACCTATTTAAAAAAAACAAAAACATAATTTCAACTATATTTTATCTTTTTATATTCACTGAAAAAAATGATGTCTGCAAAAATGTTGCAAACAATTTATATGTGTTGAATTTAAACAAATAAATTTATTTTAGTAATGTTCAACTTAATTTGTTTGTTTAAATTCAGGCCAAATAAATTGTTTAGAACCACTTAACTTAAAAAATTTTTGTAAATCCGAGAAATCATCTTTGAACCATTTTTTTCAGTGTTCCCTTGATTTTTTTCCTGTTTAATAAATTTTTACTTAATATTTTCCCACAACATATTAATTTGGGTGTACTCATTTTTTTACTTTTTTTGTTAGGTTAGTTCCAATTTTGGCATTGGTACAGACTAATTTAAAGTTTAAATACATTATATGATCATATAGAAAATAATAATTTAAAAGAAAGATCTGTGGGGTATACTCAATTATGCTGAACAAGGTTTATACATTGTGTGTTAATACAACAAACCACAAAGATGACTTTCACTTTTACAATGAGTGTCCCAGGGGCGGCACGGTGGCTCAGTGGTTAGCACTGTCACCTCACAGCAAGAAGGTCGCTGGTTTAAGTCCCGGCTGGGCCACTTGGCATTGCTGTGTGGAGTTGCATGTTCTCCCGTGTTGGTTTCCTCTGGGTGCTCCGGTTTCCCCCACAGTCCAAAGACATGCGCTATAGGTGAATTGGGTAAACTAAATAGGCCATAGTGTATGAGTGTGTGTGCGTGTGTGTGTGTGTGTGTGTGTGTGTGTGTGTGTGTGTGCGTGTGTGTGTGTGTGTGTGTGAATGTGAGAGTGTATGGATGTTTCCCAGTACTGGGTTGTGGCTGGAAGGGCATCCGCTGCGTAAAACATATGCTGGAATAGTTGGCAGTTCATTCAGGAAAATTAATGAATGAATGAGTGTCCCTTGTGTGAGAATGATCATATTGTTTTTAAGTTTTAAAGTCTATTTAATGCAATAAAATAGCAAAATCACTACATTTTGGACATTAAACATTTACAGAAGTGTTGAAGAAATGGGGAAATGGGGAATTCTCAAAAAAAATTCTACAAAAAAGTTTTATTGTACTGAAGCAATATTGAGCATTTGTCACAAACACAGAACAAAAATACTTACAGTAAGTGGATAAGTTTTCTTCTTCTTTTATTTCCCACAGTCAAAGATATCAGTCAGTCAAACATTAAAAAAAAAACATTCATATGTGTACGCCATCTCAGAACAGCGCAGTTCTTTACGTATGACTGGTAATTTTGAATTTGATTGATTTTATGCAGTCTTATGAAAGTGGCAGTTTTTCTTCCGCTAATGCTTTTTAAATATAGCCTCCATTTACACTTGACAAGTGGGCTGCCATTAAATCATTTTAAGGAAAGTTTCAGATGTAAAAGTTTTCTGTTTTATTCGCTCACTCTGACAAACTGCCTTTTAAGGAGACTGAAAATGACTGCGGAAGTTGAGTGGTCTGTGGAAATGATTGATATGTTTTCTGCGCATTACTGAAGTCGTCGACCAGCCTGCCGTCAACAATTAATTGTTCTGATGGAGGTTTCGCTTTTCATTAAAACCGACCCCAAATCTGTGTCATTTGTCAGACTGTAGAGCCAGACTGGGTTTTATTCCCAGTTGTAGGGCTTGTGTCATTGTGTCTGACTTCTAGACCACGTTTGCTCATTAAGAGAGTCAAAGTTCAAGAAGTGATGAAGAGCTTATTCATCACTGCAGTCAACATGAGTGACCCCCAGCTCTGTGCTTCCCACTGCTCATTAATAACAGCACAGACAACAATCATACATACCATAGCGTTCCGATGTAATTAAAACATACTGTGCTGCATGAAACATAATCCATATTTCTATTAATACATATGCATTTATTTTAAACGTATTGAGCGTACATCATGATGAGACATTTATTTTGGTGTATGGTATGCATCAAGTATGCATTCAATCATGAAAGTAATTTTATGTATGTAGAAATCATAATACAATGTCAAAATTCAGCATTCTGTATAACCGAAATTCAGTATTACTTCAGTATAATAAAACCTCAGGAGATCAAATGTAACCCATTTCCCCCAATTTATCCATCACTAGAAGCAAAATTCTGTAAATATGTTGAATTTAATGATTATGTCATTTTCTAGCGTTAAATAACTCTAAAACTTGATGAAAAATTGAAAACAATTATATATTTTGGCATTTTTAGTGGACTCCTATTCTAAAATGTAAAAGGGATCTTTGTGGATTGTGGTATAAACACCAATTTTTTTATATACTGTATATATTTTTAGAACATTATAGATAGCTCTAAAATATTACTTGGAAAATATCTAGCTAGTGTAGACATATTGGCGACACGGTAGCTCAGTGGTTAGCGCTGTCGCCTCACAGCAAGAAGGTCGCTGGTTCGAGTCCCAGCTGGGTCAGTTGGCACTTCTGTGTGAGTTTGCATGTTCTCCCCGTGTTGGCGTGGGTTTCCTCCGGGTGCTCCAGTTTCCCCCACAAGTCCAAAGACATGGGCTATAGGTGAATTGAATAAACTAAATTGGCCGTAGTGTTTGTGTGTGAATGAGTGTGTATGGATGTTTCCCAGTACTGGATTGCAGCTGGAAGGGCATCCGCTGCATAAAACATATGCTGGATAAGTTGGCAGTTCATTCCACTGTGGTGACCCCTGATGAATAAAGGGACTAAGCTGTAGAAAAATTAATTAATGTTGACATATTCCTATATTTGTTTTTATTGTTAATTTAAAACATTTTTAGATTTGTTTATTTTAGTCTAATTGTTTTTATTTATAAAAAAAAAAAATTGGATAATTTGCCTATGATATATATATATATATATTCATTCATTCATTCATTCATTCATTTTCCTTCGGCGTAGTCCCTTTATTCATCAGTGGTCGCCACAGAGGAATGAACTGCCAACTTATCCAGCATATGTTTTATGTATGCTCACAGATGGATAAATCAAAACAAAATGTAAAGATTTAAAATGATTGTTAAATAGTCAGCAAATGATTCTTTGTTAAATGAGCATTTTTGGCATTTAAATAATTTTTGGTATATAAACAGAAATACATTTTAGTGGTTTTTGTAAATTTGTGTAAATCATAGTACATATGTGTGACATTACTTGTTTAGAAAATACAAATAAAATGGCAAAAACGGCTGATTTCCACTTATATTTTGTTGTTGTTTGTTGTTCTACTGATGCCATTATTTTTAAGTTTAAAATTTAAAAAAGCAATTTAGAGGATAATAAATAACAATTTACCCTCATAAATAACAACAACTGTGCTGTATTTTCTGGCATTCTTTTTATATTCACAATATCAATACTTGGGGGCAGCATGGTGGCTCAGTGGTTAGCACTGTAACCTCACAGCAAGAAGGATGCTGGTTCGAGTCCCGGCTGGGCCAGTTGGCATTTCTGTGTGGAGTTTGCATGTTCTCCCTCTGTTCGTGTGGGTTTCCTCCGGGTGCTCTGGTTTCCCCCACAGTCCAAAGACATGTGCTATAAGTGAATTGGATGAACTAAATTGGCCTGTTGTGTATGAGTGTGTGTGAATGCAAGGGTGTATGGGTGTTTCCCAGTAATGGGTTGCGGCTAGAAGGGCATCCACTGTGTAAAACATATGCTGGAATAGTTGACGGTTCATTCCGTTGTGTCGACCCCTGATAAATAAGGGACTAAGCCAAAGGAAATTTAATGAATTTAGAGAATCATAAATAACAATTTACCCTCATAAATAACAACAACTGTGCCGTATTTCCAGGCATTTTTTTTTATATTCACAATACTTCAGAAGAGTTAAGTAAATATATGTTGGAATAACCCTGATTTTCATTCAGCATAGTCATTTAAAACACTGTTTTCTGTAATAATAATCAAATCCATATATATATATATTTGTGTTTGTCATATAGTGCAGTTTTAATTGGCACTTTTTGCTTATAAACAAAAGTGCTATTTATGTTTGGGCTTACACTTAATCCTGGCTCTTGTGAAAATGTTGACTTTAGTGGAAGCTGTCATTTCTGAGCAGAATCGGCTGACTATATTTAGGCCAGATAATTTACTAGCTGTACTTCTGGAACTTCTAAGTACAGTTTGCTTTGACTTTCTGTGAAGGACGTTCTTCAGCTTGACTTTGTCTTGATGAGGTCTGCGCTTTATGATGAAGTCATCGGCACTGACTTTGTAAAAAAAAAAAAAAAAACCTGTGTACTGAAGCAGCAAACCTTGTGCGATTTTTTTTTCCCTTTGCCGTCCCTCATCAAGTCTTTTTGACCCTGTAATGTTGAAGTGGATGTACAGAAGAAGGTCGGAAGCAGTGGTGGACGAAAAACACAAATCAAGTCAAGCAAAAAAAAAAAGTAGAGATACCCAAATAAATTATTATATAAAGACTACTTTTAAATTTTACTTCAAAGTATAGATACATTTGAGGTTAAAATTATTAGCCCTGCTGTGATTTTTTATTTAATTTTTTAAAACATTTCCCAAATGATGTTTAACACAGCAAGGAATTTTTCACAGTATTTCCTATAATATTTTTTCTTCTGGAGAAAATCTGATTTGTTTTATTTCAGCTAGAACAAAAGCAGTTTATTTTTTGGTTTTTTTTACATTTTAAGGTCAATATTATTAGCCCCCTTAATCATTTTTTTCGATTGTCTACAGAACAAATCTTCTTTCCATTAAAAAATAAATTGGATAAAAAATTATACAAGGGGTTAATAATTCAGGAGGGTTAATGATTCTGACTTCAACTGTATATGCTTGATTTTTTATGTTTATTGAAGTATTAAAAAGATTCAATTTAAGTTGTAAATACTGCCATTATTTACTCATCCTCCACTTGTTTCAAACCTGTTTGAGTTTCTTTCTTCTGTTGAATACATTGGTTTCATAGTATTTTTTGTTCTTAATATAGATGTCAATGGCTGCTTTTCCCCACCATTCCTCAGAACATCTTCTTTTGTGGTCAACACAAGAAAGAAATTAATAAAAGTTTAGAACTACTTGAGTGTGAGTAAATAATAAGAGAGTTTGCATTTTTAGGTGAACTATCCCTTTATCAGTAAAAGTACTTATTAATGAATGTTTATTTATTTTGCAGCAAAATGTTTAGTTTTATACAAAACCTACATGGCTTTCAGTCCTACTGTACGTCGATAACCATGCAGATAATTAATCATTTGAGTGGGCAAGCAAGTGAAAATAACAAAATGTACCATATATCCATGTACATGTATATAAGGCAAGAGCGTAGAATTATCCACTGATTATTGTCAATAAATGAGATGCTTGATTTAATGTTATTTTTATTATTCATTCATTCATTTTCTTTTTGGCTTAGTCCCTTTATTAATCTGGGGTTGGCACAGCGGAATGAACCTCCAACTTATCCAGCATATGTTTCACGCAGCAGATGCCCTTCCAGCTTGGAAATCACTGGGAAACACCCATACATTCCCTTTCACACACATACACACTACGGACAATTTAGCTTACCCAATTCACCTATAGCGCATGTCTTTGGACTTGTGGGGGAAACCGGAGCACCCAGAGGAAACCCACGCCAACACAGGGAGAACATGTAAACTCCACACAGAAATGCCAACTGACCCAGCCGAGGCTCAAACCAGCGACCTTCTTGCTGTGAGGCGACAGTGCTGCCCACTGCACTACCGTGTCCCCCAATGTTGATAACCATACTGATAATTAATCATTTGAGTGGGCAAGCAAGTGAAAATAACAAAATGTACCATATATCCATGTACATGTATTTAAGGCAAGAGCGTAGAATTATCCACCGATTATTGTCAATGAATGAGAGATGCTTGATTTAATGTTATTTTTATTATTAAGTGTATTCATTTTTTTTTTTTCATTTATTAATGTTTTAAAAAGCACAAATGAGGTCCCCAACAATCAAAATCAAATGTACTAAGAAAAAAAATGTGTGCTTACAAATGCATACAATAAATAAAACCATACATTAAAAAATGCATACAATAAAAAAAAACATAGCACATGGCAAGATGGGTATATAATATAACCAGCTTATTTAAAATGAAACTACTGCGGTGGTGCAGTGGGTAGCGCTGTCGCCTCACAGCAAGAAGGTCGCTGGTTCGAGTCCCGGCTGGGTCAGTTGGCATTTCTGTGTGGAGTTTGCATGTTCTCCCCGTGTTGGAGTGGGTTTCCTCCGGTTTCCCCAAAGCCCAAAGACAAGCGCTATAGGTGAATTGAATAAACTAAATTGGCCGTAGTGTATGACTGTGTATAGATGTTTCCCAGTACTGGGTTGCAGATGGAAGGGCATCCGCTGTGTAAAAACATATGCTGGATAAGCTGGCGGTTCATTCTGCTGTGGCCACCCCTGATGAATAAAGGGACTAAGCCGAAGGAAAATGAATGTATAATATTAACAACTAAAACTTACACTTGATTTCAGTCGTGGTCATTAAAGCTCTAAGGATCTCCTGTTTGATTGCTTTTTTTTTTTTTTTAATTCATTGAATCATTTATTTAGTCTACTCACTCTGAACGAATCATTTGAATCAGTGAGTCGTTAACCCTAGCCACTCTCTGAATGACTCATTATCTCGAGAACAGACGAATATGATTAAACTGTTCAGTACAATTTGTGAACCAATTTATTATAGTATTGTGATGAACAGTTTAGCTCCTAATTGTACATTTTGAAATGTAGTGGAGTACAAAATCTTTGGTTTTGGAATATAATGAAGTAAAAGTAAAACGTTCCTACCATAAAAAATATTACCATAAAGAATAAATACTTAAAAACCATGTACTTAAGAACAGTAGTGAGGTAAAATGCTTAGCTACCGTCCTGTAATGGGCACAAGGAGATTACTGGTCATGCTAATGTGTGTATGAGTGAATGAAGGACTAGTTATGCTATTTTTGGTTGCTGAGCGTAGATAGTGCAGCACTTAACGTACAGTGAAAATGGTTTACTTGCTCCATCTATGACTGAACACAGTAGTTTTAGTTGCTAGCAATGATTATGAGCCAGAATGGCAGGTGTCTGGGGGTTGGAAGACACACACATACACACATGCACACACACACACACACAAGTTCCCTACTGGCTGTTGTTATGTGCTGGTAGAGCTCAGGTAATGGTGTGGTATTGCTGATGTAATTTGCTGTAACAGATGCCAAACAGAGTTGCCGGTGTGAGCTGTCGCGTTGACGCTGTTATTGTTGTGACTGCAGCCATTTTGACTCTCAGGTGTGTTTTAAAGCTGGCAACGGCAGATAAGAGGAGGCAAGATGAATCAAAGCACACAAATATTTATGCCTGTGCGTTTGCGTGAACTCAACCCAGTCCTGTTCAAACATATAGACCCCTGTGCAAACACGGGATGAGGGCGTCCTGACACAACATATAACACTCCCTTTGCGCTTTTGACCCAATAAAACCACTTCAAGTATCCAACCTTTATTTTTCATAGAAAAAAGAAAAGAAAAGAAAAAACACTGAAACCCACACCCTCTGCTCTATAAAACCTGATTAGTCAAGTTTACGTAAATAAGTCATGGAAATGTGTTGCAGTGACCCATTCAGACTGACATTGTCTTGCAGTTTATTTGCTTAGGTTGGGCATATTTACTCAAGTAAATAACGTCAGGAGTGGCACAAAACAAGTTCTGGTAAGGGTGATGGAGAAGAGGTAGTATATCGGGACAGCTTTAAAATAAATAAAGTCATTATGTTCATTATGTATAATGTATCTTTTTTTACACTGCAAAATAATTCTTGCTGCCTTTAATTTTTTTAGTTACTTTTCCAGTCATCTTAACTTTCATCGATCAAGTTAAACTTGAAAAAAATGAGTTGAAGCCTGATTAACTTATTAATATAAGTTAAAGCAACATACAAATATTTGTTGTTTTGACTTTTTGTCATTACATTTTTTACAGTGTAGGGGGTCAGGGCTAAATCCCACCTCAACATAGTGTCAGACTTGCATTGCTGAGAAAAATAAAGCCCAAATACGCAAATATTGTGTACAATAAAACTTTTTATATACATTATAAACATGGATTTTAATTCCCATTACTCCACACACACACACACACACACACACACACACACACACACACACACACGCACGCACACACGCACACGCGCGCGCACGCACGCACACACACACACAAATGGTAACACTTTATTTTGATGGTACTAAAAACTTGTTGAGGATTTGTTGAATGTCTACTAATGCACTATTGAACATCTAGAACCTAAATTGGTAACACACTGGTAACACTTTACTGACCACAAGTTTAATAGATGTTTACATGTTGTAGACGTTGTAATGACTGCCTAAGAACCTATAAAAGACAATCTACAGATACTACCCAGATGAAAGTAGGCAGACATGAACTTGTAAATTAACTTATGTTCAGCAGACTATCTATAGGGGGACCATCAAAATAAAGTGTGACCAAAAAAACCCAAATTTAAATGGATTAAAAAATATATAAATAAATATAGTTCCACTATTTACTCACCCTAAAATTATTCTAAACTTTTATGAGTTTCCTTATTTTCTTGTTGAACACAAAATAAGATATTTAGAAAAATGCTAGAAACCTGTAATCGTTGGAAGTCAATGGTTACAGGTTTTTAACATTTTTCAAAATAACTTATTCTGTGATCAACAAAAAAAAGAAAAAAGAAAAGCAAACAGGTTTGTGATGAGTGAAGGGCGAGTAAATGATGATAATTGTGAGTTTGGGGTTGAAATATCCCTTTAACTGTTTTTCAGAAAATTAAAGTGGTGGTTTAGTTCACTGTGGTGACCCCTGTTTTAAAAAAATGGTATACGCTGCACTGTAAAAAAGCGTATTTTTTGCACACTCTTCCACACAAATCCTTCATGTTGTCACGAATTAATTAAGTTAACTTAATAAATTGTATTATTACATTTAATTAACTTAATAAGTTATTTATACATTTTAAGTGGATTGAACATAAAACAATTAATTTATCCCCACCTAAAACCTTAAGAATATTTGTTGTTTCAACTCATTTTAAATAAGTAGTTTGAATAAGAAGCAAACTACATTTTTTGAGTGTGAAAGAAAGTGAGTGAGAAAATAAAAGCAACTTTCAGTAAATAATTCATGTGAATGTGTTGCAGTGGCCCATACAGACTGACATTGTGTTGCAGTTTATTCATGTAGGTTGGGCATATTTACTCAAGTAAATTATGTCAGGAGTGGCCTAAAACAAGCACTTGTTTGGGTGATGGACACGAGGTAGGAAGATGCTCTCTCATTTGCTCTTTCCCACTCGCTTCAGCTTGTTTCATTAAACTGTGAGGTGTTCTCACCCCTGCACTATACGCAACTAACTTCTGTTCATCTTGAAAAGACTGACGAAACAGTCTTGGGAGGTTGAAGACTTCTGCTGTTAGTGTAATGACAGGCATGGTGTGGACCAATTATCATGCAACCCTGAGTCAGATGTTCAAACCTAAAGTCACACTCGCTGAGCTCTGATCTGTCACGTATCAGCACACGCACAAACACATTTCTGTGTTGCGTAAATATGACAAAGGTGTTAATTTTCATTATCTTAATCACTGCATCACCAGTGAAGTGTGAGAAAATGAGCTTTTCATAATATTCATAATACCTGACTTAACACAAAGTTTCATTATTGAGAGTTCAAAATCATTAAAAGCTAAGTCGCATTTCTGTGTTTCTTTCCATCCATCCATCCATCCATCCATCCATCCATCCATCCATCCATCCATCCATCCATCCATCCATCCATCCATCTATCTATCTATCTATCTATCTATCTATCTATCTATCTATCTATC
>CAIGQV010016735.1:8232635-8255429 GCA_903798115.1 Danio jaintianensis | reverse complement strand
TAACTAACTAACTAACTAACTAACTAACTAACTAACTAACTAACTAACTAACTAACTAACTAACTAACTAACTAACTTTTGGAATTGGGGTGACACGGTGGCTCAGTGGTTAGCACTGTCATCTCACAGCAAGAAGGTCACTGGTTTGAGTCCCAGTATTCTGTCGATTGTCATATTGTCCTATCTCCCATTCAAAAAGTAGGTAGCACATTTTGATGACGCAAAATGCTGCCCATCAGATTTTGCTACCAGTGTAAATGTGGAGTAGTGTGATATGAAGCTGTAATATCACCCTAACCGACCTAATCCCTAACCCCAACCTCAGAACCATTCAAATACAGTGTTGGTAGCATAATCTAACGGGTAGGATAAAATGTCAAAATGAATGAACTTTTTGGAATTCACTGCTTTTATTATAAATGCCAAACCTACACCGTAAAAAAAAAAAACTTACTTCAGTCAAACTAACAAAAAATGTTACATTAAACCTGATTAACTTAATGAAATAAGTTAAAGTAGCATAAAAACATTTGTTGTCATGACTTTTTTCGTATCATCTTTTTTTTTACAATGTAAACAAATTTAGTGACAATTAAACTAAAAATGTCTGGCTTGCTTGACACCTTGTATGTCATTTTGAAATATATAAAGTCGCAGCATGTTTGACATAAAGTAAAAACAAACAAACAATTAAAACACTGTTTACATTTGGTAATAAGATGTGTTGTCAAATATACAATTAGTTTCCTCCAGGTGCTCCGGTTTGCATATGCTGGAATAGTTGGCAGTTCATTCCACTGTGGTGACCCCTGATAAATAAGAGACTAAGCCAAAGGAAAATGAATGAATGAGTGAATGAAAGCTGCTACTCTCTGCATGGTGTTCTGGTGTCTCGTTTTGTGTTCATTAGTAAATATTCAAGCTCATTATTGATCTAAAGGTTAAAAAAGCCAATAGATACATCCTCATAAAAAAATAATAATAATAATAAATCAGAAAAGCAGATGGTGATGGGTAAAAGAGATGGCTTGGAACACCAGGTATAAACTGATTTTTGTATTTTTTAAATGGTATAGTTCCTTATAGTTATTGAAAAGGAACTGAGTTTATTTCTTCTGTTGAACACAAAGAGGTTATTTTTGAAAGAAAAAAAATGCTGGTATCATTTCCCCCCCTCAATGAATCCCATTGGAGCCAGCATTCTTCAAAATATCTTCTTTGGTGTTCAACAGAAGAAAGAAACTCATGAAGGTTTAAAAACCACATGAGGGAGAATAAATGATGAGACAATTTTCACAATTTATGACAACTATTCCTTTAACGCTACGTATAAAAATATGGTACATAGTGATAAAGGTATGTATAATTAGGAAATCTTTGTTTGTTTTATTCCCCTATCGTTGAACGTAAGCTAATAACTGTCCAACAGTCCGCAGCTATACCCATGCCTAGTTAATAATTTATCAAAACAATTCTCTCTGCTATAACAGATTTTTATTCTGACTCATCGCAGAGTGTGGTTGCAAAATCTAAAAGTTGTCCAGCACAATGTCCAGCAGATGTGCTGATTTCCTCGAGGATCATCCCAAAGGTGCTGTGGAGCGCTTTTGGCCAGGCACATCCCTGCTGCTCTGGAGAGGCTTTCCTGGAAGTTACTAGGAGATTTGCTCAGGCTGCTGGTTTAGGCGGCAGTGTCTTAATGATGTCCTTAGGGAAACCTCTACCTGATACCCACCCAATGCCATGTGACCTTCTGTTTATAATGCAAGATGCTGCCAGCTGATCCCTTTCTACACACACACACACACACACACACACACACACACACACACACACACGCTGACGCAACAAATCGCAAGTGTTTACTTCAATCACACAAGCATGATTATGCACCAATCTGGTCACTCAGTAATGCATGCATACATAAGCATGCATGCATACTGTATGTCTAATGATGTTAAATGCTGACCCAGTGCAAAAAAAAAAAGAGTCATTTTAAAATTTGATATCATTATGCTAGGCTTCATTAAATGTTTGAAGAATTAATATTAACTCATGTGTTAAATCAAAATGTTCAATCTATAGGTCTCCCCGAGTTAACAAATGAGCTAATCTACAAAATTGATGATGCCCCGGGGTGGTGTCAACCAGTGGCGCTTGACTTTGAGCCAATGAGCTGAACCTGCAGCACACGCAGCAGAATCTGCCAATCGATTGGCTCATCACAAATGAGAAACAAATCCACTATAGCATAATCTGTGACCAGATTTGGAAAACAGGGACATTATTTAGGCTTGAGGAAACCAAATGAGTTTCACTGGGATGTGTTCTTCTCTGTTGACTCATGCATGCATCTGTGTATACATAATGGTAAACGAAATCGATAATATCATAATTATGTATAGAAATAGTGCATGGATATAATCCAGTAAAGAAAAAAAAAATCATTATGGGGAATGTGTACACGTGTCTGGACACTTTATTAGGTACACCTTTGCAGTACACTCAAAAAAATATTTTTTGCTGCTTTTTCAAACTACTTACTTAAAATGAGCTGAAACAACACAATTCCTAAAAAATTTTTGACAGCTTAATTGTTTTATGTTCATTCATTTTCTTTTTGGCTTAGTCCCTTTATTAATCTGGGGTCGCCACAGCAGAATGAACCACCAACTATTCCAGCATATGCTTTTAGCAGTGCGCCCTTCCAGCCACAACCCAGTACTAGGAAACACCCATACACACTCACACACACTCATACACTACGGCCAATTTAGTTTACCCAATTCACCTAAGCGCATATCTTTGGACTGTGGGGGAAACCGGAGCAACCAGAGAAAACCCACGCAAACACAGGGAGAAAATGCAAACTCCACACAGAAAAGCCAACTGGCCTAGCTGGGACTCGAACCAGCGACCTTGTTGCTGTGAGGCAATAGTGCTAACCACTCAGCCACTGTGCCACCTGTGTTGGGACTGCATGAAAGAATTGTGTGGAACCATGCATTTTTTTTAACAGATTATCCAAAATCGCCCCTATATTCTTAAAAAAATGCTCTATTTGAGTGAGCAAACATTTGTAGTGGTGTCTAAAACCATAGTAGACGTTCTGAAGTGCATTCAATCAATCCCACAATGCACCACAATAGCAAGTGTACAACCAATGTACACTCAACAGCAAGATAATACCCATAACACACTACGAAAATTTCCATGGTGAATGAATTTCTGTGTCTGACCACAAGGTGGCATCCACAGCGGAATCCTATCAGTGCAAGTTTCTAAACAAATTATTATTTAATTGTTAAATTAACACTTGTATACCTGAGAGAAATCAAAATACTTTGTTTCATTATTAAGAGACAGCACGCTAACTAAGTGTTAAATAATTATCACAGTGTCTGACCAAAAGGTTTATTTTATTTTTAATCAACCAGCAAAGCACTAACAAAATGCCAATTCTTTTTGTTTCATTCACTCCTTTAAGTGGACTAATGTAGGGAATAGTGAATAACGGTAATTCGAATACACCCCTCTTCAACTCACTCATTTTCCTTCGGCTTAGTCCCTTATTTATCAGGGCTCGCCACAGCGGAATGAACCACCAACTATTCCAGCATATGTTTTACGCAGCGGATGCCCTTTTAGCCACAACCCAGTACTGGGAAACCTTCTTGCTGTGTGGAAACAGTGCTAACCACTGAGCCACCGTGCTGCCTGCCCTGTTCAACTTTTTGTGGCAAATGTCTAATCAGCTAATGATGGCAGAAACTCGTTGAATTTAGGCATGTAGATGAGTTCAAAATGATCTGCTGAAGTTCAAGCAAACATCAGAATGGGGAGGAAAACCAGCTAAAATCCTCTAATAATCCAGCTAATAAGACCTTTTTTAATACGCAAAGGTGCTGTCATTTGGTTAATGGCTGCCAGGATCAGCATCAGGGCATTTGCATAGTTACTATACACGGTGCTCTAATTTACATTTAACCTTTACAATGAATTTTTAACATTTAGTTTTAGTTACAAACTATTTGACAGTATTTTTGTTACAGTTAACCTTACATTTAAGTACTGAGTAATATTAATTAACTACATGGTTTTAATAAGAATGAAGGTAATGGGTTGTGCTT
Source organism: Danio jaintianensis (assembly GCA_903798115.1). Classification (NCBI taxonomy): domain Eukaryota; kingdom Metazoa; phylum Chordata; class Actinopteri; order Cypriniformes; family Danionidae; genus Danio; species Danio jaintianensis. The sequence continues at coordinate 8,251,299 of CAIGQV010016735.1, read as the reverse complement.
TATATGTACTTAAAATATATATACTCCCTAAAATGTTTTAAGCTGAATCAACTGAACTTTTCTAATCATCCCAACTTATGTCCATCAAACTGCCTAATATAAGATAAACTGTGTATAACTAATAAAAAAGTTAAAAACTTGATTAGCTAATAAAAAAAGTTAAATAATATGGGTTATGTAAGGTAATTTATAAAATAGCGTATATATATATACACTCAAAAAGTTACATTTGCTGTTTGTTCAAACTACTTAATTAAAGTGAGTTGAAACAACACAATTCTTAAGGTTTTTTGGGGGGACAACTTAATTGTTTTATGTTCAAATTACTTATATTTGTAAAATTGATTAAGTTACAGTTTTTCTCAGTTGCTTTGGTACATTTCTCAGATCAGAATTGAAATTCTTAAAACTATCTGTTCAATCTTCACATCATCGTGTCACTTGTGCAAATCAAAAAAGCAGTTTCTCATTCCTTTGAACAAGTTGCAAATGCTTCTGTACATCCATGCAAATGATTATGTGCAATTCTCTGCTGTTTCCTACATTATCATTTGCTTATGTCATGTTGATCAAAATGTATTATTTTGGTCTCTGTTGAATTGTCTCACTCCCCACAACATTTAATCGTTTGTCACAATGACATGATCAACAAATTACAGTACAAACAGCACAAAATTGTTTTAAAAATCCATAGTTTACATCAGAAGACCCCTTTAGAATACACTGTTAAATTGACAACATGACTAAGTAATTTGACTGTTTTATCCACACACAATGACACAAGGACTTGTCATTCTGACGGCACTGACACGTTCATTGACACAAAAACTTTGAGAGATGAACTAAGGATTTTGAGCAAGAGACTGGGTTTTGCAGGTAATCCATGGTGTTTTGCTATTTGAACGTTTTGTTTTGAGAAATGCACTCACTGTTTTACAAATTTCATTTCTGATCTGAGAAATGTACCAAAGCGACTGAGAAAAACTGTAACTTAATTGATCTTGGGACAACATGAAGGATTTGTTTGGAACTCTGCATTTTTTATAGTGTATGTAAAAATATATTATAATATATTATATATAATTATAACCTTAACATGGGTTAAGGTTAGCTTTAGAGGTAGATTTATGGATGGTTTCAGTCTATGTAATGACTATAACAAATAAATTGTATATATATGCAAAACAGCACTGTAAAATAAACACTACCTGTTAGGTTTAGGGTCCGTTGCATTTAATTATGCATAATTTATAGTTATTACAATTTTACCAACATTTGTAACAAGGGCACCATAAAACAATCATTGTTCCCTGCTTAAATGAATAATAAACTTTTTTTTTTTTTTTAATTAAGCCAGAAACGCGTCATTTTAAAGTTGCACAAAAGTTCCAGTTTGAAGTTAATGTCAAAACTCTTGGTCGAGATATAGTTGGTCGATCTAAATTTGTCCAGATTTACCCACACTCACACCAACTCACATCATACTGTATATAGCCCCTAGTTGCTTGCTAACTTGCTGTCTGTTACATCACAGTGTTAAAAGAGTGGGCAGTGACAGGCTTTAAGGGTGATTACAGCTAGGATGAGATAGAACCTGTTGACTAATGAGAGCTATGAAAGGTTACAGACAGATAGAAGAAAACGGCAGGCAATTAAAACTTCCTATCAGTCGACTGCAACTCCCAGCGACTCCCTAATCCACCGTTTGGCACCACCGCCCGTTTGCAGAGAGGCGCAGATCTTCCTCAAATCGCAATGAACTGTAAAGATAATCTCCAGCAAATATACTGCATACCACAATTTGCTCAAAGACACGAGGGGCCTTGCGTTCGGGAAACTTCTAAAACCTCTGACTGCATCGACCTGCAGGCATGCCGGCTTCGCAGATAGATCAGAGGCTTTTACTCAAATCTCCTGCATCCCCAGATGTTTCTCCTGTAAGAAAAAGGAAATCCTGCAGTTCTTTAGAATTTCAAAAAAGATCTCCGTCATATCTGCCATGATGCCAAAAGTGGCAATAAAGCAGCAATATGTAGTCTTTACTCTCGCTTTATGTCAACAATTTCAATTCAATTCAAGTTTATTTGTATAGCGCTTTATTGTTTCAAAGCAGCTTTACAAAAGGTGCACATTATTGCATTACAATCAAATTCAGAAAATTTAAGGTTATTAGTTACCATAACTTTATTAGTTACCAGTGATGGGAATAACGGTGCTTTAAATAAACAGCGTTACTAACAGCGATACTTTTTTCAGTAATGAGTAATCAAATTAATTACTGTTTCCCCTGTTACAACGCCGTTACCGTTACTGACAACAAAATGCGCTTTACTATAATTGAGAACACTGAAGCGGTTTTCATGTGACCAGCGTCTTTCTCAGCCATAGGACCTCTCCTTGGGCTGTGTGTGTGTGTGTGTGTGTGTGTGTGTGTGTGTGTGTGTGTGTGTTCGGGGCTGGGGCGGGTCACATAACCAACAGGTGATGATGATTGGTGTGTCTGTGAACGTGGTGTAACTGAGAACGTGAGGATTGGCTTAGATAGAGTACATTTCCATCGTTTGCCAATCAGAGGCAGAGTAGGGCAGGTGTTCACACAAGCACACGCACAGTCAGTGGCACACACCAACAACTAGGAGTCAGAACGATGGCAAATCTAACAAGTTCAAAGGTAGCGTTTGCAAACTGGAAATATAAGCACTACTTTTCCCTCGTTGAGGTGAAAGGCAAGAATGTTTATGTATCGTGCAACTTATGCAGGAAAAAAGTCTCTCTGCGTCGGTGACAAGTAATTCTAATCTAATGAAGCACCTCACGTCATCATATGCCGATGCTGCCTCAAAATTATTGGCTATGCAGGTGATAACGTGAACTCTGCTACCAAAGGAGCCACAACGTCAAAGCAAATATAACCTATTTTTTCTCCACCGCAAACACTTATTACTCAGCGAGAATTAAACTAAAAAATATCTAGATATATAGTTGAGGATATGCTGCTGTTGTCTCTCACATTGTCCCACAACAACATTAAAATAGTGTAGATTGGTGTACAATGTTTTATATTTATTTTATAGTCATTTGACAAATTAGATTTTTTTTAAAGTAACGCAATAGTTACTTTCCATGGTAATTAGTTACTCTTATAATTATGTAACTCAGTTACTAACTCAGTTACTATTTGTGAGAAGTAACTAGTAACTATAACTAATTACTCTTTTAAAAGAACGTACCCAACACTGATAGTTACTAATAACGTTAACTAATTAACTAGTGACTAAAAGCTTTTAACAGTTAAAGGTATTCCACACAAACATAGCTAACCTGCAGTTATATAGCATATAGGTTTATTTTATTTTGAAAATTTAGATGAAATTAAATCAATTTGAGTCCGTTTATTTATTTACTGTCTAAGAAGTCAAAGGAGAAACATCTGAGAGAATGTTGAAACCCCAAAAGCGTCTTCTTAGCTGTAAAAGCTTTATCTCTGAGTTAAAAAAAAAACAAAAATAAAGTGTTTGTTTTGTGGGGTGTGTCAGTGTTTGGATGAGGTAAACTGGAAAGCACACCTGTGAGCAGCTCTGTGTGTTGTGTTGTGTTGTTAGCTCTGTAATTAGCAGCTTGTCTGCGTGTGAACGCCGCGTGAGATCCTGCTCCTCTGTCTATTTTCTGAGTGATTGAGTTACTGGCATTTAAAAGTAAATGCATTTCACCTTGATTGACAAATGCATGAGCTAGTGGCTCTAAATTACACATTTGTCCTGTTGCACCCTAATACTGAAGTGTCTTGACATTTAGTTTTTTTTTAGAATAAGTAGTACTTCCAACCCTCATTCTGACTGTCAGTCTGAAATTATCTCTTTTAAGAAGTCCATTAAAACTTGTCAGTAAATGATTAGTGTTGTACAAGAATGCATTAGTGTCTGTTCACCTTTTTGGCAACTGGTTTCATAAGTATTCTCCCATTAATTTTCCCATAAGCATAACCTTTTTTTTTAAGTGTTAGAAGTCATGAACCGAATCAACATGCTTCGATGTGAATCACAGAATTGCAAATGTTGATTTGGAGCAAAGATTGAAAATCAGACAAAATAAGAAAAGTAAAAGACTACAAGCTGTACTTAACAGCTTTAATGAGGGAAAGAACTACAATTCCACAAAGCACTGCAACAGTCAAGTTAAAAAGGATGCATGAATATATAATTGTTACATTTGAATTGTTGGTTGTATATATAGAAATACTAACATACTAACAATACTACATTTAATATATATTTGTTTATATAAATTAAGATGCCACTTAGGAATACTCTACTGGATGTACTGGATTTACCAGGTATGTGTTTAAATAAAATTGATATATATATTTTATTCTTAAGATCTGATATCATTTCATCAAAATTTTCAAAATAAAATAAAGTAAATAGCTTTTTTCACCAACCGGAAAATGTGTTCTTTACTATTCTGAAGATAAAAACAAATAATATGAACTTTTCTGAAGACATGGCTTTTATTTTGTCATATTGATGCATATTTAATTTATTTCTATTTTTAAGAGCATAAGACGATTAACTTGATTGTCATTTGCAGTGTGGGAGTGAGCCGAGCTAATTAAAATCTTTTGTGTGCTTTTCCTGTTATTACTCTTTGATTGGTGGACTTTTTCCTAAGCATCGTGGGTAATGCAGTTTAACAAATCCGGCTATTAAACATGTTTATTTGAAAAACTGTACTCAATGTGAACAGATTAGTTTAACAAAAGCATATTCAAATCAACAAATGCTAACAAAAAGTCCTTGAAGGTCTCCCAGATATTGTTTAAAACAGTTTCCTTATGAAATTAATAAACCGAGTTTGTCAGTTCCAAACCTAACGGGTCCACTCTCTTAATTAGCTTATGTGACATCACAAATCTCTCTCTATATTTAGAGCTTAGATAAAAAAAATAAAAATAAAACAAAATGAAATATTTATGCATCATTTTTAACTTGACTGTTGCAATGCTTTGTGGGATTGTAGTTCTTTCCCCCCCCAAAAAATACATTTATAATATTATTATGCATAGTCATTAATGCATAGGTGAGCTTCTTGGGGTCTCAAGTCCAAGACTGCTCTCCAGAAAACCCTGAGGCTGTATGTATTTTTTGGAGTCATGAGGGCAAATAAATGGCCAGTTATCTGAGCTATCTGCGATGGGATGAAGCCCCAAATTGCCTCCGGGCTGGTACAGAGCCGAGTGGAAGCTTCCAGAAAGCATTAGTTATTCTGCAACGGTTGAAGATGCCAGGACCCGGCCACTTTACTCACGCAGGTAATGATGCGTGTTGTTTGCCCATGACTCCTGCCTGCCTCCTGCGATAAGAAAGAGAAAATGCCAAAGAGCCCAACACACCTGAAAGGAAAAAAGAGAGAGAGAGAAGAGAGGAAAGAGACACAAGATGAGGGAGCGAGAAAGGCGAGGATGGATGGACACGCTCGTTTCCGTTCAGGCCAGGATCTGTCAGCGAGCCCTCACATGAAGAAAGAGCAAATGGGGTTGATGGTGAAGCAAGGAAGTGAGAATTCCAGAGAGATTTATTAGGTAAGAATGATTTTGAAACAAAATGATGCGTGACTATATAGTAAAAGCTATAAAAGTGGGGTTTGAAAGGGGAAGTTCACTCATAAATGAAATAGTGTCGTCATTTAATTCACCTCATGTCTTTTCAGAACAATTCATCTGCTATTTTGGTGCAATTTTTAGATGTTGAGCTATATTTGTGAACCATATATGTCTGATGTGTGAATGAATCATTCAGACCCGCACTGAAGAAAATGATTAATTGGATTTACCACATTTTTTTAAGGTAACCGGTTGCAAATGATTTATATGAGCTGAATTTAAACCTTAAATACCTCTTTTGCACAATATTATATTGTCTTATGTGCATAGTTAAGTATCTTATAGTATATGATAGTTATGCATAGGTTTTTTAAAATAGCTTTTATGTCCAGTGTTGTGTTTGTATTTATGATTAATTTATGTAGCAGCATTGTCCTGCATTTCGTTCCTCTGTATGTCCACACATGCAGCGGAATGACAATAAAGCTCGACTTGACTTGACTTAAGCAAACAAATTAGGTTGAACATTACTACATTTAATCTGTTTGTTTAAATTCAGCCCATATAAATTGTTTGCAACCAGTTACATAAAAAAAAATGGAGTAAATCTAATTAATCGTTTTTTCAGTGTGTTTAGTGAACCGGATCAACCAAAAAGTCAAGTCAAGTCAAGTTTATTTATATAGCGCTTTTCACAATGTAGATTGTGTCAAAGCAGCTTAACATAGTTCTAGTAAAGTCCAGATTATAAAAAAATAACCATTGCAATAGTGGAAAAAAAGTTCACCTATCAAGTATGGCTGCTACTACACCCATGAGCTCCCAAAACATAAGAGAAGTGAGCTTTTCAGTAACTCTAAAATTGGTCTGATCCATTCATCCATGCAAGCGATTTTATGGTCCGTATTATAGGACTCGGACTTCTTTCAGAAGGCTAAAAGCACTCGATCCCATTTATTATAATTGCATTAAAAGGGATTTTGATTCATCCAATTGTGGAAGAAAGAAATTCTCTCAGGTTTATTGCAACGTAAAGGTGAGTAAAAAAGGGAAACACATAATTAGCTGTTTAATTTATACGTGACTACAACATTTAACTCTACAGCATAAAGTGAATTATATTAATCATTTTAGTAGGTTGAAACTATGAATAGCATTTTCAGAATAATTCAAATGTAGAAACATATCTGTAAAATAACTGGAAACTCAATACCTGACTTTGATTTTCATAATTTACAAGATCAACACATCAAATATATCATTTCAAACTAGTAAACATTTCAATAAAATCACATTAGTTCACCCAAAAATATATATTTTATATTAATAATTCACCCAAGTTGTTCAAATCCTCTAAGAACTTTGATCATCTTCAGAACACAAAATTAAGATATTTTTGATTAAATTTAATAGCTCTCTCATCCTTCATAGACAGCAATGTCCCAAAATACTGACAAAATATATCCCATGTGACTTCAATAATTAACTGTAATCATAAGAATTTCCAAGAACACAATTTTGCTTCAAAAACCCCCTGTAAAAATGACTTTGTTACCCTGACCTGAAGTGGAAGAGAAAACATTGGCAAATTAAGTCATTTTTATTCATTCATTCATTCATTTTCTTTTCAGCTTAGTCCCTTTATTAATCTGGGGTCGCCACAGCGGGATGAACCGCCAACTTATCCAGCATATGTTTTACGCAGCGGATGCCCTTCCAGCCGCAACCCATCACTGGGAAACATTCACACACACTCATTCACACACATACACTACGGACAATTTTAGCCTACCCAATTCACCTATACCGCATGTCTTTGGACTTGTGGTGGAAACCGGAGCACCCGGAGGAAACCCACGCGAACACGGGGAGAACATGCAAACTCCACACAGAAACGCCAACTGACCCAGCCGAGGCTCGAACCAGCAACCTTCTTGCTGTGAGGCGAACGTGCTACCCACTGCGCCACCGTGTCGCCCTCATTTTTATTTATTCTTTTTATTTTTTTGGTGCACAAAAGTGTTCCTGGAGCATATGATTACACTGAATATAACCTTTGTTTGATTACAGTCTAGGGCGACGTGGTGGTGCAGTGGGTAGCGCTGTCGCCTCACAGCAAGAAGGTCACTGGTTCGAGCCTTGGCTGGGTCAGTTGGCATTTCTGTGTGAAGTTTGCATGTTCTCCACAAGTTTGCGTGGGTTTCCTCCAGGTGTTCCCCAACATGTCCAAAGACATGCGCTATAGGTGAATTGGGTAAGCTAAATTGTCCGTAGTGTATGTGTGTGAATGAGTGTGTATGGATGTTTCCCAGTACTGGGTTGCAGCTGGAAGGGCTTCCACTGCGTAAAACATATGCTGGATAAGTTGGCGGTTCATTCCGCTGTGGCGACCCCAGATTAATAAAGGGACTAAGCTGAAAAGAAAATGAATGAATGAATGATTACAGTCTAAATAAACAGAGCATGCATACATTACTTAATATTGATAACTATTAAAGGTCCCGTGAAGTGGTTTGAAATGCATTTTTATTCGATGTTTGACGTAAACTCAACCTAAACATGAAGAGAGAGTGGGACATAGAGTAGCTCCTCCCCTTTAAAAAAAAAAACAGCCAATAGTGTTTTGTTTTTATCACAGCTCTGCCAGTAAGAGTGGTTGAGCTCAAGCGTGTCAAATGAAAAGCAAATGAGAAGCGTCTTGAAGGGGGCGGGGCATGTAAGATACTAGAGAGCATTTGATTGGTTATGATGTGATGAGTAGTGTGAGTTGATGTGAATAAAACAAACAGAAGTGACAAACTGTAAGCTTTACATGTTTATATCAGTTTTATATCTTCTAAATGTGAATTTTGTCACTGTTTTTTTGGAGCACACTAGCTTATAGACATCCTAAAAACGAATAATACTGATATTAACATCTAAAAAACTTTATTTTAATTTCATGGGACCTTTAATCATATTTTTTCAGTGAAGACAGATATTCTGTAGATTCACAAGATTCACAATCTGTGGATTTTTTTTTATCACTTTATGCTACTATTGTTGTTGTTTTAGACAAGTAGGACTTGCACTGAAAGGAATAGCAAACACAAATTTTGTTGTATTTTGTACAATGACAATAAAGTTTCTGATTCTGATTATATTACACCACGTAAAAATAGCCAACTGTGACCCTTTTAAGGCAGAATTTTCATTTGTAGGTGAAAAAACCCTCTAAAAAGCACATTTAGAGTAAAGAAAGAGCAAAAGAAAAAAAAAGAGGTGAGGAGAGAAAATAGACAGGTACAAGGAGGGTGGTATAAGGTAGATTAATGAACGAGCCATTTCCCTCTGCAGTTCCGGCTCCAGACTGCCAGCAACCTTCCATCCGGGGGGCCGTGTCTCTCTCGGCATGCCCACAAGAGAGGCGTCTGTGTGGGATGTAGTGCTGCCAGGCCCCCTGCTCAGCCTCTTCATCATCCACTTCAACCCCTGCACAGCCCCGGCAAGAAAGCTCTCAAGGAAGAGATGGGAGGGCCAGAGAAAACACAAAGAGAAAGGAATTACTTAAAGTCGAAGTAGTGCTCCTTCATGAACTTTCTGCTTGATGATCACTTTTCCATTACGGGGCGGTGCGAGGTTATACATCAAAAAGTGCGACTGTTTATTCGTTTGATAAATGACTCTGAAAACAGGCTCTGTTTAGTCTCTGCTTCATCTGCTGAGGACTAATGTCAACATCTTTATTCTTTGCGACTGCGGTGCAGTTAGAGATTGATAGAGTGTTATGATCTGTGATCTATGGATGGTCCTTCAAATGAGTCATCGCAACACGTTTCTCACATCTTAAAAGTGTGCGCTTTGAAATAATAATACAGCTGTTGTGATAAAAGAGTGCTAGGTGGAGGAGTAAATATAGAGTATGATAAACTACATACATGAACATCCATCCTGCACTCAGAAAAAAAAAAAAAAAAGATTTTTGCTGCTTGTTCAAAAAACTGCTTGCTTGTTTTTTGGGACAACTTAATAGTTTTATATTTAATCTCCTTAATCATTAATAGTTAACTTAATTCTGTTACAGAACATGAATCAATTGTATGGAATCATGCATTTTTTACAGTGTGATCTCATGAGAAGATGTAACTATTTTTCGTTTGGCCACCTGCAGCTTCTCCCCTATGGAGGTCCAGCGTTTTCCAGCCCCTGGTGCCTAGACTGCAGCTCTGCACAAGAAGTTTGGCAAGAGGAGAAATGGTCGTGGCCAACTGAGCCTGGTATCTCTCAAGGTTTTTTTCCTTCACTTTCTTCAATTGGTTAAGTTTTGTTCCTTGCCACTGGCTTGCTTGGTTTGGGACTTGTGGAGCTGCGCATTGATGGATTTGCTCTTCAGTGTTTGGACATTCAGCAGGGAAAATTAAACCACACTAAACTGAACTAAACTGAACTTCAACTCTGAAAACTGGACCCGCATATTTAGTTCACTGTCAAAAATCTTTTCAAAAATAAAGCAATCTTCATTGTACAAAATTCAAAGGAGACCTACTGTATTATACAAAAAACAAAAAAAAAATCACTTTTATAAGGGTTTTAGACACTGTTTTGTGGCAGTGTGTCTTTTGAAAAGAGGGCTGGGAGCACAAAAACTGCACAATTTGAACTAAAGCCTATAAAAGGGGCAGCTTCAAAGAATTCTAAACAATTATGTCGGATACACTGTGAAAAATATCTGTAATTGACAGTTTTCCATATTTTGTGATCTTATTTAGGCTTTTGAATTGCATTATGGGATCTTGATCTTTCTTCCAACAACTTTTAACCTTGAAAAGTTTGAAAAAGTGACATTTATGAACATTTTTAATAGTTTAAAGTGATATATTGTTGGTGTTGTATATTATGCTGCAAAAACCTGGTTATAAGTTGCCAGTACATTTTCTGTTATTTTACAAACTTGGTTCTCTCTATATTATTTCAATAACAATATCTTGTCTCAAACTAAAATGTCAATAAGAGTCACTTTGTACACAAACAAAGATTATAACTATAATTTCTGAAGGTTACAGCACTAAAAATGGGCCTTTGCTTTGAATGGCTTCAGTACATCTGTGGCCACAGGACATCAGTATTCTCTCACACTGCTCTGCTGTTTATTAATTTTGCTCCAATTTTCTTCCAATCTCTTCCACAGTTCGCTGACTGTAGTGGCTTTCAGTCACTTAAGAATGGGTCACCATCTTGCAAAGTCAGTGAAAACTGGAAAGTTAGACCTCCAGATAAATTAGGTTTGTCAGATAATTAAGGAAATGACTACCAGTTGCCAGATTAACACAATAACTGAGAGGTATCTGAAACTGATGTTTTTTACTCTCTGTTTAAAATATCTCATTTAGGTTTTTATACTGTTAGGATAAACACAAATAGAATTTACTATTTTATATGCCAAGTGCTCATAATAGGTATATGTATACATTTTCAAATAAGTATAACTATTATTACTCTGAATATCTATACAATACCTTTTTTTTTGACACCTCAATTGTATTTACACTTCCAATGCATATAAAAAACTATTTTCAGTGATGAAGTACTAAATTAGGCACGTATAGTAAATATAATAAAAATATTATTCCATAGAAGTAAAAAGTGCTCTTTTTTGATATTACTCAAAGTGGAAATGACTTGATTTTTAATTTAATTAGGGAATAAAAATAAAAGTACTTACTGATGAATGTTCAATTTACAAGAATGTTGGTCACACTCTAATAACCACACTGATAATTCATTTTAATTAAAAGATGCAAAACCCCTTTCGAATCAGTTTGTAAAATCAGTGAATTGTTTACTGGAGGATTAGGGCATAGGGATGAGCCCTTCCGAATGGAACCCAGCATAACTCTAAGTGGATCATTTAAATCAGTGAGTTGTTTACTGGAGCCTAACTATGAGTCAACTTGCAAAACTACTTGATTTAAAAAAAATAATAATAATTATGGAACAAAAGTAAAAGTACTTACTGATGAATACTTATTTTACAAGAATGTTGGTCACACGTAATTCAAATAAAAACATGTAAAACCCCATTCGAATCAGTTTGTAAAATCAATTACAAACTGGAGTTTCTCCCTAAGCGGATCATTTGAATCAGTGAGTTGTTTACTGGAGACTCACTCTGAATGGGTGAGTTAACTTGTTCACAAATGTCAGTCTAATTCACAAATGAAGTGTTCAGTGCAATTTGTGAACCAATAAGTTCACAATAATAAATAATAAAATAAAATAATATTAAAATATTATAATAAAATAATACAAATTTAAATACCACTATTGTCTCGTCTCTGAGCATATGACAATTTCATTCATTCATTCATTCATTTTCCTTTGGCTTAGTCCCTTTATTCATCAGGGGTCGCCACAGCGGAATGAACCGCTAACTTATCCAGCATATGTTTTACACAGTGGATGTCCTTCCATCTGCAACCCAGTACTGGGAAACATCCATACACATTCATTCACACACATACACTACAGCCAATTTAGTTTATTCAATTCACCTGTACTGCATGTCTTTGGACTGTTGGGGAAAACGGAGCATCTGGAGGAAACCCACGCGAACATGGGGAGAACATACAACATACACGGTTGGAAAGTTTCATATAATAAAATCTAATAAAAAGAAAGTACAGATACTTAATCAAAAACAAAAGTAGATGCACATGTAAACCAATAATAACATAATTCACATTGATAAAGAATGTGAGCTTGAGTATCCACCATCAACTTGTCAGAACTGATAACGTGTTCGGCTTATTAAAAATTTACATGAACAGCGTTGAAATGCCAATCTTTGTTGATTCACCTTGAACATAATGAGTTCATATGAAATTGCAGCTACAAAACTGCTTTCCTTTCAGATCCACAACTTAATTTTTGAACAAACTCATATTCATGAAAATGAATGCCGATCATAAACATGTAGCCTGTCGCATTGACCTCAGTAGATGAATAAAAAGAAAACATTGTGTGTGACAGTACTGAGCTGTAAAAGTGTCAAGGCTTGTGGGTTTTTAGAGAGCTAAATAACAATGCCTGTCCTGAGAGCCAAACAATACATGTCCATCATTAACAAAAAAGAGAAAAAATGAGTGCTACTTTATAGTAATACCTCACAATGTAATCACAACCACTCAAAGTCTATTAGTGCCATTGAAAAGACTAAAAATATTACCGCTGATTGAGTTCACCATGTCAAGTTTGTGAAAAACGTAGCTAGTTTATTCATTTTACCCAGCATTTTCTTTTTCTGAGTTGCAATTTTCACAAATTAGCTGCAGAAATAGGTCATATTCTTATGACACAATGGGTAAGTCTAGTTCATACAACAGCTTGAGTTGCTCAATGTTGTTTAGATGGGGGAAAATGTCAAGGGCTATTCATGAATAATGTCTGCGAACATTTTGACAGTGACTATTAAGAAGCAACACAAACAGAGTGTTGTTTTGAATCTGCAAATTAAACCAAAGCAGAAATAACTTTTGCTTAGGTCAATTCACACTGCAATCGGCAGATTACAGCACATCACATTTCAGACATTATACATCTTGACAAGTGACAATTCAGCATGTTCGATTGGCAAAAACAAGCTCTGACTTGAATTAATTTGATTCAAATGGGTAAATGATTACATGTTTCACTCCCTGATTAGTTTCTCAATACAGTAAATCAGTGTTTTTGAATGGATCGGTTGAGTAACCAATTCAACGACTCACTTGTTTTTTTTTAATTAATGAAGATTCAAGGACTTACTTACTGGTGTCACCAAAGAGTCAAATTTGCTTATTGAACGCAGTCAAAAGTATAAGTGCATTTAAAGGAATATTTCACCCAAAAATGAAAATCACAACATAATTTATTCACCGTAAGTAGGAGTAGTTGTAACTTTTATCCTGGGTCTTCTATGTTGGATAGTGGTTTATATTTTGAAGCTTACAAAACTGCATAATCTATCGCAAAACTAACCCATATATGCTGCCAGGGGGTTAACACATGTCTTATGAAACAGATTGATGTGCTTTTGTAACAGAAATATTTCTTATTTTTAAAATGATAAACTCCAATCACTGATTTCCGGTGGTGGTTGACTGCCCATTATGTGCAACTGATGTATGTAAATAAGACAGGACATGTACACGACGTTGTAAGAGTAATATATCGTATATCTATACAGTAATGCCAAGCTAAGTAGTTTTCTTGTTTGTCGTCATCTTCTGTGGTAAATAAACTGGTAAGATGCGTTTCCCATGAAACACATCTTACATCATACATTGTGCATAATGTGCATTCAGCCACCACCGGATTAAAAAAAAAGTGAAATATTTTTGTATCAAAAACACATCGATCCACTTTAAAAGTCTTTTTGAAAAATCTAAATAAAATCCACAGTTCAAATCCATTATACAGCATGGAAAAGTCAGGATAAAATTTAAAAGTACTCTAACTCTGTTTGACAGAAAAAAAAAGTCATATACTCCGAGGATGGCTTGAGGGTGAGTAAATTAAGGGGGTAACTATTGCTTTAACACTAAAACCAAATGTTATGGTTACTAATTTGGTTTTACCAGTATGTCAAATTCATTCACTCATTTTCCTTCGGCTTAGTCCTTAATTTATCAGAGGTCGCCACAGCGGAATGAGCCGCCAACTTATCCAGTATGTTTTACGCAGCGGATGCCCTTCCAGCCGCAACCCAGTACTGGGAAACACCCATACACACCCATTCACACACTATGGGTAATTTAGTTAATCCAATTCACTTATAGTGCATGTCTTTGGACTGTGGGGGAAACCGGAGCACCCGGAGGAAACCCACGCAAACATGGACAGAACATGTAAACTCCACACAGAATTGGCCCAGTCAGGACTCGAACCAGCATCCTTCTTGCTGTGAGACGACAGTGCAAACCACTGAGTCACCATGCCACCCATTATGTCTTATTTTTTTATTTATTATTTGACTCTCAAAGTGCCAGTAGCTGTGTCTTGCATTTTATGAATTACAGTTTCAGAAGTTCAGTCTTTAATGTGATACTTAAGGAAAATAGAAAAATAGTCACCTACATCTTCAGTCAGTAAATTAACAGCAAACTTTCATTGCAGGAAATATCCCTTGAACTGAAGATGGAGGAATGCCAAAGACACCACAGGAGTGAGGTAAGCATGAATTTGCTAACAGAATGTTTTAACGTTTTTTTTTTACTTTTTATGTCTTCCCTGAATTTGCGAAGAACTCGGAGTTCTCTGCACTGTCAGTGTTCGGTGTGAACGATGACTCATTTGTGCAGACGGTCACTTCTCACGTAGGCAGCAATCACTGCCTGATGACCGCAGAATTATGAAACACTGCAAAAGCACCAAAAACTAACTTCAAATGCAGACATCAACATCCATCTGTGAGGGTTTTAAAAACACACGCTGATGTACAGTACCAGCACACTCTTTGATCTCCAGATAACAACTTGTAGAAAATGATTTTTGTTTGTTTATTATAATACGCTTGCATGTGGGAAAAAATAAGTATGAATGCATGCCAGAACAAAAGGCAAACCTGAATTATGACTGTAAGAGTTTCCATAGTGGCTAAATGTGGACCTCCTGAGGCAATTGCGAATAATAAGTAGCAGTGACATTGATGGATGACCACTCCACAAGGATAGACACACCAATTGTTCTTGTGATAATGGTTTCTCCTGAAGTGGATTAATCAGACCATCACACTCTTTTTATGTGAGTGCATACATGTCTCCATAAAAGATGTGGAATGAATATTAGACTCCAATCTAACACTCAAGACTTGGCAGTTTCTTAATAGAAAGAGTAGTTAAAGAGGTGTTACAAATGTTGTTGCCACTAAAACAATCACACAAATGTTTCTAAATATGCTTGAGCTGGGCCTCCCAAATAGAACAGCATGGTCCCTTCATTTATACCATAAAATAAAGCCACTCTTTTATGTTAGGCTAATGGAAATTTAATTATGGATTCAGGACGACCCTTTTTCAGAAAGCTTTTCAATAGTTCAGTTAATCAGGGCCTCTTTAACAGTTTAAATTAACTTTGAGTTCAGGATGACCTGCTTTGACAAAAGCCAGCTCACTATAGATTATGATGTCTGTCAAGTTGCATTTGTGGCAGAGTCGGTGTCTTGATTTTAGTCTCAAGACATGTTAAGAGCATTCATGGATGTTTGCCATTTTATTTAGGATTCCTTTATTCATTTTAAGGGGCAAAACTGAAAAAAAAAGATGTCAAAGTTTAATCTTTGATTTCTCCCTCATTCAAAAGACGCATTACACTGTGGAATTTTGATATGCTGAATAATAATGTTGGTTCACTGCCTAGTTTTTGACCCGACAGATCTCAATCTAGGTCTTGGTCTGATTATGTGTCTTGAAATATGTTGCCTAGTTGAAGTGTGCAGACTAGGTCAGGGTCTTGATGGATGTAGTCCTGGTCTTGCTCGTTTCTTGGTGTGGATCTGGATCTTAAAGTGTTTTGTTTGGTCTGGATCTTATGGGGTCTTGTCTTGGTCTGAGTTTTGAGGGGTTTAGTCGTGGTCTGGATCTGGATCTTTAAGCTTGTTGTCTTGGTCTGGGTTTATATGGTATATTCTTGGTCTAAGTCTTGGTGGCTCCTGTCTTTGTTTGGGTTTTGAGGGGTGTAAATCTTAGGGGCCATTCACACACAATGCGACTTTGCATCTAAAAACACAAGACACTGTGTTTTTGGAATGTTTTATTAAAAAGTGTCGCCTTCTCTAGACAAATAAAACAGTTGTCATGCCAACCTGCTACTGTAAACAGAAATTTGCAATGCTTACCCTCCCTCAAAGTTCTTCCGATTGGTCCACTTGTTTAGAACCTACATTGATGAGAAGCAATGTGTGTAAATGTTGAAATTCTTTTAACTTGACATGGCTTCTTAAAAACAGTACTCATGTGCGAGATGCTTTAAAAGACAAGACATGAGTCTAGCGGTCATGCACATCCATAAAATATGTGCTTACATAGAAAAATTATGAAAAAACTAGTGCATTGTCATGGAAAAATGTGTTCTGTGTGAATAGCCCGTTAGTCTGGATCTTTAAAAGTTTAGTCTTTGTTTGTGTCTCAAGGGGTGTAGTCTTGGTCTGGGTTTTAGGGGGTCTAATCTTGGTCTTAGTCTGAGTTTTGAGCGGTGCAGTCTTGGACTGGATCAGAGTCTTGAAGTGGATTGGTTTGGTCTGGGTTTTTACGGAAGCAGTCTTGATCTTGGTCTGAGTCTTCAAGTGGGTTATCTTGGATCTAAGACTTGAGGAAGGTTGTTTTGGCTTAGGTCTTGAGGGATGTAGTCTTACTCTGGGTGTTAGTGGGTGTAGTCTTAGCCTAGTCTCGAAGGTTACAATCATGGTCTGGGCTTTGACCTATGTTGTCTTGTTCTGGGTCTTAAAGGATGTAGTTTTGGTCTGGGTCTTAGGGGATATAGTCTTGTCTGCATGTGGGTCTTGACTACACCTCTGGTTTCTGATATGTCAGACTGCAGCAAGCGCTCAAGGCCAAAAACAGCATACAGAAACAGCACTATCAATCTGACAGACCGAAACGCAAATACCAAACTGTCCTAATTTCCCTTGTGGCGGATCGTCTGAGTTTTTGATAGAGATATCAAACAAGATTACTGGATCAGTTCTTGGTCCTTGGTGTGTGATCACAAAATATGAGAGCTTTAGTGGGAGCATCAACCAGATTAACTGCGAAAGCTGTGGGAGTGATGTCCAATGGGGCTTTGGGCCCCAAACCAGAATCTCTGTTTCATCTGACTTCAGAGCAGAAGTATTACCTCTGTGTCTCGGAGACATGCTTTCAGGCACAACAGACTGAGTTCTTCATCTGTTCTCACTGATATGTGGATTGATGTCCCTCGAGCGACATAAAGAGCACACGCGCAAATCTCCTACTCAAGATTCCACATTGATACCTCATAAAAAATTAAGGGCCCCAAAATTAAACCCCGCACCACGCCACTGAGAATCTTCACGTAGCAAGAGTGGAGGCGTCACTCTAATTGTTCATACTGATATCTATCTGATGGGTGGTCGCTACCGCGGGCAGGCGTGGGGGCTTACACACACAGCTCGTGCGCAAACACAAACACACGCAGGGACTCCAGAGTGTGCCAGTGTGATTCCAATCTCCCTCTTATCTCTGTTTGTTTTCATTTAGATCAGTATCTCAGCCACTGTGGCAGCCACTGTTATCTCCCGGGGGCTACACTGTTCTCTCCTCCTGTTCCACCATTTGGTTCTGTTCAGCTCCATCATATCCAGCTCCACAAAAAAGTCAGTTCATGTATTCGTCATGATAGGGATGTGCCTTCTGTCAGCTTGATAAGCGGAATGGTGGTCTGTTGAAATCTGATGCCAGAGTTAGACTTTGAAGAGTCAATACAAAACATGGCGGATGAAGAAGTCAATGCTAAAACTCAAAGCGATCGGAGTGTTTACACTCAAATGTGTCGGGTTTCCTTCCAGTAGCTTTACTGAATAGTCGCTCTGTTGCTGTATTAAAGGTTTGGCTTGCTTTTATTCTTATGCTGCATTGATATTTAGGCTGCAATTAATAATTGCTCAAGAAGCACTACTTTCAAAGGAGACATACAGTAGAAAGATCGTTTTGTACTACAAGGATAGAAACATACATTGATGCACTCGTTATTTATCACAAGGAAAAGTTCGGGGGAAAAAAGGATTTGTTGTGTTTGCTGATCTCAGTAACTAAGGTCTTGAGTATAATTAAAAACGATTATTTTTCTCTTGGAGTGCTATTGAATGTTGAATTAAAATCCCTTCTATTGTTCAAAATAATTTGAAATAGTAAATGTATATTTTATTCAGCTTAAGTCATTTGCATTAGTACTGTACTTCAAGAGCACAATGAAATACATTTAGAAAAGAGTAACTTTTTATAAGGAAATTATGAAATGTAATGTAATCAGTGTTTTTCATACATCAGTGAAGTGAAGTGAAGTGAAGTGTGGTGTGGCCAAGTATGGTGT